>JAKFHU010001581.1:1800000-2352258 GCA_023783475.1 Daubentonia madagascariensis
ATGGTGGTGGCTCATCCGGGAGAGGCTGTCAGTGAAGCGGGGCAGGTGGTCACAAGTCTTAAGTTTCTCTGAGCCTCAGTCTCCTCGCCTGCAAGATAGAGCCTGTGGCGCCTTGTGGTGGTCGGGGTCGGGAGTACCTGAGCTGACGTGCATGTGCACTCAGCAGGGTGTGTAGTGGGTGCTTAGTGTCTGCTTGGAGAGACTCTTGGGGGGCCAGGGCCCTCACAGCCCTCCTGTGGCAGCCTGCTGAGCCCCTCACCTGGCTGCCATTGCAGAACAGACGCTGGGATTGAGGTCACACGGGCAGGATGTGGGCTGTCAGCAGACGTCACAGGGGTGCATCCTTGGTGGGCACCAGAGTGGCCCTGGGCAGGGTACGTGGGCTGACGTGCTATGCTCATATGGTGCTTGGGTTCACAAGAGTGCACCAGGAAGCCTTGGCGAACACTGAACCGAGATGCCAGGGCTGCTGGACAGTCTGGGAGGGGACAGGGGTGCCTGTGGGGAGGCTGGCGTGGCTGTCCCGGCCACTCTCTAGATGAATGCAGGACAGGAGGGAGGGATTGAGGAGTCGTCTGGGGAGGGGTGGCAGTACTGCTGAGGTGCACTGTCACGGCTGGGTGAACAGGGACTTGGGGGTGTGAGCTGGAGGGACATTTGGGTGCCGTCAGTGGGTGGTGGCATCACGACAAAGCTCCAGCACATTCAGGTGCTGGGTTTAGCCAGTGAAGAGGATAGACCATCACGGGCCCAGGCTGGGTGAGGAGAGGAGGAAGTTGGGGCTTGAAGGGAGGTTGAAACCGCCAGTGGAGGTAACAGCTTTGGACACACCCGTGAGTCTGGTGCCCTCTTGAGCTGAGTGAGGCAGTGGCAGAAAGCGGCCCTGAGGACTCACCCATGCCAGGATGACCCAAACTTTTATCTGGGCAGGGCCAGTTCAACTTTGTCCATGTGATCATCACCCCACTGGACTACGAGTGCAACCTGGTGTCACTGCAGTGCAGGAAAGGTAAGGCATGGGGCGGGCTGGGGCGGGGCAGCGCGGAGGGCCCTGAGCCGGGTGTAAGCACCGAGTTTCCCCAGATATGGAGGGCCTTGTGGACACCAGTGTGGCCAAGATCGTGTCTGACCGTAACCTGCCTTTCGTGGCCCGCCAGATGGCCCTGCACGCAAACGTGAGTGGAGGTCGGGGCTGGGTGGGGGATGGTCCCCAGGTACCACCAACAGGGCTCACTGCCCTGCCCCATCCCAGATGGCCTCACAGGTGCACCACAGCCGCTCCAACCCCACCGACATCTATCCCTCCAAGTGGATTGCCCGGCTGCGCCACATCAAGCGGCTCCGCCAACGGGTAGGGAGCATAGGGCTCTCTAGGCAGAGGTGGGGGCTGAAGGGCTAGGGGCAGCAGCAGGCTTGGGCAGAGCAGTGCCTCCTGTACCCCTTAGATCCGCGAAGAAGCCCACTACTCGAATCCCAGCCTGCCCCTGACGCATCCCCCAGCCCACACCAAAGCTCCAGCACAGACGCCGGTCGAGCCCACGCCCACGTATGAGACAGGCCAGCGGAAGCGCCTCATCTCCTCTGTGGACGACTTCACAGAGTTTGTGTGAGGCTGTCGTCCAAGCTGTGGCTGGCCCTGCTGCCGGCCCCTCCCTCCCCCACCATGGCACTGGATGGTAGCACATGTAAATGGAATAAACCGCTGCGCCAGCAGGCCCTCACGTGCAGACTCACAGGCACAGGTAGCAGTCAGACAGCTCCTTTATTTGACTTTGTCTGTTTGTGGGGGTAGGATCAAGGCCCTAGCTGTGGCCATGGCCACAGAAGCAGTCCTGGCCTCACACACGTGTTCTCACACACACTGTGACACACTCACCCGCCCCAGCCCAGGGAGCCAGCCCCTGGGTGGGGTCTTTCCCTCTAACCACCCTGGGGTCTTTCGACACATGCTGGTCCTGCTCCTTGCCCACACCAGCAGGCCTGGATGCTGCCTTTTCACTGCAGGGACTCAGGCAGGGGAGGAAAACAAGGCCACAGTGGTGGCTGTGCCCCTCCAAAGCTGCCCCAGCACCTGCCCAAGGCCAGACTCAGGTCCAAGAAGCAGCCACAGTGGCCACAGCTGCCAAGCTGGGTCCTGGTGCAGGCAGGCATGTGGAGGAGGGAGGTCACCTCTGTGGGTCCCTGCTCTGCTTCATAGTGGGTGCAGGGCCCCGCTTCAGCCATCAGGCCCTTCAGCACAAGTGGAAAATAGTGACATACAAAAATATATACATTTTAACCCCATATAAATTACTGACGATAGACACACAGTGAGATGGCAGCAGGAGGGGAATACATTGAGGGACAGAACAGGTAATAACTTAGGGGAGGGCAGCAGGAGGTGCAGGGTTACCCTCCCTGCAGCCGGGATCCTTAGCGCTGGGAGATGTCTGCCTAGGGGGTGGGGCCGGGCACAGCCCGCTGTACCTGAGGACTTGGGAAATAAATTAGCATCTCAGAAGCTGGGCACTCAGTCCAATACTGCTGTGTCCTCCCACTGGGAGCCGGGGAGGGGACCCTGGGTCCTGGCTGGCCACATAGCTTCTTTAAAGTGCTGAAGCCCACAGACAGACAGACCCTGCCTGCTCTCTGGGGAACCGGTATGCATTCTGCCTGGCCCAAGACCTTGAGGGCAGCAGATGGTAATACTGAGCGGTTTCTACTCTGGCTCCAACAGGCCAGAGCAAAGCCACAGGCCCTGCCCCCAGGAAAGGGGTATGAAGCCAGGTCCCCTGGGGCTAAGTGCTGCTGGGGTGGACCTTGTTCTTGGCCCGCAGGAATGCCCTGCTGGGGCCAGTAGCCAGGTCCATGCCCCGACTGGCCCGGGCAAGGTGGCTGGGCAGGGCTGGCTGCAGGCCTGGGGAGGGGCTGCGGGGAGGTGTGGCAGGGGCCCGGCTGCTCTTGTAGCCTTGCAGGCTCTGTAATTGCTGCTCCAGCCGGTAGACATCCTCTGTGGCCTGGTTGAGTCGGTCAAACTGGGTGAGCAGGGCCTCGAACACGGCTTGGAGTCGGGAGGGCTCAGGCACAAGCTCCCCCTTCAGCCCCAGCCGGCCCAGGCCCACACTCAGCCCATCCAGCTGGCTGGAGGAGGTGGAAGGGTGTGAGGCATCAGAGCCAGCGCTGGGTGGGGGTGCATCCGGAGCTGACCTGGAGCCCCTGGATGAGCAGGAGGGCAGCGGCTCCATCCCTTCAAAGCGGACTTTGTGGCGGAACTGGGGGCGGCACAGGGGCTCGGTCAGTCCGGCTGCACCCTGGGTAAGCCCAGGGTGCATCCCTCTCCCCCCCACTGGGCCGTACCCACCTCCTTGACCTTGCTGAAGCCCATCCAGAGGCGCAGCCTGCGCAAGAACAGCTCAACCATCTCGTAGTCCTGCGGCTCCCAGGCTGGGCGGTAGAGCTCTCCCCGCAGGGCATGGTAGCGCCACCGGAGGAGGACTGCCCCCAGCCTCAGGGCACCCCACAGCCGCAGAGCCCAGAGTCCCACACACAGCAGGGTGGACAAGCACCAGGACTCAGCCTGGCACATAGGGGGTACCCCGGCCCCTGGGCACAGCACCGAGAGGGCCTGGGCCGCGCTCCGAAGGGAATCCATGCAGGACACGAGCTGCGGGGAAGGGGGCATGAGTGAGGGGTGTGCTGAGCTAAGGTGCCCTCCCGGTAGGTCCACGCAGTCACCTACCAGAACAGAGAGCTGGGTGTAGGCCACACAGAGCACGACCAGGCCTAAGGTGGCACCTGCCAGCTCCGGCAGGGCCTGGCACAGCGTCTTGCCGAAAACAGACCACTGGCGCACAAAGCGCAGCTGCTGGGCGGCCTGTGGGCGGGGAGCGTCAGGCTGCAGCCCGTGGGGTGTGCGCCCAGTCCCGCGCCCACCGACCCAGACCTCACCTTGACCAGGAGCAGGAAGAGCACGGAGGCCGCGAGGCCGCGGGCCGCGGAGCTCAGCTGCGCCACCTGGTCGAAGCTGGTGAACCGGCGCGGACGGCCGCGCACGAAGCGGGTCCACTGCCGGTCAGCCGCGCCCAGCTGGGCCAGGCGCACCAGCGCGGCGGCTGTGGCCAGCGCCACCAGCAGCCACCGAGCCCAGGCCCCAGGCCGCAGCGCGCGCGCGCGCCCGTCCCTGCACCAGGCCCGGGCCTCCGCCACCGAGAAGTGCAGCGCGAACAGCAGCAGGCACACCTGCGGAGGGGGCGGGGTCAGGGCCCGGCGGGGGGCGGGGCCCGCGGGGGGAGGGGCGGGGCGTACCGAGGTGAGCAGCGGCAGCGACAGGCCCCCGCTGAGGCGCCGCATCGCGAAGGGGCGGACGCTGAGGGCGGCGACGGCGCGGCCCGCCGCGGGGAACTCGAGGCGCAGCGTGACGGCGGCGTGCAGCCCCACGGCCGGGCTGTAGCGCGTGAGCTCCACGAACACGGCGCGGCTCCTGCACGGAGGGCGCGGGTCAGCGGGGAGGGCCGCGGTTGAGGGGCAGTGACGCCGGGCTGGGGCAGTAGGTGGGAGTTGTCTGGGTCACGGAGGCGGTGGCGCGCGGGGGCGGGGCTCACAAGGCGGGGGCTTTTCAGGGTCGGAAAGCAGAACAGCGAGCAAGCCCGGCAGGACCGGGAAGGGCCCGGGGCGCCTGCTGAAGCAGCTGCCTCCAGCCAGGGCCAGCGGTAGCCGCGCAGCGGGACGCGCACCTGCTGTCGGGGCGCCCACCTGTTGTCCAGCCAGTTGTGCAGCTGCAGGAAGCCCAGCTGGGCGCGGCTCTGCTCCAGGCTCAGGCCCAGCTCCTGCACGTAGCCCCCGCTGTCGTACACGGCGCAGTAGCCCCAGTACCAGGCGCTGCGGGAGAGAGCGGGGGAGCTGGGAGGGCAGACCTGGGAGCCGCGGGGTCCCCTCTGGAGAACTCTTCCCTCCTCGCTTCACACGGAACCCTGGGCCCTCGCCGCTCACCCCAGCAGGTCCGGCGCAGAGTAGGACCACGTCTCGGAGCCGTTGCCGGCGGCACTCCCCCAGCCCACGCCGTAGTCGCTGGTGCTGAAGCCTCCCGAGGCTGAGCACGGGTGCGCTCCGAAGCCGGGGAGCGCTGGGCGGAGAGCTGAAACAAAAAGGCGGCCGGAGGCCGGGCCCAGCCAGGCTGAGGGCCTGTTCTATATAATCTCACCAAATCTTCCCAGCAACCATAAAGCAGACGTCATTACCGCCTCCATTTTACAGAAAGGAAACTGAGGCATGAAGAGGGTGAAGATCACATGGTTAGGTAGTAGAGCTGAAAGTAGAACTCAGCTAAAGGCTGAGCTAAAGGCTCTTTGGAAGAGAGCAAGGGTAAGTGTCGGGGCACCCCTCCCTGGCTTACCATCCTGCAGCCGCACCTGCCGCAGCCGTGGGGGTCCCAGCTCTGGGCTGGACTGGTTCCCATGGACGTAGGGGAGCAGCACGTTGGACATCCATGGCCAGAACTCATCAGATCTGCATCAGACACCGAGTCAAGTCCTCCAGCCCTCAGCTTCCCCGTGCCCACCTGGGGGTGAGATGCCCTCAGAGGCCCAGAGAGTGCTGCTACTGCAACCCCAGGGGACAAGGCTAGACCCAGGTTCCTCAAACCTCAGCCTACTCATGTCTCTGTCATGGGGCTGTCTCGTGCACTGTGGTGTTTAGCAGTATCCCTGATCTCAACCCACAGACGCCAATAGCACCTACTCCAATCCCGACAACCAAAAATGTATCTAGACATTTCCAAATGTCCCCTAGGGGCTGGGCTGGACTAAGGGCAAGATCAAGTGGGCCCTGGCTGGTGTCAGTGTGCCCATCAGGTGTGTGTGTGCTTACGGGCTGTCCATACCGGGTGATGGCCAGGAAGGCCCGGCTGTCCAGCTCCTGCTTGATGGCGTTCTGCAGACGATAGGCGTGGCCTTGGCACGAGGCATCCCCATAGTTGGCCAGCAGTGTCACCAGCAGGAAAAGCATGTACACCAGGAGGCTCTGCAGGACAGGGACGGCACTGGGGTCAGCCTGGTCCCAGCACATAGTAACAGGGCTGGGCTCTGGGAATGCAGGACAGCACTTGGCACTAAGGGGTGGCCAGCACCAACCCTACCAGCGCCCCCACCTAGGTACAGACACACAGTCCACTGAAGGCCAAGGCAAGGCAAAAGTGGGCCTTTCAGCGGGGCACCAGCACAGACTGGAGGCAGCAGGAGTAAGGGGGGTGAGGGGTCAGGGCAGGGCTCCAGAGCCCTGGACACTGAAAAGGCCTCGTGTGGTCAGGAAAGGGGGGACGTTACGCATGCACTGGCCAGGAGGTGGGAAATGGGAAGTGGGCACTGGGCTCACCCTCAGCAGACCATGTAGCCTCTTGACCTTGCGGGCTTCCTCCTTAGCTAGGAAGAGTGCAAAGCCGTGGGGGGGCCGCACACGGGGCACGCGTTCGCTCACGGGCGTCACAGCCGGGCTCTCCACCAAGGTGTCATCTTCATCTGGGTGCAGCCTCTTGGCCACCAGTGAGAAGTAGAGGGCTTCCAGCAGGACCTGGGGTACAGGTGGCATCAGAGGGGCCAGCGAGTGCAGGACTGGCAGCCCCACTCCGACAGCCCACTTACCTTGAGTGGCTCCCAGCCAAGGAAGGAGGCCAGGAAGCTGGAGCCGCTCGAGAGGAGCCACATGACACTCACACTGGGGGGTAAACTGCTGCCGACCCACCCTGAGATGCCCACGGCCACTGCCACCAAGAGCAGGCTGAGCCCGTGGGCCAGGGAGGCACACCAGGCTGGCAGCAGTCGCTTCCGCAGACCCTCCACCAGTCCTGGGGACACAGAGATAGACATGTGACCAGCAGCCCAAAAGGAGGGGCTGGGGGGCATCCTGGGCACATGCAAGCGCACCTGTCCTGGAGAGCTTCGCTGCCTGGGGCTGTTCCCAGGTCAGGCCTGGGCTGGGCAGCCCCTTCTCCCCCAGCCGCTGCAGCATCAGCATCTCTCTCTTCTCCCCAACAGCACTGGACCTGAGGTACAGGGTGGGGGCTGTGAATTCCTCCCACCCTCCCAGGAGGAGGGTGGTGGTGTCCTGCCCACGTCCATCTGGGCCAGCTGGTCCTTGAACCTCTCTGGGCCCTTAGGACCACCCCCCTCCTGCACCAAAGAGCAGGAAGACACAGCCTCAGCCAGAGTGGGTGTGGAGCTGGGAGTTCAGGACACTGCTGTCACCCTGGTGGGGCCACACCCACCCAGCTGCTTGGGCCTCCAGTCCTCTCCTCTCACTTCCTGCTTACATGTCATCTCCCAAGGCCCTGAGTCTTTGTCCTTGTCCTGAATCTCTTATCACCACTCCAGCTGCAGTGCATGGCCTTCCAGGGCCTCTCCTCAAGCCAGTAAACCATGAGGTTCCCAACCTTCCAAGAGCACTGCCCATCCCCCATGCAGACAAATTACACAGAGGCCAGTGTGCTGCCATGCAGTTTTGTGGCCTAAAATTAACTTCTGGACAAGGAAACATATATATGTTTTTCAAATTCCAACAATACACAGGGCTCTGTAGGACCCAGAGATCTTGTTCCCCGAGGAGCCAATGGACCACAGACCCTTGTGTCACTAAGTCAACATGCCACCCTCACTTGCCCGATTCCAGAGCTGCTATGAGAGCAGGAGCTACAGAGGTGAGAGGAAGCACAGGGGTGAGAAGGAAGCGTGGAAAAGCCAAACGTGCCACGCACTAAGGGGAGAGTCCACACACTCCACGGTGCCTTCTTTGCACCTGCGCCCAATCATGCCATCACCAAAAGAACAGCCCCAGGCACGTGCCTGCCACTGAACTGCATCAAATGCCTCTGTTTTTGCAGAGCCCTGGACGAATAAAAGGCACGCTCACTTACTGACGTGGGAGATCACAGAATGACAAATGAATAGAGGTGACAATTTTTTCCCTGAAATTTACTATTCTGATTTTAAAAGTGGTATAAAGTATTTGTAAAAATAAGGTAAAAGTAGAGACTCCTTAATATCAGCATTTCCCTTATACAAGGAACAGCAGTGCTGATTGTTATCTCTAGTCCTCCTCCTGCATGTAGATGTGTTTGTTATACATGTGGCTGTGAACACATCGTATTAGGATCACATGATGTATACAGCATAGAACACATGGAATCTAACATGAGACTCTAAACTGCACGAGAGCAAAGACTATGACTCTTACTACAACACTCACTGATTCCTCAGTCACTGAAATACTTACTGATCCCCTACTAAATGCCTGGCACTGCTGCAGGCCCTGGGGATACACTAGTGAAAAGAACAAAGTCCCTGCACTTGCAGTGTGCATGTCACACAGCATGGACGAGCCAGTGTGTAGGGAGCAGGGGAAGATGTGGAGAGCACAGCCTGTGTGCGTGTGTGCATGCACATGGGGGCGTTGCACCCTACTATGTGTCCACAGCAGGAAAGAGGGCTTTGACCAGGTAGCGTTCGAGCAACGACCTGAAGGAAGGTGAGCATAAGGCCATCATCTTGGGGAAGAACACTCTTGGCAGAGGTAGCAGCAGAGCCCCAGAACGCAGGTGGGTGGCAAGGGAAGCAGAGGGCTGAAGGGGAGCAAGAGATGGGGAGGGGATGGGCCCAGGCTGTGGACGGCCAGACAGAGCACCATGAGGACTCGCATTTTAACTCTCAGTGGTACCAGGACTGCTCCCATTTGTGGCAGGTCGCCTCCAGCGTGGCCCCCGGTAACAGGTTTCCTCTGTGCAGTCCCTTCCCACAGAGTAACCAAGAGGATATTGTGGGAATGACAGTGTGCAACTAATGGGGCTGGGTCGTAGGAGACACTGTGATCCTGAGGACTACTCGCTCTGGGAGGACACTGGCCGCCATGCCAGGAGGAAGCTCAAGGAGCTCTGTGGTGGGTCTGAGTGGGGAGGAGCTGAGGCCTCCCACCACACCAGCACCAGTGTACCTGCCATCTGAGTTGTCCTAAGCACCAAGTTCTGGAGTAACCTGTTATGCAGTGAGAGAACTGGTGCACCAGAACAGAGACAGGGTCCGACTCAGGGCACAGCTCTCACTGGTGGAGATGGAGAATGAACTGTAGAGCAGGTGTGGAGTAGACAGCCCAGTGGTCAGGCTCAGGAATGGTCTGGGCAGAGGGGGATGTCAGGATGGAGGTGCAGGCCAGACTGCAGTGGGAAAGCCGCTGGCAGGGTCTGTCGAAAGCTCACATGAGGAACGACACAGAGAAAAGTCAAGAATGAATCCGAGACTTGTGTCGTGGTCCACTAGAAGGGTGCACTGGCCACTCTCTGAGACAGGGACAAACGGGAAAGAGAACGTCCCCAGCAGGGTGGGAATCAGCACTCTGTGCTGCCGGGAAGTCTGAGCTGCTGGCAGACCTCACACGGAGGTGCCATCGTGTGGGCAGTCAGATGTGCGACTCTGGATTTCAGTAAGAGCTTTAGGGTGGAGACACTTGGGGGTGGTCAGTGTATGATTGCTGACCCAGTGTTTCCCCATATTATATATTTTTTAAATCAATGGGCAATTTCTTCATAAAGATGTCCTTATGTCATGGTTATCTACCTTCCCAAAATAATTTAGGAAGCTTTCCCTTTTTGTCTATGTTGTTCATATCTTAGTAATTTCTGGTTTCTTAAAAATTAGAAGAGCTCAAAGCAATGAAAATGCAGATATTGAAATAGATATGGACAAGAAAAGAAGCACAGTCATGTGTGGCTTAATGATAGGGATACTTTCTAAGCAACGCGTTAGGCAGTTTTGTTGTGTGAACGTCACAGACTGTACCTACACACACCTGGATGGCATAGCCCACGACATACCTAGGCTATATGGTATAGCCTATTGCTCCTAGGCTACCCACCTGTACAGCAGGTGACTGTATTGAATACTGTAGTTAATTGTAACACAAAGGGAAGTATTTGTGTATCTAAAAATATCTAAATGAAGGAAAGGCACAGCAGAAATACGGTATCATAATCTCATGGGACCATCTCGGTACATGTGGCCTGCCATCAGCTGAAACATCATTATGCCGCATATGACTGTATAACATTATTCTATGTGAACATTCGTTATTAAGTTGGAAAGCAAGAAATAGGGAAATTCTTTAAAATACAAATAATCAAAATGGTCTCAAAAAGAAATAGCAGGGTATTTAAAAACCTGCCCGTGGTTTCTCACTGCTCTGAGAGCAAAATCAAAACTCCTTCCCATGGCCAGCCCCCACAGCCTCAGGCAGCTGCCTTTCTACTCCTCAAACGCCCTGTGCTCCCACTGCCTACCTAAAGGGAAGGCTCCCGGGACCCTGGCTGACCCCACGAGGTCCTTTCCACAGATGAGGAACTGGAGGCTCATAGTCGTCAAGCAACGTGGCTGTAGCCCAGTGCTGGGAGGAACGAGCAGCAGAGCAAGGACCCCCCGGGTGGGGAGCAGGGCCTCCTGGCCTGGGCCTCCTAACTACCCTGCCCATCACGCCCTTCCCAAGAGAGGGGTACTCACACGCCAGTGAGCAGGTCCGTTTCCACTTGTGTGTCCTGGGTGGGGGCCAGGCTGCTGGCCCCTTCGGCCAGGACCTGCCGGATCAGGTCTTCATCTAGAGGGACCAGATGTGTCAGGGTGGGCCAGCCCTCAGGGGTGGGTTTTGGAGCCCTCCTTCCTCCCTACCCCAAGCTCACCTGATGCTGAGAGGTATTTGGCAGGTGAGGAGGGGCTGACCATGGAGAGACTGTCCTCCTCTGGGCCCAGCACGAGGCCTGCCCGGCCCTGTGCCAGCCGCTGCAGGTTGCTGCCCACAATGGACGGGTCGCTGAGCAGGTCTGGCCAACTGAGCATGCCTTCACTGGATGGCCAGAACACCAGGCTATGGGTGGACAGGTCAGTAAGGGGGGCCCTGGGACACATCTGCACACACCTTCGACCCAAGGCTGGTTACACATGGACACACTGGGTTTCAGGGTAGACCCACTCCCAGATGGCATGTGACTACACAGAGAGCTGACAAACACGTGGACAGGACACCCACACGCTTAAGGCACAGATGACCTATGCCAAGGCACGCATTTTTTCTAGGGAACCCACCTTTTAGAATCATCCAGAAATAAGTCACTTTTCATTTGTCCAGTAAGGGCCTGTTGAGAAGTGCAGAGAGCACCTGAGAGTCTGGGCTACCCCAAGGCAGCAGGACCCACGCACCCAGGCAGTGCCTGAGCCACTCCTGGGCCCTGGAACCCTCACCTCAGCACGGAGGCCTCGGAACGCGAGGAATGAGCTGTCCAGCACAGATGAGCCCAGGCAGCTGTCAACATCCAGCACCTGCTGCCCTACAGGGATGGGGCTCAGGTCTCCAGCTACCTGCGTGGAGAGGGCAGGTGGTCAGCAGGAGGCAGGGAGGTAGAAGCTACCTCCTAAGCAGGTAGGGTATAGACCAATGCTGAATGTTCTAGAATTATGGACCTGTTCTATATCCATGCGGTCCATTATAGGAGCCCCCAGCCACATGTTACCATCAAACACTTGAAACGTGGTTGGTGCAACTAAGGAACTTTTTTTTGTTTTGTTTTGTTTTTTTGAGACAGGGCCTTGCTCTGTCTCCTGGGCTAGAGTGCAGTGGTATCATCATAGCTCACTGCAGCCTCAAACTCCTGGGCTCAAGTGATCCTCCTGCCTCAGCCTCCCAAGTAGCTGGGACTACAGGTGCTTGCCAGGATGCCTGGCTGATTTTTGTTTTTTGTAGAGATGGGGGTCTCACTCTTGCTCAGGCTGGTCTTGAACTCCTGGCCTCAAGCAATCCTCCTGTCTTGGCCTCCCAGAGTGCTGGGATTACAGGCATGAGCCACCTCGCCCGGCCTGAACTTTTAATTTTATTTACTTTAAATTAATTTAAGTTAATTGAAATATAAACAGCCACGTATGGCTCATGGTTACTGTACTGGACTCCTGGAATACGTCCCTCTTCGTAGTGGTGTACAATCCTTTTGTATGTGTTGTTGGATGTGGTTTGCTAGTACGTTGCTGAGGGTCTCTGCATGTATAAGGGATACTGGTCAGTAGGTTCCTTTTCTTGTGACATCTTCATCCAGCTTTGGAGTCTGGGTAATGATGGCCTCACAGAATGAGTGAGGAAGTGTTCCCTCCTCTTGTATTTCTTGGAAAGAGTTTGTGAAGGATCAGTGCTAATTCTTCTCTGTTTGGTAGAATTCACCTGTGAAGGCATCTGGGCCTGGGCTTTTCTTTGTGGGAGGTTTTTGAATTACTAATTCAACCTCTTTACTTGCTATGGATCTAATTTGGATTTTATTATTTCTTCTGAGTCAGTTTTGGTAGTTTGTGTCTTTCTGGAAACATGTTAGTTTCTTTAGTTACCTAAGGTGTGGGCCATGGTTGTTACAGCATCACAGGTCCTGTGAATGTCTGGAAGGTTGGTGGTGATGTTTCCTCTTTCGTTCATGATTTTGGCAATTTGAGATTTCACTTTTTTTCTTCATCAGTCTTGCTACAGGCTTATCAATTTTGTTGATCTTTTCAAAGAATCAGCTTTAGGCTCACTGATTTTCCCTCTGGCTGCTGTACTGGACAGCACAGTCCCTGGCACGGCACTGAGGCCCACACTCCATCCCCAGAGCTCTGAGGTCCCCAGCCCCAGCCCACCTTGCTCCGGGACATCCGGAAGAGGAACAAGATGGCCAGGTAGACAGGGTAGACAACCACGCTGGACACCAGGCCGATGGCAACTGTGTCGACATTCAGTGGGATCAGACTAGACACGGGCCCCAGGCTGTGTGGCAGGAGAAGAGACTCAGGTAAGGTCAGCTGGTGGCAGGGCAGTCGGGCAGGAGAAGGCCATCCTGACCCCACGGGCACCCACCTGTAGGCGGTGTCTCCCACAACCCCGTACCACACAGCATTGGCACCCAGGAAGAGGCAGATGAGGAGGACACAGCAGGTGGCCCTCTGGACACGGGTGAAGCGGCTGCGAGGTGGCCGGTCCCATATGGAGAGCCAGATGTGCTTGTCAAAGAAGCCACGCTGCAGCTCAGCCACCAGGAGGCGCCGGAACCGCCACAGGGCTGCATCACCTGGGCAAAGGGCACAGGAGGGGCTGCAGGAAGCTGAGTTGCAGGGCCACCCAGCCAGCCTGCCCTGCCTGGGAATGAGGCCTTACTTGCTGCCAGCACCTCCTTCTCCACGAGGCCCCCATTGGCCTCCGTCTCCACTGACAGCCAGTCGTTGACCAAGAAAAAGGTACTGCGCGCATTCTGTAGGTCCCTGACGATGACATGTTGCAGGAACCAGGCGGGGCTGAGCCCTGAGGAGAGGGTGGGATGGAGATTAGGGCTACAGGGTGCTGGCAGGGCAGAAGGGCAGTGGCAGGTCCCCACCCCAGACCTTTATTGTCATGCCACACTCGGATTTTCCACACGCTGCCCAGGCTGTGTGGGGTGGCAATCTGGAAGATGTCCAGGCTGTTGCGGTGGAAGGCTCTGTCCCCATCCAGGTGCCGGTGGCCACTACGGCTGTCCACCCCATATAGCATGATGCCCACGTGGGCCGTGGTACCTGGAGGATGTGACATGAGGTGGCAGAGTTCTGGGTTTGCTGCCTACCACATGTGGGATCCCAGGCAAATTACTCCATCTGTCAACCTTCATTCACATAACAAGTCAGCACAGCCAGCCCTTGCTTTGCTCAGTTCTGATACACACGAGGAGTTTCAGTTACCTCGGGTTGTTCAATAAATACCAACCCTGAAACAACATGACTCAAATTCAGTTACCGTGGTATGCTAAGTGGAGTGACCACATGAAGTGCAGACGTAGCTGCGCTCCTTAGTCCACCAATCACTGTGTAAGTGGAGATGCATGCCACAATCGGTGACCTGGCACTGCACACCCATCACCCCATTGACACACAGACCACAAGTGTGTACTGTGTTGCCTCCTCTGCCCCCAGTGATAGACCCAGGTGACAGTTTTTAAAAATGGATAGTCACAAGAGAGAGTTGGCCAACACAGATGAAAGCACAGCAAAGAAAAACGCTAACGCTGGCAAGTGGAGTTACAGAAAAATCAGCCACAGGGACGCTGATGTTGCCCCCACCCACGCAACTGGAGAGGCAGTTGGGATCTGGTTAGTGAAGACAAACTCAGCAACACAAATGAGGGAAGCATCATGGCAAAAGGATGACGGTGTTGCAGCAGAAGTATGTCAGCAAAAACCTCACGTTCAAAGACTTCTTAAAGATACTTCGTGACATTGAAAGCGTAAAGGACAGAATGTGGGAAGTCAGTACAGACTTAGAATGTGACAACTCAACAAAGCACAGAAAAAAATGCTCACTCTATCGTAAATTGCACGGCAAGAAGGCAGCAAGCACTGTTCAAACTACCCTTGTGAAGTTTTTCACAAAGAAACAAAACACTTTGTTTCCCAAGTTTCTAATGTCTTACATGACACAGTACTAAATAAATATTGGCACATTTCCCTATACATTTATAATTAACAGTAAGAGAGTTTTTAATATCTGGAAATAAACTTTAAAGATCACAGAAAAACTGTAATTTCCCTGTTGGTTACTGAGCTTTGCATGGTTTGAGCTCAACATGGCAGCAGGGCCCTCCCGTGCGAGGCGAGGGCTGTCTGCCTCCACTGGGCGGTTGCTCTGCTCCCAGCTGTTCTCATTCTCAGGAACAGCAAATGTCCGTGAGGTCACTCCAAGGATTAACTAGCTAACGCTCTACACAGCACCTGGTGAACTAAGCACCTATCTTACGACAGCTGCTGTGAGGTCACTCCTAGGGAGGACAGCCAGGCAGAGCAAGTGAGAGCAGCTCGGGGCCTGGGCCAGGTGGGCCCTGTGGTCCCTGCCCAGCACCCCTCTCCTCTCACCTGAGCCCCGGCCCCAGCCGGTCTTGACCAGGATCTCGTACTTGAAGCGGCCCCGCTTCCCACAGAAAGGGATGATGCGGACCCGGCTGACGTCCAGCTGGTCCAGCTTGTGCAGGATCACGGCCATGATCATGTAGGTCACCAAGCTCACGGCACATGTCAGCAGGACGACATAGTTCATGCCCACAGCCGGCTCCTGGGAAGACAGAACCGCCAGGCCCAGGAGGTCACACGCAGACTCCACTTTCTCAGGGCAGGGCTGGGGCCCACCCAGGCCCTACTCAACCCTGCCAAGGGGCCCAGGAACACGGGCACCACTCACAGGAAAGATGAAGTGGATGCGACTAGGGGGCACAAGGAGGCTGGCGCCGAAGGCAGTGAGGTGGCGGGTGAGGCAGACAGCCTGGCTGGGCGAGGTCTCCTCCAGGGGCACCAGCCCCTCTGTCCTCCACATCATCTCCTCCTCGTTGAAATACTGGCACAGGGACGTGTACAGGCCCACGGATACCTCCAGCGCCGACCAGTGGAAATGGCTGGTGAAGTTCAGGTAGTAGCTCCCACCTGGTTCTCCAGTCCTGGGCAGGGACACCAGAGTGTCACAGCCGGCCCCAGGCCTGAGCCAGGGTCGGTGTCTTGGCCTCAGGTCCTGTCCTGGCCCACACCCCAGTCTTCCTGCTACCACTGTTCCCACAGAGGCCCCGTGACCACGGCGAATGCAGACCTGGTTGCACCCACCCTGCCCCCACCACATGCACGCTCCCGCCCTGCCACTCACCCTGGGGCGATGAAGAAGGTGTAGGGCCTGTGGTCGGCGCCCTCTAGCACCTCTGTGCTGATCCTCCTACTGGCCGAGCAGTTGTGTTCATTGGGCTGGGGCGCCGTGTGCAGGTAGACAGCCAGGTAGGGCTCAGGCTCCTCAGATAGGTAGCGCTCTGGGGTGGCAAGTGCAGGGTCAGATGCCTGCCTGGGAAGTTCACCCACCCTGGAGCCCTCCTAAGCCCTCCTCTCTGGTGGCAGCATTCTCCGTGGCCCCTCAACTCCCCTCCAACCAGGCCCCTGGGACCCCATGAAACAGAAGGCAGACTTTCCCAGAGACCACAAATGTGGGGGTATCTGCAAGAAATGCCTTCTTCCCCAAGGACAAGGCTGGCGGGGATGGGGCCCACCTGTGTGCCCACTTGCAGCACGCACCGTTCAGCAGCGTGTAGGTGAGCTGCAGGTGCAGCCCGGCCTCGGGGTTGCTGTTGTCCGGGGTAACCACGGCACTGACTGACGCCTGGGGCTGGACAACAACGGAGCCAGAGGGGGTGTGGTGGCTCCAGGCAGCCTGGTCCGAGTTGTTGGGCACCTTCACTGTGATGGCGCGCTCTGAGGCCAGCCGCTCAATGGGAATCTGGGCACCAGCCTGTGTCTGGAAGGCCATGGACACCACCTTGGTGGAGACGGTATAATTGCTGATGTAGCCAAAGGGGAAAGGGTTAGAATCAACGAGGAAGATGAGCTGCACCACGTCAGTGAGGTTGGACAGGGCCCCGCTGAAGGCCTCGGGGATGGAGAAGTGGCAGCTGGGGCCCGAGGCATTGCCGTAGCATAGCAGGCTCAGCGGGTCAGAGCGCTTGCCCTGGGCTACAATCTCCTCGCCTGCCAGGGTCAGGGGCTCCTCGTTGAGCACGCGGGAACGCATGAGGATGCACATAAGGGCTGATGAGAGGTTGTAGGCCTTGGATGCCACCATCAGCGAGGGTGGCTCGGCCCCCAGCTCTGAGGGCTGCGGGCCCTGCACGTCCGAGCTGGCCAAGTGGATAAGGTCACCTGCAGATGGTGCAGAGGGTGAGGGGAGGTCCAGGTGGAGGTCCAGGCAAGAAGCTGGGGGAGGGAGTCCCAGAAACCACACCTGTTATGTTGAGGATGCTGTCAGCAATGGCGGTGGGTGTCACGGTGCCCTCAGTGGTCTCGGCCTGCAGGATGCGCATCATACCCTCCAGCTTGTGCAGCGTCTGCTTCAGGCATGAGCGGCACACGAGCTCCCTGCTGGACACCTGCATGGAGCCCAGCACCATGTCCAGCCCCACTCCACCATGCCAGCCTTGTGGCCAGGGGCCCAGGTGTGGCAGCAGCTCCCCAACAATCCCTTGGGTTGGCTTGTGCCCCTCCTCCCCCAACTTGGCCCAGCTCTGCTTCCTCATGCTGGCCAGGGTGCTGGGCAGCACTCCCTCCCTACCCCAGGCACTGCACTCTGCAGTTGGAGAACCTGCCCAGACATAGAGCCACCCACAGCCTCCCAGCTGAGGGCCCTCCAGTGGCTCCTCCCAACCCACAGCACATCCAAACTCCTCCTGGGGCCTGTGGGACATGGACCTGCCAGCCATCCCAGGGTGTCTCTTCACACAACTAAAAGTGAGGCAGACGCCAAAGCTGCAGATGGAGTCCACACCAGCCATATGCACGGCCACAGAAACCACATGGCAACAGGATGACCTCTACCCAGAGGGCTCTCCTTCTCCTTCCCTGAGGGCTAGGCCCTGCTCTGTAGCAATCTACAACCAGATGTGTCCCACCCTATTCACAAGTCTGGACCTCAGCTACTGAGGGCCTCCCAGAGTGGATACACCATGTCAGGCGTGCCAGGTTAAGTGGCCTGAGGGGAGCAGCGTCGTTGTATCCACCCCTTCCCACACCTGGGCCACTCTCTGTGCCCTGGGCCACCATGCAGGGTTGCCTTGGAGGGCACCCATGGGTTCCTGGTAGGTAGCAGCAGGAAAAGAACAGCTAAGACTGCCTCAGGGGGCTGTAGGGCACAGTCGGGGGCTCTGGGGTTATGGGGCTCAGTGCCCAGGGCTGCCGTAGGGCTTGGGCTTCGGGCGGGCACGCGGGGCCACTATCGCACCATGCATTGGGCCAGCGCTGCAGTGATCTGCTGGATGTCGTCCACAGTGTTGACCCGCAGGGAGACCAGGGTCTCTGTGATGTTCTTGCGCATCTGGGCTCGCAGCTGCTGCTCCTGGTTGGACTCTGCTGCCACACTGGGGGTCTGCTCGTACTGGGGCAGGGGGTGGGCACAGGGAGCTGTCGGCAGGTGCAGACCCACCCAGGGTGCCTGGTACGCAGTTACACTTGGTTATGCTGTGTGGCCCAGGCAGTGACTCGAGATCCTGAGCTGTTTCTTCAAGGGTAAAATGGGGCAAGCCCAGCTGCTGTCCTGGGGCCAGGGGGCACTGGAGGGCATGTGGGCAGGCGCAGGGGAGGGCCTGGCACGTGGTGGCTGCTGAGGGCAAGAAACTTGCTTCAAGAACATTAGGGATTCTGTCGGGGCCCGGGAACAGGTAGAAGCAGACGCTGGGGTGTCCCCTCCCTGCCCACACTGACCTCGTTGAGCACGGTGACAAGGGCCAGTGAGTACTCAATGACATGCTGGGGGTCAGCCTGTCTCAGCAGCCCAGGCAGCACACTGGTGGTGAGGCCATGCAGCCAGGCGGTGAGCCCTGGGGCACTGCCATTGGGCTCTGGAAGGGTGATGGCCAGAGACCTACAGGCCAGAGGGGGGCTGTGAGCAGGCAGTGGTCACCAAGGCCCCCCTCCCACAGCCCCAGTTCACCTGTTGAGGGCGACTACAGCAGCACCCAGCTGGTCCTGTACAACCACAGCCAGGCCGACCTCGAAGTGTGGCCTAAAGCCGGGGGGCAGCACAGCCCCGTAGGCGGAGAGGCTGCCTTTGTAGACACAGAACTCCTCGCAGTGGCCCTGGCGACAGCGCCGCAGCAGCAGGGCGTACACCAGCGGGGCGCTCGCGTCCTCTGCATCCCGCCAGCCTGCGGGACCACACAGCGTCAGGGCGGACCCCAGCACCTCGGGCGCGGTCCCCTTACGCAGTGCACGCCCTCACTTACCTGCGCATTCAAAGTGCACCTTGGTGGTGAGGGCGTGCACAGCGTCCAGCGGGAAGAGACGGCAGGAGCCCCCGAGGGGTGGGCGGTTGGGGGACAGGCGGATGGAGGCGCAGCCCTCCTCCTCGCCCGAGCTGCCCAGCACGGTGAGCGTAAATGTGTAGCCCTCGCCATCCCGCAGCACGCCCCGCCGCACTACAAGCCGCATGCCCGCGCTGCCCGTGGAGGTGGTCGTCTCATCCAACACTAGCGTCTTGTTGCTGAAGGTGCGCGCCGCCCAGCGCTGCAGGCGGGACGGGGTGGCCCAGTAAGGGAGCGGCGCGCAGGCCCCGCCCCTCGCTCTCAGACCACGCCCCTCCCCTCCAGCCCGGGCTCCGCCCCCGTCCCGCCCCGCGGCTTACCCCTCGCTTGGAGCCGCCGCTGCAGTTGTGGCAGCGGCCCTCCAGGTACACGTGGGAGCTGCGGCTCACTTCATACACCGCCTGTGCCTTGCAAGACACGCACTCCAAGGACACGATGGGCACCCGGCCGCTCCGGATCAGCACCTGGGGAGGGGTGGTGTTCCCAGGAAGCCTAGTCGGCCTGCCTGGCTGCCCCCCAGCTGGGAAAGCGCCTCTGGGCAGTGCACCTGCTCCCACTCAGCCTAATCCCCAGGTTTCCGAGGAGCCTGGAGCCTGGCCCCCCACCGTGAGCTCTGCCTCACTCTGCACATCCCATCCTGTTTTCTATCCCCCAATCCAGGGAGGGGTTGGTCATCTAAAGCCGCAGAGGCCACGTAGGGCTTGTTTTCTGCACATCAGGGCCCAGCTTGAGCCTGGCAGCAGGGAGGCAGGCCACGCTCACTGACAGGTGGACCTGTGGATGGATACCTGAAAGTGTGTGTGCATGAATGAATGAATGTAGCATGGGGGTGAAGAATGCGGTCCTCTCCACAGCCCTCACAGGTCCTGCTGCCCTGGGCTGGACCTTGCTCCCAGCAACCTCTCCCCCAGCATCCCGGGCAAGCAGTCCCTGACTCAAGCCTGCACTCACCTGTGCATTTGAAGTGCACAGGTGAGTGTACCTCTGGGTAGGCACCCCCATCAGGCCAGCTGAGAAAAGTCTGGCCTTTGGGACAGAAACAGACACCCCCACCCTGGGCCACCAGCAGGGCCACCATGGGGTCAGGGTCACCTGCATGGTGGTCCTGAGCCTCCTGGCCAGTCCAGGGCAGAGGAGGGTAAGAACCGGCCCACCCCATTTTGAAATGACACACAGGCTCTGGGGACAGTGGTTGCCTCTGGGGAGGGAAGGGGGCTATTTCTCACGGTTTGCCCTTTGCACTGTCCAGATACAGTTCATTTTTTATAGATCACCAGAGCTTGTATGGTCCCTTTAAGATTTTATGTGAAACTGTATCCTGGTTTGGAAAGAAGCTATGCTGAAATAGGGTATTGTTAAATAAAATTTGTACCAAAATCAGCAAGTTAGAGAACCTACAACCTCTAGAAGCACTAAAATACAGAAAACTTATGAAAAAGGGCGGGGTTGGGCTATCTGTGGGCGTGGTCCCGTGCACACCTACCGTCTGGTTGGTGGCCTCCTCCTTCCGGCCGGCCTTCCACACGGTGAGGCTGAAGGTGTACTCCACACTGGCTTCCAGGCGCTCCCGGGGGATGGTAACCACACTGCTCCCACGGGGCCCAAAGTTCAGCACACACCCGCCAGCCTCGCTCTGCAGCCCAGACAAGGGGGGGCAAGGTGACCGGCCTCAAAGCAAAGCCTGGCTGGGGACAGCTGAGGAGATCCCCTCCCCATACTGGGACCAAACCCACCAAACACTGAGCATGGGCTAACCCCAGGGCCACACACAGTGCTGGGCGTTTGCTAGACTCATTAGTGAGCATGACTGAGGGCAGGGAGGATGGCCTGGCTGTGTGGCTGACCTGCGTTGAGGCCATGCAGGCCCAGTGGAAGCTGAGCGGTGTCTGGTCGCCATCCTCCAGGTTGGGGTCGTAGGACTTACTCCCATCCAGCACCAGGTCCTGTGTGTCTGACCATACACGGTATGAGCCACCCTCGATGAT
Source organism: Daubentonia madagascariensis (assembly GCA_023783475.1). NCBI lineage: Eukaryota > Metazoa > Chordata > Mammalia > Primates > Daubentoniidae > Daubentonia > Daubentonia madagascariensis. The sequence continues at coordinate 1,820,848 of JAKFHU010001581.1, forward strand.
GGGCACCAGGCGCTCAGGGGCCATTGTCACATTGGCCTGAATGCTCCGTGCCAATGGTGTGTCCCCAAATGACACCACAAACACAAAGCAGTAGTAGCCCACGGGCAGCGCCAGCCGAGGCACGACCAGCTGAGGCCGGCTCACATCCACACCAGGCAGGGCCACTCGGGCCATGCGTCCCAGCCGCTGGCAGCTGGCAGCACGATACACCTCCCAGCGGTACTCGGTCTGGTAGGTGACACAGTCACGCAGGTCAACGTGGGCTTCCAGGTAGTTACGCTGGGAGCGCCGCATCAGCACCTGCAGGGGCAGGGCCACATCCACCTCCGGCTCCCTGCAGGCCAGCACCTGGACAGTCACTGTGGCCTGTGCCACAAAGAAGCTCACCAGGTTGGAGGCATTCACCTGCACACGGTAGTCTCCAGGCTGTAGGAACAAGTGCTCAGCCCAGGGCTCACCTGTATCCTGCACTGGGGCCCCATCTCCAAAGTCCCAGCGGTAGGCCACATGTCGGGGGCTAGGGCTTGTGGCAGCTTCAAACCGGGCCGAGCGGTTGGTGAAGCAGTGGCCGCTTTGCAGTGCTACATACTGGATGACGTCCTGGACCTCTACCATAAGCGTTCGGTTCTCACTGCCCAGTGCGTTGAAGGCACGCACGTGAATTTCCAGCAACCCCGCAGCCACGGGTGTGTACGTGACATCGCGGCCTGACAGGATGACCAGTGAGTCACCCTGAACCTTCTGCAAGGAGAAGTACCAGGCGTAGGCAACTCGAGAGCCGTGCTGCACACGGGCTGTGAAGTTTCTCTCGGTGCCTGTGGCAATGCCTGGCTCGCAGCAGTTGGGCACCTGCAGCCCGCTCACGGCCTCCAGCACCGAGATGCGCACCTGCGCCTGGGCCTGGCTCACGTGGTTCTCAGCCTGCACGCTCACCACGTGGTCTCCCACCCAGGGGAAGCTGTGGGAGAAACGGGGCCCAGGGAGCACTTCAGGGCCAGCCCCGCCAACCTGCAGGCGGAAGGTGACAGCCGAGCCAGCGGCCAGCAGGATTTGAAAGTGGACAAGCTGCCCAGGTGCCACCACCTTGCTGTTGGCCCACAGTACCAGGCCCACAATGGGTTCCTCCACCGTGAGGCTGTGCGTGGCTATGACCCAGCTGACCATGTTGGAGGCATTGAGCCTGACAGAGAAGGCGCCAGCATCAGGGAAGACCACGGCAACGTGCTGGCCGCACTTGTGGCCACCTGGCACAGCCCAGAACCAGCTCACGTTGGTGCCCATGGCCAGCTGCCCCCAGAATGGCACTGTGGAGCCAGTGGCCACAAAGCCACTGCCCGGCTCACCGGCCCTGATGCTGAGGCCACTCACAGGCACCTGCACAGCCACTTCAGTGGTGGCGTTGGCTGAGCCCAGCTGATTCCTGGCTGTGACTCTGAGCGGGTGCAGGCCAGCTGTGGTAAAGGTGTGGGTGGTGGACGGCTCGGGGGTCTCCCAGCTCAGCCCTTCCTCCAAGGACCAAGTGTAAACGATGCCACTGCCACCAGCCAGCTCAGCACTGAGGGTGACACTCACGTTGACAGCAGCTGGGTTAGGGGAGGCAACCACAGTCAGCCACCCCACAGGCTCCATGAAGTCCACAGTGCGGTTGGCCCACGCACTTCCCAGCATATTGGTGGCCCGTAGCTGGATGTGGTAGGTGCTGGCCTCGAGGGCGGTGAGTGAGAAGCCCTTGCCACTGCCAACGAGGGCCGGGCCACCATCCCGCTGGGCAGTCCAGCTGTAGGAGATGTTGGTGCCGTCCCTGACAGTGGCCTGCAGCTGCAGCGTGTGGTTGGTGGGGAAGCAGCAGCTGCCGCCACCACCCACCACCTGCAGCCCTTCGATGAACTGCAGGACATAGATGAAGATGCTGTCCTGGGCAGAACCCACCTCATTCTCAGCTGTGACAATGATGTTGAAGGTGCCCACGGAGCGGAAGGTGTAGGAGATGGTGGGGCCCCCAGGAATGGGTGTGCAGCGGTCGCAGAGCACCCAGGAGTAGTGTACGTCACTGCCCGCCTCCAGCGAAGTGCTAAAGCTCACGCTACCGTTCAGGGGCACCGCTGTTCGGCTGGCATTGAGGCTGAGCCCCTGCACGCGCCGCTTCACCGTGACATTGAGCCAGGTCTCGCTGCGGCTCACCCCATTCCAGCCAGCCACCCGGATGGTGAAGTCACCTGTGCTGTTATAGGCATGGGTAACCTCCGGGCCCTCGAGCCACCCACCATCCCCCAGCTCCCACAGATAGGTGGCAGGGTGCCCGCGGCCCAGGGCAGAGAAGAGGTAGGGCTGCTGCAGCTCCAGCACATGGGAGCCGTTGACCCCGATGCCCAAGAGCACCACAGGCTCCTGCACCTCCACCAGAGCTGAGTCATTGGCTGCAGACACATTGTTGGATGCAGTGACCATCACCAGGTAGGAGCCTGGGTCTCGGTAGATGAATGTCACCTCAGGGCCCCAGGTGCAGGCAGGGACAGCATCCTTTGTACCCAAGTCCCAGGCATAGCGGTAGGGGAACGGCGGCCAGGCACATGCCACCAGCTGGGCCTCATCCCCAAGCCGCACAAACTGCCTCTTGGGCTGCAGGGTGACATTGCCCACCTCGGGCTCCACACACACACTGGTGAAGTAATGTGCCTTGTTCACGTGGCTGGACAGGACCAACACTAAGGGGAACGTGCCACTCTCTGTGAAGTTGTGTGTCACTATTGGGCACCCCTGAATGGTCATGTTAGAGGAGCCATCCCCAAAGGTCCAGTCAAATTGGTAGTGGGCAGGGTCCCCAGTGACATGAGCCATCAGCTGGGCACTGGGCTGTGTGGGGATGCACGTGGCAGGCTCGATGCGTAGCACCTCCAGGACAAAGACCTGCACCTGCAGGCTCTGGGCCAGGTGGCCAGCAGGGCTGGCTGCACCCACAGTCACTGTGCAGTTCTGTGCCCGCAGGTACACGTGCTCCACCATGGCCTCGGGGCCTGTAAGCACAGTGCCATCCCCCATGTCGAAGGTCCACGTGATGTTGTCACCGGTCTCCACAACGGCGCTGACCACAACAGGAGCACCCTGTTCCACAGCTGGGCTCATGTGCACACTCAGGCCTCGGAGCTCCTCAAAGACGCGGACATCTGTGTATGCCACCACACTGCTTACTGTGTTGTTGACCTCCAGGTGGACAAGGTACGTGCCCCTTGAGGTGTAAGTGTGGTTGACCACTGGCTGGCTCTGCTTCAGGATGGGGGAGCCATCCCCAAAGTCCCATGTGTAGAGGATGCCACCAGGTGAGGGCAATGGATGTGGGTAGAAGGTGACAGGCTGGCCGGTCACCAGGACGCTGCTGCTCACGCCCACGGCCACAGCAGGCAGGGCGGCACGCACACTCACAGGCACCTGCTGCGTCAGGTTCTCGAAGACATTGGACACGAGCACAGTCAGGCTATACTCACCTGTGGGGATAGGCCCAGAGTGGGGCAGACTTTCTTGGTGGGATCCCTGCCTGACACCTGGTGAGCACAGGGGATGGCCCTCCTGGGCAAGCATCAGGCCCCTCATTGAAATATTAATGGCTACACCCTAGGACCTGCCCTGAGGGTCCACACACCCAGGCTACATGCACAACAGCACCAGATGCAGTGTGGCTGAGGTAGAAAGGTGGGATGGGACCGTCTCTGATGGCCACCCCACTCAGGCTAACAAAGCAGCGAGCGGGACTCCAGGAGAGAGCTCGGCCTGCCCTGTGTAACACTTTTGAGGGGGCATTAGTGTGTGAGGCTTCTGGAATTTTAAAAATTAAAAGGCAACCCCCTCTTCCTCCCCAAAAAAGGCTGAGAGCAGGGGACCAGAAAGTCCAGTTTCTGGCCAGCAGATTCGACTCATGGGGTGCAGGAGCCCTGTGCACCCCCACTACTCAAAGCCAGGCACTCGCCTTCATCCCAGGAAGAATCCCGAGCCACTAACCCCAGCAAGTCATGGTGGAGGAGATGGGGGCTGTCCCCCAGAGGAAGGGCTGCCCAAGCTCAGAGCCCCCAGGGTAGTGGCCCTGCTCCTCACCTGGGGTGGCATAAGTGTGCGTGACATTGTGCTCCACTAGCACCTGGGCCACCTCGGGATCTGGGACTTGGAAGGACTTGTTGTACGGAGGCTTGAACTGACCGAGTGTCTGTTCCCCATCCCCAAAGGTCCACCTGTGAGGGTGGGGGGCAGGCAGTGAGCAGACCAAAACGGGGGTGGCAAGTAGGGCCGGTGCTCCCACTGTAGGGGCGCCTGCTGGTCCAGTCATACCTGTGCCCTACAGTGGCTCCCTCCTGTCTCCTCCATCCAAGCACCCCAGCTCTGCTGTGCCAGGTCCTCCCACCCGCTCCCATGAAGCCCACCCAGGGTCCTGTGCACCTGGCACCCCCGAGAGATGAGGAAACTGAGGCTCAGAAAAACAACGCTCTGGCCTGGGGTCCCGCAGATGAGGCTAGGGGCTGGGCCAAGAACCTGGCCAGCTGCCCACTCCTACTGCCAGGCCCCAGGTGCTCACAGAAAGGCGACCTCCACGGCTGAGTCCACCAGCACACTGGCCATCAGTGCCAGCGTGGTGTTGGGGGGCAGCACAGCTGGCACCACGGACACCTGTAGGCCCCGCATCCTGTTCATCCGCTCCACGGAGACATTGTAGTTCACTGTCACATTGCTCACGTGGTTGGAGGCTGTCAGCTGCAGAGATAGGCATCAGTGGGCATGGGCCAGGGCTGCCCGTAAGGAGAGTGGATGGCGAGGCCCCAGCCCCGCTCGGCACTCACCCATGGCCATGGCAGCATCCTTGGGTGAAGCAGAGCAGAACAGAAGGCAAAGGTGAGAGCTGGGGTACCCCAGGACCCCACCCCGCCCACCTGCCCACCTACTGAGAGCTTGAAGACTGCAGCACTCTGGTAGATGACATTGAAGACCACGTTGTGGAAGGTCAGGGACTGCTTGTCATCAATGGTCCACCGGAAGACCACGTCCGAGCCGGCCTCCACTGTGGGGCTGTACCTCTGGGGGAGGGCGCGGCATCAGCCACGGTCACAACCCTGTCCCAGCCAGGGGTCTGTGGAAGACCAACTCTGCCCTTGGGCCCTGTCCACCTGCCTGGACTTGCCCCTGTTGGGGGTGCTGGAAAATGCCAGCATGATGCACAGGGGGCTGGTGGGCCTGCGGCTGAGCCACAACCGCCAGACCCCCACGTGGGGGAGGGGAGGGATGTGCCCAGGGCCCCACCTGGGCTTGAGAGGCTGCGTGGTGTGGGGGCCACATGGGCACTGATTTTAGGTCAAGACCTGGCTCTCCAACCTCCAGCCGCATGGCCTTGGTTATGCCTTCGTCTCTTTATGCCTCAGTTTCCCCATCTATAAAGTGGACCTAGCACCAGCTACAAAGAGTCCCCGAGTCCTCACAAACCCTGTATCCCAGAGCTCCTTCCCCAGCTCCTTAGCTGGACAGCTTGGGGCTTTGGGGAAAGCACATGAGCCCCTTGGGCCTCGAGGTCTGAGACAGTGATCAACTGACAGAACAGGTGTCACCAGGGGAGCCAGGACGCAGCTCAGACTGTGACCACACAAGTCATGTGAGGCCCTTCCAATGACCTCTGGTGCAGGGGTTGGGCACCCTCACGAAGAAGACAGCCCCCATCCTTGCATGGCACCAGCATGACACCCATGGTGGCCAGCAGACTCTCCCATCAGAGGTTCAGACTCCCTCAAAAACCACTCACATTAGCCAGGTGGGAACATTAACAGAAGGCCCGGAAAACACACCTGGCCTCACAAGGGCTTGTGTGAGATCAGGTGGGCAAAGCGTTAAACAATTTGTTTCATGAAATGTGAGCAGAAAGAAGTACTTATAGAGTGGCTGTTTTAGCTGTGATTTTTTAGTAATCTAGAAACTAGCAAGTGGCCTGAGGAATGACCTGACAGGACCTGGGAAGACAGGCCCCCATCCCGCATAGGCACCTGGTCAGGGTGGGGCTGCAGATCACACTCACCACCAGGACTCCCTGCAGCACACGGGCCTCGGGGCTGGGCGTGGCACGGAGGCCACAGATGGGTTCCTCGGCTGTCACCCGCAGACTGAGGTTGGCCCGACTGGCACTGTTCTCTGCCACAACCTCCACTGTGTGCTCCCCCTCACTGAACCGAGGCAGTATCAGCACTGAGAACAGGGTGTTGTTGGTCTCCCGGGGGCAGCCGGGCACGAGAGTGGCCACCGTGGCAGGGCAGGCAGCCTCAAAGGGCGCACTGACATTACCCCCAGGCCAGCGAGCTGTGGCCGTGGCATTGGCACCAGAGTCCACGTGGAGCACCAAGGCTGAGCCATTGGTCGGCACATAGAGGTGGCCATCGTGTGGGACTGGGTGGATGACCTGCAGCCCAGTCACTGGGGAGACCACACTGAAGATGCAAGACAGGTTGTGCCTGGACACGCTGTTACCCACCACGGCCCGGACCTCGTAGCGGCCTGGATGCTGCAGCCCAGGGTTGGGCCTCAGGCCCAGCAGGGGGGTGAGGCGCTCTGTGGCTGCAAGCACCCGCAGGGTGCAGGCGGGGCCAGCCCGAGCTCCCTCCAGCTGGGCGGGCAGGTAGGCTAGCCAGGCCGAGGCATTAGTGAAGAGGTACGGGGCATGGAGGCCAGGGTGGTCGGGGGCATGGAGGCCAGGGTGGTCGGGGGCCAGGGGGCAGCGCAGGAGGGCGCCAGGGCCAGCATCGTGCTGTAGTCCAATGAGGTCACCAGGGAGCATGGAGACATCCTGGCCGAGGAGGGTGACCTACAGGAGAGGGAGGCAGAGCTGCACCATGTCCTCACGGTCAGAGTCTGCAGGGACCACTGGGTGGACAGGGCTCCTAGCTGGGGGTCTCGGCACCACAGACTCTGCTTCACGGAGCCCCCACTTGCCCCCTCAAGTGCTCATGGCAGGGACAGACAGGACAGTTGCAACAACGGACACTGCAGGGAGAGGATACAGGCAGGATAGGCTGCCTGGATGGTCAGGGCCCTTGATGGACACTGGGGCCCAGACCAGAAGGATGGGAAGGAACCAGCTGTGCTGAAGTGCAGAGCAGGCACAGCAGGTTCAAAGGCCCTGGGGTAGGAGCTGCTCCTGCTGAGAGGTGAGTCAGGGCCTGCTGGGGTGGGAGAACCTACATCCTGTCCATTTAGTGGGGAGACCCAGACCTTGGGTGGCTGAGGGGAAGGTGGCTGGGGAGCTGGTTGGAGACAGACAGACCTATGTCAGGGACACACACCGAGTACTGTGCGGGAGGCCCTGCAGGAATGGAGAAGAGGAACTCCCTCCATAGCGTATAGGTGGCCCTGCGGAGCCCAGGCCCTGACGTGAACCCACTGGCACAGGCCAGAGGGTGGCAGGAGGCGTCCAGTGGCACACAGACATTGGCTCCAGGGCACCAGCATCCCTCCGGCACACATTCAGGGGCTGGCTCGGTCTTGTTGTCCAGGGACCCACTCTCAGGCTCACTGCTGTTTTCTGGGGCTCCTGTGAGCAGAGGATGTCAGGAGCCCTGATTTGCCAACAGGACCCAGGCTTGCACCCTGACAAACCTGACCCTGGCTACGATACCAGAGTTTGTCAGGCAGCACACCTAGCCCCCCTGCATTCCCTGCCACGGGCCAGCTGACTGGCTCAGGGCAGCCCCCTATTCCTTCTTGGGACACCCAGTGAGATGGCGTCTGTAGACCCTGTTCTCTGTCCACCTCGAGACTGAGGACTAGTCAGGTGGCCAAAGGGATCAGGAGATGTGAGAGCTGAGAGAGGCCACCCTGACCCCATCGCAGAGTCGCACCTGCTCTTCCTGAGGGCCGGTGCACCTGCAGCCGCAGCTGGGTGGGCTGCCTGAGCTCCTGGGTCCCAAATTCAGCTGTGGTGAGGAAGGCTTCTCGGCTCAGGCCCAGGCCAGGAAACACCATGACCTGGTGGGGCAGGGGGCCACCTCAGCTCCATGTACCCCACCCCACATGGGGGCCTGGACTCCCCAAGCCCAAACACCCCCCAGGACAGAGGGGAAGAAAGCCATCAAAAGGCCTTCCCACGGCCACCACAGGCCTCGTTTCATGTCACTTGGGAGGAAAAATATCAAAACCATCTGTGAGAAGCAAGATCCCTATCTTGGTTTTTAAAAATAATTCACAAACACTCATAGAAAAGGCTCAGGAGGCTGAGGTGGGAGGATCACTTGAGGCCAGGAGTTTGAGACCAGCCTGAGCAAGAGCAAGACCCTGGGATATCTACAGAAAAAAAATAGAAAATTAGTCAGGCATGGTGGTGCACGCCTGTAGTCCCAGCTGCTCAGAAAGCTGAGGCAGGAGGATCACTTGACCCCAGGAGTTTGAGATTGCAATGAGCTGTGATGACACCACTGCACTCCAGCCCGGGTGACAGAACAAGACCCTGTCTCAAAAAAAAAAAAAAAAAAAAAAGGAAGCAAGCAAAAAAGAAAGAAAAGGCTCAGGAGGATTTCCACATTCTCCTGGGTAATGGAGTTACATGCTTCTCCCCTCTGCACCCTGGGTTTTCCAAACTGTCTATACTGGGCCCTTAATAAGGCCCCAAAACCCCAACTTGTGTTTTAAAAGACATAGTGGTTGGGATGAGGCAAGGCCCCCAGGAGACAGGGAAGGAGGTTCTAGGATGTTGAGGGGCCGGCCTACCTCCACGGGCTCCCGGGGGGCCAAGAGGACTTCCTGCTGTGCGAGTGGACTCAGGGGTCCCTGCAGGTCCCCGCTGGGCACTCCCACGAAGAAGTTCTCAGCATCCCACACTGGGCCTGGGTGGCAAGTGTGCAATGAGGTGCTGGTCCCAGGCCAAGGAGGACAGCTGGGGACATCCAGGTGGGGCAGACCTGGGACTGAGCCACCCAGCAGCTGTCCCCTTAACTCCCTCTATCTTTGTTTCTTCTGGGGCAGCCTTAGCCCAGACACAGTAGTAGGTGCTCAGCAAACATCTCACCAACAGTGAACATCTAAGGAATGAATGTGGAAAGGGGCAGCCCTGGCCCCCCACCCATCACCTGCACACGCACCTCCAGGCCGCAACTCGCAGACATAGCTGTGCGGTGCTGAGCACAGGTCCGTGTTACACCGCCCGGCAGGCCCAAGCCGCACACAGTGCTCAGCCGTGGCAGGGTGCGGCTCCCCAGGCAGCCAGTTCTGGCAGCTCTCCAGGCTGAAGGCCTCGCCCTGAGGGGCCAGGCCCGCCTCTGCCCCCTGCACAGCCGAGAAGCCAATCCACACGTCCAGGCTCCTGCAAGCAGATGGCAGGGCACTCAGGGGGCTCCTCGGTCCTCCCACCCTCGGGGAACATGCTCCTCCCAGCAGACTGTCAGGTGGGCCCTATCACTGTCCCTGTCTTCCAGATGGGGAGGCTGAGGCTCAGAGACCAGGTGAGCAAGGCTCACAAACCAGGCCCGCAGCAGCATCCACACAGCCTCCCATGCCCTGGGGCCAGTGGGCACAGCCAGGGGTGCCTCATGGGGCTTCTTGTCAGATGGGACCAAGGACCATGGGCCACCCACACTTTGCCCTGCAGGGAGGCTCCAGGTGCAGCATTTGGGGACTAAGACAACCTCACATAAGCCCCCAAACGGGCTTCCCCCAACAGCTCTGCCAAGGTAGGAAGCCCCTCCTGGGGGCACGGTGCGTACACACACGAGGGCACAGGTACAAGCATAGGCAGGCATGCATGTGGAGGGCACACACTGGGAGAGGGGCTGTGCTTGGGCCCATTAACCAGGTGACCCTGAGGAAGGGTCTTAACTGCTCTGGGCCCTGATTTCACCTTCCAGTGGGGACATTCAGGGCGTGCGTGGTCAGTTGCTGACATGAGAGGGGCCCCCAGCCCCTCCCCACACATGGACCCCCAGGAGAAGCAGGGTCCAGCATCCATTCCCATCCCAGCACTGAGGCAGTAAGAAAAGGCCTGGCCCACCGCCAACCACCTGGAAGCACAGGGAGGGGATGAGAGCCCAAAGTGCCCTCCACAGTGTGGGCAGCGCATGGTAACCCTACCTGCCCCCAGAGGGGGAGTGAGAGCAGGTAGGGGGAAAGCAGAAAGCCAGAGCCCACCCTTCAGGAGGGCCCAGGGTCCTCCCTGGAGGGACAGAGACAGATGGAGGCAAGGGACAGGGTCCAGGCCCATCTCCCACATGTAGTGTGTCCCAGAAGTGTTTATAGAGGCCGCCCACCCCATGTCCACCTCTGCGTGTACAGAGTTAACAGGAAAGGCCACCAGCACACAGCTCCTCATCAGTCAGGCCAGACAGCTGGATGCGGCCCCTCCAGCCACCCCATCTCTCCTCCTGAGCCTCCTCAGGCTCTGCCCCCACCCCAACGTTCTGGAGATCCCCCACCTCAAAGCCTCTGGGGGGGTGGGGACAGGCACCTGGTGACCTGGGAGACCAGGAAGCGCTGGACGGCAGGACTGTCCACCATGGCCAGGGCGGCCCCAGCCCAGGCCCGGCACTGCTCCTGCGCCTGCAGCCAGGCCGCCTTCTCCACCACCAGGCGGTAGCAGTGCCCATTGCCAGGAAAGATCTCCGTGTCCGAGGGGCAGAGCGGGTGCACCACTGGAGGCCAGCGGGCAGGGAGAACAGGAGGTCAGCGTGTGCCCGAGGCTGGGGTGCCAGGCCATGCCCTACCCACCCCAACCCCGGGGGGAGGAAGAGGAGGCCTAGTGAGGGGGTGTGCACCTTGGGCTGGCTCCTCGCCCAGGGCCACGATGCTGTAGGTGGCCTTGAGGCCGGAGCCACCACGATTCTGGACTCGCAGGTCAAGGCTCGCCTCACTCTTCACCGAGGATGGGCACACAAGCCCCAAGGCAGCGGGTGCCGCCTCCACCTGCACCTCTGTCTCCAATCGGACTGAGCCAGCCCCCAGGGCCAGCACAGCCGTCACGTGATAGCGCCCAGGGAGCAGATAGCGGTGCGTGGTAGCCGGACTAGCAACATCTACCTTGGGGGAGCCATCGCCAAAGTCCCAGCTTGTAGAGCTGATGGGGAGGGGGGCGGCAATGTGGAAGGCTGCTGGCCGGCCAGAGGCCAGGGGTCCGTGGGGCCCCACCAGGGTGGCCCCCGGGGAGGCACGGAAGACGTGCTGGAGGAGGGTGGGAACCCCACAGGAAGGGGCAGGGGATGGCAGGGGGCCTGAGCAGAGGGACAGGCAGGCTGAGGAGGTGTTGGGGGGCTGGGCTGCCCCACACAGGCACTGGCCCTGCTCTGAAAGGGCTGCCAGGCCCTGGCCAACCAAGAAGCAGAGGGCACTGCAGGCCTCAGGCTCCAGCAGGCCCTCATGGGCAGCTGAAAAGGCTGCTGTCACCATGGCACCTGAGCTGTTGTCTGGGAGGCAGGCGACATACTCCTCACCTGGGAGAGGCAGAAAGGCTGGTCACCCTGGGCTCCCACCTCCTCCTGGTCCCCCATCTCTCCCCTGCCCCAAGGTCCCAGACTGGAACCCCAGCAGGTGCACAGCACACACAGCTCCGGCACTGAGCCATCTGCTGCCCCCATCAGGCTGGAGGGCTGAGCGTCTGCAGGGCTCGGCCTGGCCCATGTCCTGCCCCACCCACCCACACTTACCACAGCTGCTGTCCAGCAAGGGGACACCAAGGAGGGGCTGACCGGCCAGGGGGCCAGGCCCAGCACATGTGGCCGCCTCGGGATGCACCATGCGAACCCGCTGCTCCTCCACCCAGCGTGGCAGCCAGGCCAGACCACAGTCACACTCAAATGGGTTCCCACTCAGGTTTCTGCAGGAGAGGGGCGGGTGTGGAGCCCCAGGCCTGACCTGGGGAAGGGTCTATACCACCTCCCCCAGGGGCAGCCAGGGCCTGGGGCCTCGTTGAGAGTCTAGTCTCCCACTGCCCCTGTGGGGGCTACCCACCCTGGAGAAGCTCCAAGCAGGGAGGCCAACTGCCCCCAGGTCTGGTCTCAAATCTGGGAATGGGTATGGGGCCAGGTACAAGGGCAAAAGGGATGTTGGGAGACTAGGGGTACAGCCACTGATACCCACCCAAGACAATGCAACTTACATTTCACTTAAATTAAATAAATTAGCAAATATTCCTTCCTGCAACGTAGAAATCTCGTTGTTGCTTATGTCCCTGCAAGAAAGAGGGCCATTAGGCAAGGTCTGACGGAAACCCCCATAGTCCTACAGTGATGGGTGGCCGTCATCTGTCTGCCCAGAGTAATCCCCGAGAGCAGCACCACCAGGGGAGGGACACTCACAGCTCCGCCAGCACCGAGAGGTTGGCCAGAAGCCCGATGTCCAGTGCCCGGAGCAGGTTGTGGGAGATGTCTCTGAGAAGCAAGTGGCCACGAGTCAAGGCCAGAGCCCCAGCAGAGCACAAGGCCATCCCTGGGCCACCCCCAGGACCTTCCCAGTACCCCCAAGCTGTGGCCTCTCACCCTCCAAACTCCCCATTCCCAGGAGCCAGAACAGGGACCTTTCTGATGCAGAATCCGAATAAAATAAACACTCATCTGGGGAGACCAGGGCAGGAGAGAGCTGGGGCCCCTCAGCACCCCACACCACATCTCAGCCCTGGGCTGAGTGCAGCATGGCAAAACCACAAAGACCTGCTGACCTTGAGCACCTGGACAGGCACGGCCCCCCAGCCATCCTCTGCCCCCAGCCCTGCCCCCTAGAGCCAAGGCCCCCCATGTCCTGCCCCAAGCCCAACAGGGTCCCATACTACCAAGGGCTGACCTCACTCACCCTCCATACAAGGTTAAGAATGCACTGGGGCTCCCACCTCGAAATGTCCACAGATGCAGTGGGGGCACAAAGAAATGGGGAGGGGGTCCTGGATGACCCCAAATCTTAGTGATGGAGATGGCCCCATTAAACCCCAAGTTTAGCTGGGCACACGGTGGCTTATGCCTGTAATCCTAACACCCTGGGAGTCCGAGGCGGGAGGATCACTTGAGCTCAAGTTGGAGACCAGCCTGAGCAAGAACAAGACCCTGTATCTACTAAAAATAGAAAAACTAGCCGGGCGCAGTGGCACACGCCTGTAGTCCCAGCTACTCAGGAGGCTGAGGTAGAAGGACCGCTTGAGCCCAGGAGTTTGAGGTTGCTGTAAGCTGTGATGACATCACTGCACTCTAGGCTGGGTGACAGTGAGACTCTGTCTTAAAAAACAAAAGAAAACAAAACAAAACCCAAGTTTAACACAACCCTGATAATAACCCCACTAGCAACAAGGTGATAAGAAGGTTCACCTGGAGGCACCAGCAAGCAGGAATCAGCAGGAAACATGCAGACATGGATCTGCTATCCCACACTGTGCCGTGAGTGAGTGGGAGGGAAGGAGCTGCAGCAAGACCCTGACCCTGGGTGGCACTGTGCCAGGAAAGGCAAGCAACCGGGGTGCTGGGCACCAGAGTCACAGGTGGACCTCAGACAGCCAGTAACACTGTGCTAGGACCAAAACAGTCCAGCAGAATACAACAGCTCAAAGCACGAACCTAAGAGCAGAAATAAAACATCAAAGACCAACAGACCCAACTCCATCCAAAAACACACACAAAAACCAAGAAACAGACTACAAACTGGGAAAAGCACCAGCAATTTAAAGGACAGATTAAAAGCCAATGATACCCTTGCCCATAGCTGGTAACAAACCATAAAGGAAAGGCCAACTGCTCCAATTAAAAAGAACAAAAGGCTAAAAGCAAACACAGGCAATTAACAAAAGAAGTACAATTGGTCGGTCATAAACATGGAAAAAACATTCAATTTTAGTAGTAACTGAAGAAAACCCAATGGAAAACAGCAACGCAGTGGCGCTTTTGGTCCACCAGTTTCAGGAAGGGGGCCCAAGCACCCGGACACAGAGGTGGGATGGGAGGCCTGAGCAGCTTGGCTCTGCCAGGACCTGGCACAAGCACCAGCGTTTCTAATGCGGCCCTCTTCACCCAGCAATCCCCCTTGCCCTCTCTAGCACCCTTCCCACCCCTGCACAGGGACCCATGGGCCAACCTGACCCACTGGGCTCCCGCAGGCCTGTGCACCACCCCATGCTCCCCGCCCATGACACCTGGGCCCCTGCTCTCCCAGCGCCACTCACAAATTCTGCCCTTCCCAGCTAGACTGCCTGGCCAGCCTAGCCAGAGGCTGGGGGCCCGCCATCCCCTTTCCCAGCCTCCTCCCCTGTCCTCAGACCTCTCACAGAGCCCTGCCAGGCCCCTGCCCGTCCTGGTGTCGCCCCTCCCATCAGCTCCATCTGCCCCTGCAGCAGCCTGCCCACATACAGTGAGGGGCCCAGCCGGCAGAGGGGTCTTCAGAGGGGAAGTGACAAAGGGAGGGCCAGGAGCCAGCCTGGCTGAGGCCAGGTCGAGCAAGAAGCAGCCCCAGACCCTGATGGTGGACTCAGGCCCTCACTCAAGTGAAATGCCAGACAAGACAAGATGCTGAGCACCTAGCTCACTGAGCCGCTCGGCTCCTTCTAGAGATGGGGGTGTGCCTGGGGGGTGCAGGTCTTTTGTCCCCAAGGGCTGTAGGATAGCTGGAAAGCCTATGCCCAGAGCACAGGGCTTCAGGAACTCCAGGAAGGGGAGAGGCCCTTGGGGGCTGGGGGCCATGGGGAAGGGACCCTCTGGTAGAGCTGCCTCTGTTGCCCCAACTGAGCACAGCTTTTCCCTTGTCCCCTCCCACACACCAAGATAAGGCCGAGGCCTCATTGTACTTGAGGACACATGGGCCACAGCCAGGCCATGGGGTGTCTGCCACATTACTGTTGGGGGTGGGACAGGCTGGCTGCTGGGAGACCAGGAAGAAGCCACTGCCCCACACGGGGTAAGGCAGCCAGACTCCCACCCATCAAGCACAATGCCCGAGAGAGGCAATGGCTGTGTCATGAGACACTTCAGGTGGACGGAAGTAGGGGCTCCCCCGTGGCTGCAGTGTCAACAGCTGATGAACCTGTGCTTTGAGGAGCAACAGCCCAGGGGAGAAGGTGAACCAGAGACCAAGGGTGACCACAGGCAGGCCCCTGATGAGGACACAGCTACACTCCCACATCTGTCCCCCATGGGCATAGGGGCACAGGTAGCCTCCCAACTGGGCCTCAAACACAGAAGGAAAGGAGGAAAGACCCTAAGATGTTTGTTCACACCCCATTTTCTGGAAAATCCATGGGAACCTGAGAAGACAGAGCAGGGCAGGCGGGCAGGTGGTTCTCAGGGTCCCAGAGCCCCCAATCCCCGGCAGTGCCATTGAGGCGCCTTCCACGCCAGCCTGCAGCACCACCCTGTCACGGGTGCTGGCCGCATGCTCCCTGCACACCAGGCTTGGCCCAGTGCTTTGCCCCAGTGTCACCTGGGCCCTTGGCCCACAGGCAAGAAAAGCAGCAGACAGCCATGGGGACCCTGCTCAGCCAAGCTTCCAACGGGGTCACCGTGGAAGCCTCGCCCAGCCCACTGCCCGAAGCCCAAGTTTCTCACATCGCCATCTTCTTCCGCCATCGCTGTTCCGGGGGGATGCCAGGCCTGGCCAGGCGGCCTTGGCCCCCACCCCTTGGGCTCCCTTTGTACCCCCAGGTGACATCACCACCATCAGATGCTCTGCCCCCACTCTCAGGCTCCCTGCAAGGATGGGGCAGCACAGCAGGCCAGGAAGCTGCCAGCAGGGCCACCAGGGCCGCCCACTGGCCAGGAGCACAGGCACCAAGGATGGCCCGGCAGCCACTGTCCCACATACCCCTTGTCCCCGACTGGGAGGGGTTCCAGCCAGGTAAGGCCCACCCTCTGGGGCAAGGGGCTGACCTGGGGATCACACACACCAGGGAAGAGGCAGGCCCGAGTAGCATGAGACCCAGCGCCTGCAGCACAAGACCCGTCGCCTGCAGCACTGGGACGTTACCTCACGGTCCAGACAGACGTGTGGAGGGGCTCCTAGGCCTGGCCCAGCCCCTCTACTGTTTCCTCTCCTGCTCCAAGACAGGCAAGTGGGTTACAGATGGGTGAAGACCCCCACCGAGCCCCTGTACTAGGGCGGTCCCCGACTCCCCGCCTTCCAGATCAGATGTTCATGGAGGGCACCATCCTCCCACCTGTGGGGTGTGGGGCCCTGGGAGTGTGTGCACAGGCATCCCACAGCCAACCCAATGCATCTGGCTCCCATCTTCCTGGCTAAAAGCAGAAACTGGAGGCTCCCCAACCCCTTGCACGCAGGGGTCTGCCCAGTCCAAGAGGAGGGTCGGGTGATGCCCTGAGGCAGGGAGGGCAGGGCGGTCTCAGGGGTGGGCTTTCTGCCCCATATGGAGGCCAAGGAGAGGGTCCCCATGAATGTCTGGAGCTTTGTTGAGAGTCAGACAGCTCCAAGGGCCATCCCTACCTGGGAGCTGAGGGGACAGAGGCCCCAGACAAGCAAGGACCCTGACCCATAGCTCAGCAGCTTCAGTTTCCTCCCGTGCCAAGGAGGAGAGTGGCCCATGTGCCCGCTCCCCAGTCCAGATGCCGGGCGGGGTCTGGGGGCTGGCCGGAGCCCCCAAGGAAACATCTGCACATTCCAGACATGTGCGGTCAGCGGCACAGGCGAGCGCCAAGCCTCGCACCCCCACCCCATGCTGGCCGTCTCTCTGGAAACAGGGCTTGGGGGGACACCCCACACACACCGCCTGTGGACGTTATGTAACCCGCGCCTCCTGGCCAGTCGCCTCCTCCCTCTGGCAGGACAGGACAGCACAGCAGCCGGGGGCACCCACGCACCCCCTGCAAGGCCCAGTCACCAGCCAGCCCTGTCCTTTCCCAGAGACAGGTTCCCCTCAGCCCAGCATAGGGGACCCCCAGACATGTCCCTTCCTAGAGCAAGGCCCAGGGAGGAAGAGAAGAGAGTGGATGTCAGGCCCCTTGGCCTGGGCCGGGGGACAGGGCTGGGACTCACAGGGCTCACTAAAGGCTGCTTCCTTTTGGGAGCTGGAACCCTGTGACCTCATTCTGTTCTTGTCCCCTTTGCCCTTCTATTTATGGTGAGTGAGGCTGGCTTCCAGGCCGGAAATGATGTTTAAATTAATGAATTCAAGTTTGTGGAGGAGCTCCTGGCAACACCCACCCTGCTTCCCCAGGGGAGGGGCGGGAGGCTGGCAGACCCAGAGCCAGCCCCCCACCGGGGCCCCAGGAGCAGTGGGGGGGTCACTCTGAGACAGAAGGAAAGGCCCCCAGGGCCTAGGCAGCAGAATCACTGCCGGGACATGAGCCCCTTGGCCAGGCTGCTGTGCGAGGGTCACAGTACCAGGGTGATGGGACTAGAAGGAGAGCCCCACACCTTACGGGGCCTTTGGGGGTCGGTCTGTCCACACGGAGCCATTCCTCACAGGGACCAAATCCTCCTACAACTGAGCTGTCACCAGCTGGGGCTGACATGGCGCCTCAGGTCCTCATGGGGCCCACAGGCAAGGAAAGGGATGGAGACTTAGGCCTCAGAGCCTGGGGAAAGGGAGATGAAGAAGTGGGGTGTCCAGGGACAGCCTCCCCCATGCTCTGGCAGGAGAACACAGCCCAGCCCTGAGGAAGGCCGTTCCAAGATGAACAGGGTGCCTACCTGCCCTTCCCCCATGTACCCTCACCCAGTGAGGGCAGGAGCTGCACTAGCCCCTCCTGATGGGAGCACTGAGGCTGGAGGGCCCGCCCCCCCATACCCTCCCCAAGACATCTCCACGGGTGGCCCACAGGGTCCAGGATGTTGAAGGAGAAAGGCAAGGGCAGGACAGGGACTGGTCACATGGCCCCCAGCTTGGGGCAGCGGTGCCCTTGCAGGGGTGCAGAAGCATCGGTCCAGCCAAGCAGCAGCAATCCCATCACCCACGTGGCCACCAGGCATCACCAATGGCACGGACCAGCCTGAGGCCAGCGCTACGAAGCAGGAAGCAGTGTGGTGGCTCAGGACCCTAAGCCTCCTCCACTCTCTGGCCTGTAATGGCCCCTGGGCTGTGAGCCCTGCCTGAGCCTTGACCAGAAGGAAAACTGGCTTCTGCCTCTGCCTGGGGACAAAGCCCTTCCCAAGGTAGCCTCACAGGACGCAGCCTGGCTTCAGAGCATGGCAGTGGCTAAAGGCAGGGACACCACGCTCTGCCAGGACTGGGCCCACGAAGCCTCAGGGAGAGAGTGAGACCCGCCCACCTCAGCCCCGGCAGCCCCTCTCCTGGCATCAGCATCTGGGCACTGCTGGGCCCCTTGGCAAAGACAGCTGCCAAGCCATGAAGAACGAGGTGTTCCAGGAAACGACATGAGCTGCATTTTCCAGCTGCATCTTGTCCTACAGGGAGACTGCGGCATACACCCTGCCGGCGCCCAGCCACACTGGCCGACCGCAGACGTGCCCACGCCTTGGCCAGCTGGAGCCGCGCAGAGGAGCACAGGCCAGGCCCCGAGCACACCCGAGCCCAGACAGCTGACACCCCAGACAGCAGCAGCAGCAGCGGGATGTTTTCATTCCAGAGCGCTAGGCGGGCTGGGCCCGTCTGGGCTCCCGCTGCTGGTGTTGGCCACCGCACAGTGTTCCAGAGAGGAAAATGTGTGTCTCCATCCAAAATGGCTTCCTCAGTTGAAACCAAACCCTAGCCAAGGTCTCCCTCAGGAGCCAGGGTCTCTACATTGCCCCACCCACTCGGCAGAGGCACCCCAAGGTGGGGGGTGAGGGCAGTGTCAGAACCACCCCACATCCCAGGGGAGCCTAGGGAGGGGCTGGCGGAGGCAGGCTCACATCTGGCAGTGCCCCCAGCTAGTTGTCACAAGATGGTGGCCGGCGAACTGCCCGGCTCACTGGCCAGGCAGAACAGACAGAGAAGGGAGGAGGTGGCTCCAGCATAGAACCCACACGGAGCACCCTGGTCTCAGGCCTTAGGAGGGAAAAGCCACAGAAGTCCACAGAGAATTGAGAAGGGTGAAATTGAGTCTTACGGACACTTACACAAACTTCCCAAAAAGCTCACAAAGGCCCGGCAATATCCACCAAGGGCAGCCGTGCAAGGATGCGCCAGCCAAGGCTGGCAAGGCTGGCAGCAGAGTCAATACACCATTCAGGACGGTGCCACACACCATCTCAGGTCCAAAGACTATGGTGAAATAAGAGGGTGGTGCTCACGGCTGTTCTCACATCATAACTTCACTGTCACACACATGCACTTAAACGCACCAAAAAACCATGAAAATACAGATACATACAGAGGGAATGTGCCAGGCCTCATGGGACCCACAGCCATGTGGCCCTATGCTGAAGGCACCTCTGGGGTCAGACCAGGGAAGGCCGGGTGCTGAGGGCGCGTTAAGATTTGCCTGCCCAGGCTGACCTGTGCTTCTGCCGTCTGCCAGCATCTGGGCACCTCTCACGCTCGGGCTTCCGCGTTCCATATGCTCTGCAGCACGGCAGGCCTTACGGGTGTGTCTCCTGGTGGCTGGTGCTCAAGGACAAGGGAATGGGCTCCCTGAGGCCACGAGTGGACTGAGGCGACACTTTAACCACAGCCATGATTACTGTGGCTCCCAGTGACTGAGCCCCACCACTATACTACAACCCCATGAGGTGCATCTAGTCGTGGCACCCATTTTATAGACAGGGAAACTGAGACTCAGAGAGGCTGAGGGACTCGGCCAGGTCACACAGGAAGTATAGGAGCTGGGATGTGAACCGAAGTCCGACCCCAGGGTCCAGATTCCCTACTCCTGGGTTCCCACACCTCTCCCTGAAACCAAACAGGAAATCAGAGGGAAGGGCCCAGGGGCCCAGGAGGGAGCTGGTGGGAAGGATTAGAAGTGCCCCAGCAACAGGGGCAGGGCCTAAGCCCTGAGCCCACCTGGTCCCCTCAGGGTCCTTCACACACATCCCAGCCCCACTCAGGGACCCCCCACGGCCACCTCTCCCTGTCCATTTCTGAACCAGGACACTGGTGCTATGCCCCAGGCCCCCGAGTATGTTCCAGGGGTCTGCCCCAGAGTGTGCTGATGAAATCACCTTTCTGCCACAACTCTCCAGCTGTGTGACCCTAGGATAGGACTCAACCTCCAGAAGCCTCATTTTGTGGCTCTGTAAAATGGGGCCAAGAGTGGTTCCAACCCCACAGCCCCACGGTGAGGCACCTGTGAGATACAGGACACAGAGGGCCAGGCACATGGCTGCTGCAGGGGAAGGGGAGGTTGGAGGCACGTCTCCCTGGGTATTTTCTGCAGAGACTTTCTTAAATTCAGATGTAATTCACATACTATACAGTTCACCCTTTTAAAGTACACAATTCAGTGGTTTTCAGTATATTCACAAGGTTGTGCAACCATCACCACTAGTTCTAGAACATTTTCATCACCCCAAAAAGAAACCCACTCTCCTCAGCCATTACTCCTAACCCCGCACCCCACCTCACCTGTCAGCAGCCAGTAATCTGCTTTCTGCCTATACGGATTTGCCTATTCTGGACATTTCATATCAATAGAATAATACAATGTGTAGCCTTTTGTGTCTGGCTTCTTTCACAGAGCGTGTTTCCAGGTTCACCCGTGTTGTGGTGCGTGTCAGTGCTTTGGCCCTTCTCATGGGAGAATAAATCCCACTGTCTGGATGAACGGGAACATTTGGTTTCTGCATTTGTCTGCTGACGGCCATCGGGCTTGTTTCCATCCCTTGGCTATTGTGATAATGCTGCAATGAACGCTGTGTACAAGTCTTTGTGTGACATATATTTTAATTTCTCTTGGGGACATACCTAGGAGTAGAATTGCTGAGTCACATGGTAACTCTGTTTAACCATTTGAGCAACTGCCAGACGTTTCCGCAGCATCTGCGCCGTCTCACATCCCCACCAGCAGCGTGTGTGGGTTCTGATTTCCCCACATCCTCACCAAAACTTGTTATTCCCTGTCATTTTGACTATGGCCATGCTAGTGGGTACAACGTGGTATCTCACTGTGGTTCTGACTTGCATTTCCCTATCGACTAGTGACGTTGAGCATCTTTTCATGTGCTGTTGGCCATTTGTGTATCTTCCCAGAAATGTCTGTTCAGATCCCTTGCCCAGTTTTTAATTGGGTCATTTTTCTTTTTTGTATTAAGTCACAAGAGTTCTCTACACATGCTGGATACACTCGCATCAGATAGGTGACTTGGAGATGTTCCCTGTTTCCAGTTGTTTCCTCAGCATCATGCTCAGGTACTCCCAAGCACCACTGGCTCCCAGGGGTCTCTGGTGTTGCGGATGCTTGGAGGTCCATCTGTGCACATCCTGAGGGCTGCAGATATAACCGAAGCCTCCCTGTCCCCTCCCTCCCCACCCCCTGGGCAGGCGGTCACACACAGAAGTGGGTGTGTGCCTTCCTGTCCATATTTTTGTCCATAGATTTGGCAAATATGCATTCTGTGTCTAATTAAGAAACTAACATTGGGAGGCTGAGGCAGGAGGATCACTAGAGGCCAGGGGTTCAAAACCAGCCTGAGCAACATAGTGAGACCCCGTCTCTACAAAAAATAGAAAAATCAGCCAGGCATGGTGCACACCTGAAGTCCCAGCTACTCAGGAGGCTGAAGCAGGAGGATTGCTTGAGCCCAGGAGTTTGAGGCTGCAGTGAGCTATGATGACACCACTGCACTCTAGCCTGGGTAACAGAGCAAGACCCTGTCTCAAAAAAAGGACAGAAAGAAAGAAAGAAACTAACGTTACCCACACATGTCCATTTTGAATCCCCAAGTGCCGGTGTTGTGTGAGAGCCGAGGCCAGGCCAGCCCAGCATGCGGGGTGCCAAGTCCCCCCCACATCTCTGCACAACAGCCAGCGTTCTTTCTGGAAGATGCCAGCTGTGCTGCTTCCCGCCTAGTCCTTTTAATGCTGCCCCCACCTGGTCTCCTGATAAAGGCCCTGCTTCTGCCCTCCATCACCTCACACCTCAAGGACTCTGCAGGGCTGTTCCCTCTGTCTGGAACACTTTCCAGGCAAGTCCTTGCGCCACAGGCCCTGCACCTTGGCTTCAACGTTGCCCACACTGGGCGGTCCTTCCTGGCCAGCTCCACCAAAGCAGCCCCCTCCTCATCACCTGTGTCTTTGTCTTTGTAGGATCTGTTCACCTGTGAGTTTAACACAGCCTTCCCCATGGTAACAGAGCCCCAGAGGGGCCAGGCCTGAGCCCAGTTGGGCCTCGCTGACCACGGGACAGATGCACGGTTGCCCTTTGTCTGGTGAGGGCTCACGAAGGCTCACAGCTGGAGCAGATCGTGCCCCAGGCCTCAGTGACAATCTCTAGTCACTCTCAGGACCCAAGGATTGGAAAACAGCAGCATGGGGACCCTCTGTTGCCCGGCCAGCCCCCAAGGCAGCAATGCATTTGGCAGCTGCAGTCTAATGCATGAGACCCATGCCAAGCCGGGGGGTCTGCTCCCAGATGAGCATCTTCCCTCAAACACCTACCCTGGGTACAGACAGCGGGGGCTGAGCCTCCTCCCCTCAGACCCTCCCCTCCTTCTCTCCTGTCATTTAGGGCTACAGGCAGGAAAGGGCAAGGCCCTGGGTGCTCCCAGCAAACAGAAGACTCTATAGTCCCAATATTTTAAATCAGTGAACCAACCACTACCAGGTCCCTGGTATGTCCCCAGTCCTGGACCCAAACCATTCACGAGCCAATAGCAGGGCCAGGCAACCCACTGGCCAAGGTTAGCCGCACACGTCACCAAGTGGTCTTCCGAAGCAACTGATCCTGAGCCAACCAGCAGCTCACACCTAGAACAGTGCTGTCCAGAACATTCTGTAATGATGGAATGTTCTCTCTTGCAGTTACTGGCCATAGTGGCCCTGGAGCTCCTGAAATCTGGCTCTCCACACAACACAGCTCTAGATCCAACTACCAACCTATAGGAAATAAAGAGGACAGAGAACATGCTCAACGGCACCATGGCGGTGACACCAGACACAGAAGTCCAGGGCTGCAGGAGTCAACTTCCTCAACAAACTGCACAAGGAACAAAAGCAATGGAGGGAGCCCAACCACACCAACACAGATTTAAAAGACCGTGTGGCCCATATTTGGATCCTAATTCAAACTATTAAAAAAAACTGACAACCAAAATTTAAACACACCAGACATTTTCTGGGGTTGAGGAATTATTCGTTACTTTAAGTGTGTTTGTGGTACTGTGACGCACTCCAGAATGCTTGCACATAGAATAGGATGGCTGGATTTGGTTCAAAACGTGGGTAGCAGGGTGAGTTGGGGCGGGGGGCGGGACAGGATCCATGAGAGTCTTCACGGTGTCCTGCCTGCTTTTCTCCGTAATAAGGTTTTAAAACAGCAGAGCAGTATATTTTGCCAGTACGTCATCTTTTTCAAGCCGCCACCTCTCAGGAGCATCATTTAACCCAAGAAAGGCTGGAGGCCGTGGTCTCGGAAGCTCGTGCCATTCTCCCACCTGGGACTGGACACAGCTGTACTGCCACGCCTCAGGCTGGCTGAGGAGCCACACACATGGAGGGGCCCGGGCCTGAGCCCCGCAAAGAGGCTGCTGGTGAGACCCAGAAGGCAACATTCCTGGGCCCTAGACACCTGCCTGGGAGGCTGCAGGCTGTGTCCTCAGCCTCTCCCAGCTCGGCCCCTCTCCCTTGGAGAAGACCCACCTGTCTCCCTGAGGAGGAGTTTGCAGGGCTGACAGCAGAATGGCCAGGCAGCCCAGAGCACAGATGGTGGCCTGGGGGACTGGCAGAGGGCCTTAACACCTGCCCCTGAGGCCCCACTTTCCCATGGTTTCTCCCCCACCCTCTGGAAATCTCCCAGAGACAGCTCCGGAGGTGTACAGAAGAGCATGGAGTCTCCTCTGTTGCTCACCCACCTGCCCATGTGAAGTCACCCTGGATGTCCCACTGTACACTGGGAGGAGCCAGCCACTCTAGGAATCTTGCCAGCTCAGGCTAGGACAGGCCACCAGCTCCCAGGAAGCCCCTCCTCCAAAACCCAGGACCAGAGCCTGAGCAGGGTACACTCCAGGCAACAGGCTTGAGCCTCACTGCTGTGTCTGAGTGCTGTGGAGAGCCAGAGCCTTGACACAGGCCCCTCAGCTGACCCACCAGGATCCTTCATTTCCTGGACAGCTCCTGAGAAGAGAGCACGATGGACAGGACAACACCCGGAACTGGGGAAGCAGGAACCACCGGCAGGAGCTGGGCCTGACCCCCAGAGCATCCAACCCAACATAGACAGAGGCACCCGCACCCACAGCACAGAGAAACAATGGGAGGGGTAGGTCTGATGCAATTCTGTGGGCGCTACCGACAGGCAGGGGGGCCATCTCCACAGAGACAGCTGCGCCACAAATGCTTTGGCTTCAGTGGTCAGGGAGCACGATGTCAAGACCAGCGTGGCACCCGCAGCACCCACGATTCCCAGCTGGTCCCAGAGAAAGTGTTCTTCCCCACCCTCAAAACGACCCAGCAAAGCCCCAAGGACACAGGGCTCCCCTAATTAAAGGTGGCTACACGAAAGAGTCACCCAGGAACATTACAAAACCAAATGGTGGGGCCCACACTGAGGTCTAACAGGCCTGGGGATGTTAACGGCTATCCCGGGCACCAGCATGCGGCCGGGGAGAGACAGGGTTCTGGCTTGGGAGCCTGGAAGTACCTAGAAATCCAAGGGGTTGGATCGGCATGCTCTGAGATGCCCCCCAGCCCTGGGGACGACTGTCTGCAAATCTTAGTGCCCTGTGCCCTTGTCAATCCAACCCTGGATCCAGGGCACTTCACAGGTCCAAACCCCTGCCCCGCCATGTCCTGGCTGTGACAGCTTGGACAAGCCATGTCACCTCCCAAGCCTCAGTTTCCTCATCCATGACTCTACCTAAGTATGACAATCCACAAGAGCCTGGCATAGGCCTGGCTCAAGGCAACCTCTCAATAAAGGCTGCCTGTTGTTTGCATTCCCAGAACACAAACCTGACAATGTTTTAAAACCCCTCCAAGCAATCTCCCCACCTTGTCCTCAGGACAGCGTCGGAACCCAAGAGCAAGGCACCTAAGGCCCCTCATGACCCCAACCCGCCTGAGAGCCCACCTCCTACCCTGCCCGGCCCCTGCCACACATGCCGAGTCCAGCCTCCAGGCCTTTGCTCACACCGGTCCCTCCTCTCTCCTCTGGACCTACCTCCTTGCACCTTCTTAAGTACCAGCCCAATTCTCACACATCCATCAAATCGTCCTCCAGACACCTCCTCCAGAAAGCCTTCCCTGCCGCCCCCAACGGCGATCTCCACCTCCCAGGGAATGCCCCAGCCTCAGGCCCCATCCTAATTAGCCTCTAATTAGTTTGTGTTTGTCTTCGCGACTCACCGCCACCTCCCACCCCCGCCCCCGCACGCTGTCACAGACACACGGAGCCCCGGGTGGCATGTTTGTTTTCACAAAAACCGGGATTTTTCCGCTTCCCTCTGGGCCGCGCCAGCCGCCGTTCCAGGTTTTCCTTATTTAGTCGGGCCGACATCCCCGCGCTGGAGCCTCGCCCTGGGAGCGGCCTGGCCGGCGCTCCGTCTTCCCCTCCCGAGGCCGGTTAGCGCGCCGCGCCACGCCCCGCGAGCCCGCCCGGCGCGGCCTCCCCGCGGGGGTCCCGGAGCCGGGGGTGGCTGCCCGCGGCCTCTCAGTCCCCGCGCGGCCTCGCCGCGATGCTCCGGCCGGGGCAGCCCGGCGCCATGGCAACCGCCCCGCCCGCGGGCCCGGCTACTCACAGCGCGGTGGCGTCGGCGGGGATGCGCAGCGCGGGCCCGAGCGTCCGCAGCCCGCGGCCGGAGCAGTTGACGCGGCAGGCGGCGCCGGGCGCCGGGCCGCACAGGCAGGGGGGCGCGCACGGCCCGCAGCCGCGCCCGGGGCCCCCCGCCAGCGCCCAGAGCCACAGGCCCAGGCCCAGGGCCAGCGCCAGGCGGGCGGGCGCGGCAGGCGGCATCGTCAGGGCAGCGCGCGCATGGCCCCGCCAGCCCCGAGGCCCGCCCGCGCGCTGGCGGCCGCGCCTCAGGCGGGGCCCGCGGACGGCATGGCGGGGCGGGATCCGGGCTGCGGCCGCGGCCTTTCTGTCTGCGCGACACCCGCTCGGCGCTCCGGGCCCGGCCGCGCTCCAGTGCTCGGCCGCCCGCTCGCGCGCTCGCGCCGCAGTGCGGGGCCCGCCGCGCGCTCCTCCTCCTCACCCGGGCGCGGCGCGGGGCGGGGCGGGGCGGGTTCAGGCCCCGCCCCCTGCGCCGCAGAGTCGGCCGCGGCGTGGGGCGGGGCGTCGGGAGGTTCCGCCCGTCGCACAGCGCGGTCGGCGCTGGGCGGGGTATTCTGAGACTCCGCCCCCGCGGGCTTTGGGCGGTGGGCGGGGCGTTCGAGGGCTCCACCCTCCTCCCCGCGGCGCTGGCCGCGGGGCGCGTTCCTCCTCCCGCCCCCGCCCGAGGCGGTGACCCCCCCTCCCGGCCGGCCCCCGCTTCCGCCGCTGTGCTCCCTCCGCGCGTCCGCAGGCCGGAGCGGCCCCCTACGGCACCCGCCCGCCTCGGTTCCCCACCCGCGGTCTCCCGGGCTCTGCGTGCGGCAGAGCGGGAGAAATGGAGGGGAGAGAGCGCGCGCGGGTAGCGGGAGGTTTGGCGTGTGAGCTTCTTGAGACTTAGGAGGGAGGAAACCCACACCCTGCATTTCCCCATCCATTCATTTATTGCCTTATTCCAATGAGTCTTCACAGCTCTAGGAAGTGGGCGCTATTATTGTTCCCTTTATTAAATGAGGTAACTGAGGCACAGAGAGGTTAAGAAATTTGCCAGGTCGCCCAGCAGGTAAGTGGTAGAGCTGGGATTGTATTCCAAACTCAAGCTTTTAATTGCAGTTAATTGACTAAGATAGGATTCGAGGATTCAAGATGAGGGAAAATACACCCACAAGAAACACTGGTGCAAAATTAGCAAAATAGATTAATCAAGTCTAAGTGACTATCTGAAGGTGGTTGTGGAGTAAAATGCAATTGTTTAGAAAGTATTTCTGAAATAGAAAAGACATATGTTTAAAGAAGCAAATTAATGATCTGGAAATGAAATTGTAAACTATTTCCAAAACCATGTGGTGAGAGAGAGAAAATAAAATGTATTTGGTCCAGAGAGGGAGACACTGGAGAAATGTTTCTTGATAAAATATAGACTTAAAGATTTTTATTAACAGTTATTGATAGCTATTAGCCTAAAAGAAAGGGGGAAGCTAGAAGGGTAAAGAAGAAAGAAAACCTGATCAGTTCAGGAAAGGATTAAAAAAAGAAACAATGGATCAGTGTGTTCATCAAAGCACACAAAATAAGATGGTAGAAATACAACCAAGCGCGTGGGTGATCCTAATAATGTCAATGAGTTAAATTCTGATGTTAAAGGACAAGGATTCTCGTTGAGAAAAAATGCTAAATCCAGCTAAATGCTGTTTACAGGGGCACAGCTAAAACAAACAAGCCAAAAAGGCTGAGAATAAGGAAAATGCAAACACAAAGAAGGTGAGGGTGCCAGTATTAATGCCAGAAAAATAGAATCTAAGGCAAAAGGTATTAAGTGGAAAAAGTCTGTTTTTCTTACACTCATAGCAGGTACAATCTATGTAGAATATATAACGAAACATTGTGTTCTCAAAAATAAAACATCAACTCACAAAGCTAAATTGGGTGAAACACACAAAGACTTTGAGAAACAAATCATCGTGGGAGAATTTATTACAACTTCCTTTGAATTTTACAGATCAAATGGACAATTTTTTTTAAGTCAGTAAAGATGGAATTTGAATGGCACAGATAACAAGCCTTATTTTACACAGAACTGTTATTTTGGCAGCACAGGTACAGGGCAAGGTCAAAGCAAAAGCCTAGGCAACACCACCCCCTAGAGGTTCCCCTGGGTCCTTTCACTTGCTCTCTGCACTAGATCTTGAATCCAGCCCGGGGCTGAGGCCCCCCAACCCACCCTATCCCAGGAACTCCTGCCTGAGTGGAGAGCCCTGAAGAACTGTCCACAGAGGATCTTGGGACAGGCTGAACATCCTGACAACCCAGATAATTGGCAGGTAAATGTGGAAGTGATAGATATGTTCCTTATCTTGATTGATAGACACCCATGATGGTTTCATGGGTGTATACATATGTCAAAATTGTGGTGCATGCCTGTACTCCCAGCTACTCAGGTGGCTGAAACAGGAAGATCACCTGAGCCCAGGAGTTCAAGGTTATAGTGAGCTATGATCGCACCGTTGCACTCCAGCCTGGGCAACAGAGCAAGACCCCATCTCTAAAACAAAAAACAAAAAACACCCAGCAAAAACTAAAGGGTGCAAGAAAGAAACAAAAATATGAAAATATTAGTGAAAAAATGTCCACTCCTACTGAAGTTTTATGTAAGAAGTTTCCTGCAGAATTTGCCATGTGTTTAAACCATTGTCGTAGGCTGCACTTTGAGGAAGCCCCGGATTACATTTATGTGAGGCAGCCATTCTGCGTTCCTTTCAGGAACCTGAACCACCAGTATGACTGCACGTGTGATGGACAATGTCAAAGGAGAAAGCACTCGGCAGCCAGCCTTCTCCAGTGGGCAGAGGCAGCAGGCCCACCCCCTGCATGAATTGAGGAACAGAAGCAGAGCAGGTGATAAGAGCAGCACTTCCTTCTCCCCAAATGTAGAAATTTTAGTTTATGTGTACACTAGCCAGTGGTATGGACAGTCATTGCTTGCAGCCACTGCTCCTGGCCTAAAACCTTTTATTTTTAACTAGAGTGTTTGAGACCTCATTTCAGAAGAGCAGCGTGACCAGGCTTCAGCCACAGTTGTGATGGTTATACATGCTCATAACTGTGCGTTCTTAGCACTTCCCATTCCTGGGGTTTGCAAGTTGTTCATTTAAAACACTTGTAAAATGGGCCAGGTTACAAGTGTGGTGGCTCACACTTGTAATCCCAGCACTTTGGGAGACCAAGGCGGGAGGATTGCTTGAGGCCAGGAGTTCAAGCCCAGCCTGAGCAACATAATGAGACTTCATGCCTATTAAAAAAAAAAAATTTAGAGAAAAAGCATATTTGTCCCAGAAATTTAGTTAACATCTTACAATTGAACATACATGTATGTTGCTTAGATAAATGTAATCACTGTAAACATCTATATGATCTGGGACTTTGTTTTTATTTTGAAATAGGAGTTTTTTTTACAAGTTCATTAAAAACTAAAAATTAAACATCAAATTGTGCACCTTAAATATGTGCAGTTATTGCATACCAATTAGATTTCAATAAAACTTTTTTAAAAACCAAGCCATATATAGTGACAAAAAGCAGATGAGTGGTAGCCAGGGGCTGGAGGGTAAGGAAAGGAATTATCAAAAATGTGCACAAGGGGATTTTGGGGGTGATAAAAATGTTTTATATCATTTTGATGGTTAAATGACTATATATTTGTCAAAACTCACCAAATTATATAGTTAAAACTGGTAAATGTTGACAGGGCATGGTGGCTTATGCCTATAATCGCAATACTTTGGGAGGCAGAGGCAGGAGGATCCCTTGAGCCCAGGAGTTCAAGACCAGCCTGGACAAGATAGCAAGACCCTATCTCTAAAAAAAAAAAGGTAAATGTTATTGTATGTAAATTGTGCCTCAATAAAGCTGATTTTCAAAAATCTAACCATGTGGAAATTTAAATACACTGTCTTGGGACCAAAAAAATCAAAATTAAAATCAGATTATGTAGAAATGAATAGTAATGCGTATACATCACAGCAAATCTGTGGGATGCAGACAAAGTCATACATGGAGAGAAACCGATAACATCCCTTGTTTTTATTAGTAAGCATGAAGAATCAAACCAATATGTAAACTAAGCATTCATTTCAACATTCTAGAAAAGCAACTATAAAATAAACCAAAAGAAAATAGAAGTAAGGAGGTTAGAAAGTGGAGAGCAGAAATTAGTTATTTTAAAAGAAAGAATAAAATTGATCAACAGAGTGAAGAGCTATTTTAATATATAAGGTTATTAATATTTTTTAAAAAAACCTTTTGGCAAGTATGACTGAAAGAAAAGGAAAGAGAAAAATAAAATACAGAGCATTAAGGTTAAGAACAAAGGCTTACTAGCCAGGCGTGGTGGTGCACACCTGTAGTCCCAGCTACTCAGGAGACTGAGGCAGGAGGATCCATTGAGCCCAGGAGTTCGAGGCTGCAGTGAGCTGTGATTGCCCCACTGAACTCCAGCCTGGGCAAAAGAAGGAGACCCTTTCTCTTAAAAAAAAAAAAAAAAAGTTAAGGTTTATTCATAGAAATGAAAAAAAAGAAAAATTATAAGAGAAAATTATGTGCAATTGTTTGCTACATTTTTGAAATCTATAAGGATGGTTATATGTTAGGACAATAAAAACTATAAAAACTCACTCAAGAAGAAATTAGAAACCGAAAGGCCAAGGCAGGAGGATCACTTGAGTCCAGGAGGTTGAGACCAGCCTGGGGAACATAATGAGACCCCATCTCTACAAAAAAACTTTAGAATTACCCAGGCTTGGTGTTGCACACCTGTAGTCCCAGCTACTTGGGAGGCTGAGGCACGAGGATCGCTTGAGCCCAGGAGTTGGATTGTAGTGAGCTATGATGACACCACTGCACTCCTAACCCATGCAACAAAGCAAGATCCAGTCTCAAAAAAACAAACAAAAAAAAAGTAGATCAATAACAAAAGAAGAAATTGAAAACATATCAAAGAGCCACGGAAAAGATGCTTAACCCAGATCTTTTTGTGGGCAAATTCTATCAAACGTGGAAGGATCAGATAATTGTGATTTTAGTTATACTCTCAGAAAACAAAGGGTCACATCTCAAATGTATTTTAAGCATAAATATCCAATGCATTTATTAGCATAATTTCAATACCTAAACATACTAGACAAAGCACAGAAGAAGAAATCCCTACTCTAGTGATTTTTACGTCTGTCTGAGCCACAAAACCCTTGCTTTGAATAAAATCACAAAATCGAAAACCTGAGTGATGTTGTATAGGCTGAATAATGGGCCCCAAAGATATCCAGGTCCTAATCCTCAAAACCTGTTCATGCTACTCTACGTGGCAAGTACATGCAGATGTGATAAAATTAAGGCTCTTGAGGTGGGGAATTATCCTGGATTATTCAGGTGGGCCCTGAATGTAATCAGAAATATCCTTGTAACAGGAAGGCAGAAGGAGATTTGAGGACAGAAGAAGGTCCAGTGACTACCAAGGCAGAGGCTGCAGAGATGCGGCCATGAGCCAAGGAACACTGGTAGCCAGCAGGAACCGGAAGAGGCAAGGAACGTATTCTCCCTTGGAGGCTCCAAAAGGAACCAGCCCTGCCAACACCTTGACTTTAGCCCCATAAGGCTCATTTTTGCACTGCTGGCTCCTGACTGTAAGATAATAAATTTGGGTTGTTTTATGCCAGTGGTCCCCAACCTTTTTGGCACCAGGGACGGGTTTCACAGAAGACAATTTTTCCACAGATGGGGGGGGATGGTTTCAGGATGATTCAAGCGCATTACATTTATTGTGCACTTCATTTCTATTATTATTACATTGCAATATATAATGAAATAATTATACAGCTCACCATATTGCAGAATCTCATGCCACCGCTGATCTGACAGGAGGCGGAGCTCAGGTGGTGATGCGAGTGATGAGGAGCGGCTGTAAATACAGATGAATCTTCACTTGCTCACCCACCGCTTACCTCCTGCTGTGTGGCCTGGTTCCTAACAGGCCACAGACCGGTACTGGTCCGTGGCCTGGGGGGTTGGGGACCGAAGTTTTATACCACTGTGTTTGTGGTAATTTGTTGCAGCAGCAATAGGCAACTAATACAGACACCATTAGCAAACGTAATAGTGGTTACCCCTGAAGGACAGGATCTGAGTGAGATATGCAACGTTTGTTCTCACCTTTATCTTTGGTGGTGTTGACATGCCACAAAAATCATGTTATTGTTATAATTAAGAAAAAAGAAACAATGCAAGACAGCACTTGACCCAGTCCTGGGGCAGAGATTGTTTGGGGCCTTAGTCATTGTCATGGTTCCAAAGAGATTTGTTGTATTACTTTGCGCTGATGCCGGCACCTGCCGTGAGGCCATGCATGTCACTCCAAGGCTGCCTGGAGAGCCTGGAGCCATGAACCCTGGCTCTGCCTCCTCCAGTGGCCAAGGTGGCCCGCTCAGGAACTGGAAGCCAGCACTGCTGTGAACAGGCCCCCGGCCCCGTGAAAGTAAGGACACTGCTATGATAAGCAGTAGCTCATCTTCCTCTGGAGCGGAGCACCTCTGCAGCCTTCCCATCCGTGTGAGTACCTGAGTCGCTGTGGTCACACCTGCAAGGGAACAGCTCTCTGCTTTGGTCCCACACAAAGGGTCCCCCTTCAGGCAGGGATAGACACCCACCTGTTACTACTTGTCCAGCAGGGCCTCAGAGCCACAAAGGTGAGTGGGGTGCAGGGGAGTGTCCTCTCAGGGGCAGGACACTCATCACTCATGTGGCCCCTCCACGCCTGGGCATGGGGGGAAGCACACCTCTGATGTCACCCACTTTCTGGGGTGACTCAGTTCTCTCTCGGGTGGAAGTGGCACTCATTGCTGCTGCAGTTCCTCTGACGTCTCCATGGCAACATTCACACGGATTTCAGAGAACATAAGGTGTTTGAGCTGGAAGGGACCTCAGCGATCGGCTCCTCCCGCCCCCTCATTTCATGGAAGGGAGCAGGCCCAGAGAGGGATGCTATTTGCCCAGGGTCACATATCGAGCCAGGGACCCAGCTGGCCCTCTGCCCTCCTGGCACTGTTCCCACCCTGAGAGCACAGACAGCTGAGTTCTGTAGGACTGACTTCTGGAGAGGTGCTTTGGGGGCACAAGCTTTGGGGGCCTTGCACTCCCTCACTTGCTAAAGGGCCCTTGGAGTCCAGGCTAGCTCTCTCCTGCTCAGCTACAGAGCTCTCCCTTTAGTGCTGGCTGGGAGCAGGAGCAGGCAAGATGGGGCCCGGTCCTCAGGGAGCTCACAGGCCAGCGCAGAGGCAGCACAGCTCCTGGGGGACCACTGGAGAGCATCCAGGGAGCAAGAAACAAGGACAGGAGGAGCCAGGGAAAGTTCCCTGGAGGAAGGGGCTCCAGGCAGAGCCTGGAAGGGTGAGAAGGATGCCTACTCCTGCCTGAGCCCCATCTCCAGCACACAAAGGCCAGCCTGAGGGCCAAGCTCTGTGGGTGAGTAGAGTGTGGGGGTGAAGCTGGAGGGCTTGGAAAATGGGGGCCCAGAGTGAGACCATCCTGGGGCCATGGGCCCCATGGGTCATCGTGGCTGGGGACTCATGGCACAGGTCACTCCAGAAACAAGGTCAGACACCCAGAAGGACAAGTCAGGAGGCACTGTGCAGGAGCTGGAGGCCACAGCATGAGCTCTTCTCAACTCTGCACCCTGCCTCGGGACCTGCCCTGGCCTGCAGGGCTCTTCTCCCCTCCAGGTCTGAAGGTCCCAAGAATCTGGACATCCCCAGATCCAGCCAAGCCCACCTCCTGGCCTTTCCCACCATACTGTCTCCCTTCCTGCCCTTGCTGGCAGCCTGTTCTAGCTATTTATTGCTGTGAAACAAATATCCCCCAAATGCTTATGAGTCTGCAATGTAGAAGAGTTCAGTGGGGACAGCTCATTCTGCTCTGCACAGCATCAACTGGGGCTGGGGCATTTACCACCAAGATGGCTTCTTTACTCTCAGGGTTGGCAAATCAGTTCCTTTCCATGTGGGTTCCCTACAGTGCTACTTGGGCTTCCTCGCAGCATGGGAGAAAAGACTATTCCAGGAGACAGGAAGGTCTGGGTCCAGAAATGGATACAAAATCACTTCTGCCATAGCTATTGGTCAAAGCAATCACAGTTTCAGCCCAGATTCAAGGACAGGGGACAGAGACTCTCCCCCTCATTGGGAGGAGCAGCAAATATTTTAATCCTTTAATGCATGATGACACCCCTGTCTCTGTCCCATGACTCTCACTCTTCCATCCTTGCCTCTGGGCCTGCAGATCTTTTCTCTCCTGGAGCTCCTCCTGTCCCTATACCCTCTGCCCTAGGTTACTGCAATCCCTCCCCCCCCAAACTGAGCCCCCTGCCACAGGCTGTACCACTCATCTCTGCCTGCCACTCCCTAGTATGCCTGTAGCACGGTGTCCTCTCTATTGCTCTGCTCAGAAACCATGCGTGACTCTCTATTTCCTGCTGAACAATTTCCAAGCTCCTAGGCATAACATTCAGGTTTCCCTTACAAGCTGGCCCCCTCCTACCTTACCAATTAGATTACTTCCCCTTTCCTCCAAGCAACTGGACCACCACACTTGGCCTGTCCAGCTCCAAGTGCCCACCTTCTGGCACTCTGAGCCTGTGCATATTCACTCCCTCCACCTGGTGAGTTTCCCTGTCTCTTCTGTCGGACTCCAGCTCAACCTTTGAAGCCCAGCGCAAATCCTCCCTCCTCCACAAAGCCTTGCTCTCGCTGCTTGATCACTCTAGTCTTGCTGTCATCGCAGGCTGAGGCACATTCTGCCTTAAATCCTTGCTAGCAGTGGTGTGTTCTTCTGAAGTGAGGCCTGTGTTTCCAATGCACGTCTCTTTCACCAATTTAATAACTGTTTATTGAGGCCCAGAGCCAGCTGCTAGGGACACAGCAATGACCAAGACAAGCTGCTCCCTGTGCCCAGAGAGTTTACATTCCAGAGGGTGAAACAGATGGCAAACAGAGGAACCAAGAGACATAACGATCAAAGATTAGGAGGGCTGTGGGAAGCCAAGAGAGTGGGTGCCATGATGCAGGCACCCAGGGCTCCCTATTTTCAAGAGAAACCAGAGACCTGAATTTTTATGTAAACTCTCCCAATTTTAAAAGTTACAAGGGTAAGCCCCTCTCCTCTACTGCTCAAACCTCCCCTCCCTGCCCAGCCTCCCACTTTCTCTGGTCACCCATTAGCACTACTCCCCCCACAGGATGCTCTACTTGCAGCCCTGCCCTGGAGCACCCAACTCCTCCTGGTTTCCATGCCGTGGGTGTGCCCTGGCCAGCAGCTGGCAGAAGGGTGTGGGGAGCCCACTGCTCAGGACCCTGGAGCCAGTGGGCAGCAGCTGCTGATGCTCCAGCTGAGACTGGGGGCCAACTGTCCTGAAGTTAGCCTTGTGGTGGTGGATACCTGGAGCCCCCAAGGCCGCAGCAGCAGGAGCCCAATTCCCTGCCCCAGACCCCCTGCACACACATCTGGGGACTGGCCTGGAAGAGGTGGGACAGGGAGACAAAGAGAGGCAGCCTGGGGGGCTCTGAGAGGGCTTCCCCAGGTTTGTCCCCCCAGCTCTGACAGGTCCCTGAGGAATGAGTCTCCAGGGGAGCTCGGGACCAACTCTGCCACGGAACAGTTTACATTCTCTGGAGCTAGAGTTCCCAGGGGCAAATCCTGGCTCTGCCCCTTCCTAGCCTGGTGACCTTGGACAGCTCCACTCACCTTTCTGGGCCTCAGTTTCCCCACCTGTACATCCGGAACCATAGCAGAACCCATCCCACAGGATAGTTTTGACAATGACAAGTGCCTGGCACACGGTAGCACTCAACACAGGGCAGCTCTCTGTGGCCTCTTTTGTGCGGGCTGCTGCCAGGCCCTCTCTGCTGGGCATGTCCCTCCATCTGTGTTTTCTCAGGCCTCTGAGCCAGAGAGGCAGCTAATTATTTGGGATCTGGGCCCTGCCAGCTGGGAGGATTTAGGTCTCTGAAGGGCCCAGGGTCCTGGTGGAAGCTTTCACATCTTGGGGGACAGCCAGGCCATCCCTCTGGCTCCCAGAGGAGCACCAGGAAGCACCCCACTCCAGGGGCACTGCCCTCTGCACCCACTGCCCCCCAGCTCTGACCACCTCAGGCTCATTCTCAAACCCCAGAGCTCCAGTCGGCCCAGGTGGGGAGGGCGTGCCAGGGACCAGCTCAGGGTTTGAAGAATCAGCAGTGGCCACCGTGGGGCCAGAACCTGGAATGGGAAGGCCAAGGGGCCAGCTACAGCCCAGGGGAGGGGCCTCCCACCTTGCAGATCCCTGGGGCAGAGTTCCATGGGAGGGGAACCTCAGAGGGTGTGCTGCTGGCTGTGGCACCTGCTTCCTTTTTCCCTTGGATCCTAAGGCTTAGGGGGCAGAAGCTGCAGGCGAGAGCACTGTGCCCGCTCAGCTGTGCCCACTCTGCCCTGCCTCTGATGACCAACTGTCCCCGAGCCCGGAGCACCAGTGCAGCCAGGTTTGCTCACCCAGCCCGAGTGTTGGAGCTTCCTGGACCCACCTGCCCTGGAGGGGACAGAGCAGGGAGCAGCAGCAGGCCAAGTGGCAGGCATCTCTGGACTAGAAGGGGCAGATCCAGGGTGCCGACCCCTGCAGGCCCTGTGTCCCAGCGTCCTCATCTCAGGACACCTCCCTCGTCCCATGTCCGGCAGCGGTCCGTGGGGGTGGGGCAGCGCGGGCTGGGTGGTGCCCAGCGAGCAGAGGGGGCACTTCCTCACCAGGCCCACCACCCCACATCGGGTGCGTGCCCCAAGGCGGCCAGGGAGGCGGGTCGCGGGGCATGGGCGGGGCGGGACCCGCACGTTTGCATGGCCCCGCCCCGCGACTGTGGCGGTGGCGGGAGGCGGGGCCCGAGCGGCCGAGTCAGCCGCGGGGCGGCGGGGGCGGGGCGGGGAGTCGGGCCCGGGATGCCGCCGCGGCCGCCAGGGAGAGGGTTCGGGTCTGGGTTGGGCTCGGCGGACACTGGAAGCCGGACGACCCGGGGCGCGGCGGCCGCGGCGGGAGCGCACGGAGCGCCAGCCCGCCATGTCCAGGAAGAAGACCCCCAAGAGCAAGGGGGCCAGCGCGCCCTCTGCCTCCGCGCTGCCCGCCGCCAACGGGCCCCGGCCGGCGCGTCCCGGGGCTGTGCGCCCCGGTCCCGACGCGCTGCCCAACGGGCCCCTGCAGCCCAGCCGGCCCTCCCTTGGCGGCGGCGGCGACTTCTACGACGTCGCCTTCAAGGTGAGCCAGGCACCCCCCCAGGCGAGCGCAGCAGGTGGCGCCCGGTCCGAGCCAAGGGGGAAGGGATTTCGGGGAGGGGGTGCAGGGCCCCGCGGACCCTCGGCGCGCAGCTGGCCCCTCCGCGCCCGGGCGGCACGCCGCAGTTGGAACGGCTGGCACAGTCATTGGTCATCGCACACACACACAGAGCTGTCAAGCCCAGGTTTGGGGTATTCAACAGCTGGCAGGGCCTATCCCCTACCCCCAGCTGGCAGGGCCCCACGAGAGGTCCCACAGACATCAGTGCCCGGCAGCGCCCCCTCCCCGCGCTCTCATGCTCTAGCCCCCACCTGGGCCCCGGTCTCATTTCCAATATGCTGCCTTCCCTCACCCCCAGCGTCTGTGGGTCTCCTCTTTTTTTTTTTGGAGGGGGGGAAGAGGCTAGGAAGGGGTTTGGCAGTTGGGTGGGGAGGATTTGGAGCCTTCCCCAGATCAAGGCAGAGGTGTGCGAATGGGGGGTTCAGTAGGACTTTGGGTTTGGGAGCATTTGGCAGTGGTGGGGGGAGGGGGAGAGGGCCTGACTGCCGTCCCTGTCCACAGACTCAGCGAGGCCCCTCCTCAGGTCAAGAGCTGACTCTGGTTTGGCAAATTCCTCCAGAGCCTTGCTGGGATTTGTGTCCCCTGCTGGGATTTGAAGAAGCCCCCTGGCACAGAGGCCCCCACAAGTCTCTTAGGAGGTCTCCAGCTGCCACCCCGATCAGCTCTGCTCCCCATTAGGCCCCAAATTCCCCCCTCCCGGATCAAGCATGGTGTCCCTGGGGGGGGGGGGCTAGGGTCCTGGACGGAGGCAGCTGACCTCAGCCCCCACTGATTGAGATGGGCCACTGCTAGGGAGAGAGGGGGACCAAGCCTTCCAGAGACATAAGCTGGGCATCCAGGCCAGTGGGGACTGTGGCTGCTGGTTCCCCAGGCCCTGCTGACATTGCAGGCTTGGGATGCTGCCCTCCACTTCTGCCCCTGAGCTGCAGCCCCTCTCTGGCCAGGCCAGCTCAGGGCAAACCACATACCCGCTCCTGGTGGGCCAGTGTCCTGGTCCCCTTTACCCCAGGCCTGACACTTCTGACTGTCCTGCCTGCCCTAGGTCATGCTGGTGGGGGACTCGGGCGTGGGGAAGACCTGCCTGCTTGTGCGCTTCAAGGATGGTGCTTTCCTGGCAGGGACCTTCATCTCTACTGTGGGCATCGACTTCCGGGTGAGAGTGGAGGCTGATGTCCTGAGCCCTGGCCAGACCCAACCAGGCCCTGGGCCCCATGTCAGCTCACTGCATCCTCCCAGTACCCCTGGGAAGCTGGTTCTTTGTTATCCCCGCGGTGGTACCAATGGGCTCACGAGATAGAGCTCCTAGCTGGGCCACTCAGATCCCAGGGTGAGGGCAGTTGAGATGAGATGCCTTAGCCGCCAAGCTGACT
Organism: Daubentonia madagascariensis; assembly: GCA_023783475.1. Classification (NCBI taxonomy): domain Eukaryota; kingdom Metazoa; phylum Chordata; class Mammalia; order Primates; family Daubentoniidae; genus Daubentonia; species Daubentonia madagascariensis. The sequence continues at coordinate 1,859,370 of JAKFHU010001581.1, forward strand.
GGCTGCACCTGACAAGCAGAGATAGTTTCCCTGTGTCAGGGGCTGGCTTTACTAGGGGACCGTATCCTGGCCTTTGGGGGAGGTGAGTGCTGGTGCCCTCAGGGTGGTGACAGTCAAAGGTAACTCAAGGCCCAGGTCCACTCAGGAGGCCGGCACTGCTGCCCCACTGTACAGAGGAGGTCCTGAGGCTGTGGGTGGTGCCAGGTGGCCTTCCCAGGTCCTACAAAACAGGTGGTTGTGGTGCTGGAGCAGATACACCACCCAGGACCTGGGGAGGAGGCTTCCAGGGCTCACTTGGGGGAGATGCCCCCCCCAGCATGCTAAGCAGGGGCCTGCAGGGCTCTGGCACCAGAGCCCCCCACCTCTGCCCACCAGCCTGAATTCCTCGTGCTGAGGTGCTGGTGTGTTCTCAGCAAATCTTGGATTTGCATTTTTCTCACCCTTTAATTAGACCCAGTTGGCAGGAGGCTGGGAGGGAGGCCCATTCCAGGGACAGGAAAGCGGGGATCCCTCCAGTCCAGGGAGCCGCTCTCTATCCTGTTTGGGGGATCCAGGCCCCCTCAGGTCCTCTGGGATGAGTCAGGGTTGAGGTGCCAGAAAGAGTCAGGTTGGGCCAGAGCGTGGTGGTCCTTTGTTTTAATCCCCTCTTCCCCACCTGCCTCTTAGCTCTTGGGCAGGAGGTGAGGCTGTGTGGTTTACACCCTGCTCAGGGTGCTAGGGAAGGCGAGATGTCCTCTCCAGCCTCCTCCCCAGCCCAGCAGATGGCTGTGCCTGGTTCCTGGGAGACCCAGAAGCACTCTGACAGCAGGAGCTCACAGAGAATGTTCCAGCCACCCAGGGCCTCAGGCTGTGGTTTGAAGTCCCCCACCCCCACCCCAGCAGATGGGACTGGGGTTGGGCCACTCCCTGCCTCATATCTAGTCCTCAACTGAGGGCCTGGCCAGGGAGTATTGCCAGCACACACATGAGCACGAAATGCCCACCAGGCACAGGCCCAGCCCTTGCAGAGCTGACATCCCAGCAGGGAGAGGCTTTTAAATTAGAACACACACTTTTAGCCAGACAGTTCTCAGTGCTTTGTATATAGTAGCTCATTAAGTTACTGGAGCAGCCAATGTAGATTGGCACCCTGGTCATCCCCATTTGCAGATGGGGAAACTGAGGCAGTGTTAGTGAAAGGCCTGGGGTCATACTGTGGGTGACTTCAAATAAGCGCAAGTGGCTCCAAGCAGGAGCAGCGTGTATAGAGCAAGGAAGGAGGTCTGCACTCTGGGCAGGGGAGGGGCGGTGAGACTGAATTGGAGAGTGAGTACAGGGAAGCCAGCTGGGGCGGGCAGGGAGAAGAGGGTGGCCAGGGCTGGGCTGGGGCAATGGAGATAGAGGAGAAGGGGCTGGGCTTAAGAGGTCCTGGGGGACAGGGAGGAGAGGGAGAGCCTCCAGGTGGGCAGAGGAAGAAAATGCTGGCCCAGAATTGGACACAACTGACCATGGTCCATCACCAGGGTAGCCAGCTGAGAGGGAGGGGGCCTGGGCACCCTCTGTGCATGGGGCCACCAGGAGGGCTGGGTAGCCCAGGGGCACTGGGGTTTTAGGGGGTGTGACCTGCAGGTAGGAGGGAAGGTGGGCAGAACAGAAGCAGGTGGTGTGTGTGGGGGGGAAGCAACAGCTCAAGAATGACCTTAGGGACTCAGCCAGGGGTAGGGCCCTGGACCTTCAATCTCCTATCAACAGACCTGAGCTCAGTCCTGGCCCCACACTGCCTCTCCCCCACCCCACCCTTGGGAGCCAGGCCAGAGGGTGGTGCTAGGCCCTCGCTGGAGCTGGCTGGTTCTGTTTCAGAACAAAGTTCTGGATGTGGATGGCATGAAGGTGAAGCTGCAGGTGAGGTTTCTGGGAGGGCAAGTTGGGGGTAAGGGACACCAGGGAGGGGCTGGGCAGCCCGACCAGTGCCTGTTGCTACAGATCTGGGACACAGCTGGCCAGGAGCGGTTCCGCAGTGTCACCCACGCCTACTATCGGGATGCTCATGGTGAGCTCGTGGATGCATGGCCCAACCCCCAGGGAGTGGGGACTGTGGTCTGTGGGTGCTGTGCTTGGAGGGGGTATCTGAGCAAGAAGGTGTGGGTGACAGGGGATGTCCTCACTGCCCCTCTGCTCCCAGCACTGCTGCTGCTCTATGATGTCACCAGCAAGGCCTCCTTTGACAACATCCAGGTCAGTGGCCTCCTTCCTGGTAGGGCCTGATCCACCTCCAACCTCCTCCAGGCACAGGCCATCAGGGTCCCCTTCTGGGATGGAGGTGGCTCAGGTTGAGTATGGGCTAAGGTGGTCCTGGGTGACATTCCAACTCTTTTGACATGACTCCTTGGGTAAGGTATCTGTAAGGTGGGTGCCTTTGCCTGACACACGGGGGGCACTTCTGGAGACAGGCAGAGGCTTTGGGGCACAGGGCAGAGCATACAGGGGGCACCAGCCTCTCCCCCTACAGGCCTGGCTGACGGAGATCCAGGAGTATGCCCAGCACAACGTGGTGCTCATGCTGCTGGGGAACAAGGTGGGAGGTCTGTCCTGTCCTCTCCACCCTGGCCCCACAGAGCAAAGGTGAGGGGGGCGGGTAGCGAGAGCCACGGGGCAGCTGTCATCAAGAGCTCTGTGCCTGGGCCAGGTGGATGCTGCCCACGAGCACGTGGTGAAGAGGGAAGATGGGGAGAAGCTAGCCAAGGTGAGTCAGGGGAGGTGGGTGGCGAGGAGGGTACCCCTGAGGCTGTGGAGCCTGGGATGTCCCTGCCAGGCTACCACCCAGCTGGCAGCAGCTGTTTGCAGGAATATGGGCTGCCCTTCATGGAGACCAGCGCCAAGACAGGCCTCAATGTGGACTTGGCCTTCACGGCCATAGCAAAGTAAGTCTGGGCAGTCACCAGAAATACCAAGCCCAGGGTCTGAACCCTCTTGTTGGGAGTACAGGAGGCCACGTTGTTTTGTCACCCTTGCTCCATAGGGAGTTGAAGCAGCGCTCCATGAAGACTCCCAGCGAGCCCCGCTTCCAGCTGCATGATTATGTTAAGAGGGAGGGCCGAGGGGACTCCTGCTGCCGAACCTGAACCTGGCTGAGCTCAATCCCAGTCTCTGAAGGCTGGACAGATCTACAGGCCCTTCTGACTTAGTCAGCCAGTGGCTAACCCCATGGCGCCTGTTTTTAGGACCCCAGGCCAAATCTTGCCCCTTCCTCCTCCTAGCAGCAGTCCGGGTCTTCAGTCCCCACATACAGGCTTCAGAGGGGCGGTGGGTCCACAGCCTCCCTCACTGGCTGTGGCCTTAATGCCTTGCGCTCAAGGCCATCACATTGAAAACATCTTTTGCACGGGAGGGGGTGCCACCGAGTGCACAGACCTTGCCATGGTGCTCTGCTGCCCCCTCCTGGGCATGCCCAGCTGAGGCTGGGCTACAGGCTGGCACCACGTGTCCAGTGCCTAACCCTTAGAAAAGCCATGTCTTCACCTGCACATGCTGCTCAGGCACGGAAAGGAAGGACTCCTGCCTACGCCTGGGACAGAGGGCTTCACCGTTAATCATATCGTGCATTTGTGTGCCCTGGGAGCCACCTGCTCCCAGCCCACCCGACAGGAGGCTCTGGTTCACCAAACATCACCAGGGTCTTCTCATATGACCTTGGAGGCCACCAGTACCTTTGTGATACTGGGAACAGCATGTGGGAAATCACCGAAATGTCAGGAAACTAGGATTGCAGCCTGCTGACCAGGGTACCAGCTCTACAGGCCATGGCACCAGGCCCAGCCTGCCTACAGGTGAAGTCTGTGATTGCCCAAGCATGCTCCACCTGGCACTAAAGTTATCAAGTTGGTCTTTTGATTGCAAGCCTTTGTTTTCAGTCCTAGTGAATAAAGTTGTGTTTTCTGAAGCATCTGTCTCATCCATTGAGAGAAATGCCACTCCCCCATAATCCATGGCAGCTTCAAACCCAGAGCTCTTTAGGGAGCACCTGGGACCCTAGGTGGTTAATGTCAATGTCCCTTCACAAACCCCAACACCAGAGAAAGGAGCACTCAAAGGTCTGTTACTGAAGAGCTCAACACTCACCCTGGGGCAAAGGCATAAAAAACAATCTTTTTTGGCCTTACAAGCAAAAATGGAGAACACAGTCCCAAGGAACTTCCATTTTCATACCTCTACCCCCTTTCCACGATTGCTCCAGAGAGGAGCCGGCCCTTGGGCGCCAAGAGAATACGAAAATGATAGAGCAGGAAAAGAATCAACTTGTCAAGTCTGTCTCGGTGTTCCCTGGTCTTTGGTTCCCAGTACCGAAGAATGGGTATTGGTACCAAGTCGATGACGGGTCAGTCACATCTGCACGCAAGCAACTCACACAAGCAGCTTTATTGCAGGAAAAGGAAGCTTTACAAAGCGGAAAGTGCGTCCCAGAAAGGAACGGGTCTGCTCTGCATGTGGAGACCCTTAACATAATTAAGTTTCTCCTTTTTGTGTTGGTTCCCCAGTTTTATGCTAAGTTGGGGGTGGAATATTCATAATTTTTCTGAGAAAGGGTGGAGAGTTCTAGGAATTGGTACCTTCCCATTTTTTGTCCTTGTACGGCTGGCTCTGGAACTGTCATGGTGCTAGGGGGTGTGATTTTTACTATGCTAACGAAAGTCATAAGCTCCTACCGTTTGTGCATGCCCTGGGTTGGGAGAGGTCCCTAACCTCAAGTTCCTGCTGTTGTGGTTTCTTTCCTCTGTTTTACTGGTCCCGACTCTCGGCCCTTTACCACATCCCCTTATAGCCTGCATGTCTAACCGCCGGCCCTGCCACCTGCATGCCCTTAGCCCTACCTAACAAACTCACTACTACTGCTTTATTGCTAACCAGTTCACATAGACTCAGCGCCTGCCTTACCACCAGGCCCTCCCGCTTGCTGGGCCTCCGGTTGAAGTTGATTTACGTTCAAGGTCTGCTGCCGGCTCACGACGGCCCTGAAAGTCAGACAGCACCGAAATGTAGACAGAAGCCTCCTCCCCCCCCATTTCGGGAAAGACCTGTTTTCAAAAACTCCCAGACCCTCCCCATCAAAGGCGCACCCCAAGCCTCAGTCTTGCAAAATAATCAGACTGCACGTGCAGCTTTCATACGAGGTGTCAGAAATTAAAGCAATTCATCACAGGCTCGGAGCGGAATCGGGGAAACCAGGCCTGGTCCAGTCTTACCTGCAGGGCGCTGAACGTCTGAAATTCGGAAGAGACGTTTAAATTCTCATGGCCAAGTTGAGCTCAGGCAAGGGCTGAACCCAGGGGCCTGGCTGGCTTGCAGGGTTCGGGCTACCCTCAAAGCCCCACGCGGAGCCCAGCCGCTCCCCGAACTGCAGAAAGCGAACACGAGGATGAGAAAACACCCAAACCAGCCTCCCGTCCAAAAGACTAGGCGAGCGCGAGGCTCAAGCCTTTATAGAAACAATCTCACGTCTGTGATTGGGCAATCCTGGCGGAAGTGCCCGTCTTCCCTTGCCGCTGATACGCTCCGCTCTCTACAGCGTTGTTTCCACCAATCGTGCCATGGCATTTCTTTTGGAGGCGGTCTCTCAGGCCGGACCCGAAGCTCCTCCCTATTGCAGAGTCCTTTGAGCCTAACTGTGAGCGACGGATACACACAGCCAGTCAGACTCCGAACTGCAACATAGAGTGATTCTGAAGCCGCCAATCCCTCCCCGCAGCGACGGGGCCGCCGGAAGTCGTAGTTCCTGAAGTGCTGCGCGTGAGGCAGTCGCCCGGGCCTCGCGAGCCGGAGAACTACAAGTCCCGGCGGGCGCAGCGCCTGAGCTCTTCCGGCTCGCGCGTCTTGTCCCTTTCCCGGCCGGCGGCCGAGGGGGCACCATGAAGCGCGAGGGTGGTGCTGCTGCTCCGGGGCGGCCGCGGGCGGGTGAGTGTCTGAGAGGCGCGCCTGGCCCGGGGATCGCGCCTCGAGGCCGCGCAGAGGAGCGAGGCGGGCGCGTCGGGGCCCGGCGCGGGGTCTGGCCTGGGGGGCGGGGCTGGAACGGTCCAGGGTCTCTGCGTCGGTCAGTCTGTCTGGCTGTCAGCTCGTCCGTCACTCGCTCCATCCCTTCTTTCTCTCATCCTTTATTCGTTCCTTCTTCCTCCATTTGTCGAACGCCGCCCGGGTGCCAGGCACTGTTGTAGGCGCCGGGAGACAGCGGGGAGCACGATCCCGGTTCTCATAAGCTCATCTTCGGGTGCAGGGTTCCTCCACCTCCCCACTCTTGACAGTTCCGGCCGGATCATTCTTTGCTGCGAGGGGCTGTCCCGTTCATTGTAGGATGTTGAGCACCATCCCTGGTTTTACCTACTAGATACTAGTAAATACACCCCCCTGCAGTTATGACAACAAAAATGTCTCCAGACATTGGCAAATGTCTCCTGGGGGGCATCCTCCACCCCCTGTTCTAGAGAAATGGCGTGGAGGGACTGACAATGACCAGATGAAATCCCGAGGAGCAGTGAGAGGTGCGATGAAAGAAAGGAACAAACAGGGTGCTGAGAAAGCGAGGGGGCGGCAGTGCTACTGTTAGCCAAAGACCTGATGGAGAAGCAGCCAGTCCTGGGATGCTGCGAGAAGAGCATTCCAGGCAGAGGGAGCAAGACGTACAAAGGCCTGGCATGAGAAAGGCCTTGGTGTACCCCAGCGAGTATGGCGAAGTGGTGGAGTTGAGAGATGAAGTCGATGAGGCCAGGGCAGGCTCACAGGATGCAGGGGGGGCATTTTATGGTGCTGACAAGCAGGATGTTGGAAGACTTGAAACAGAGGAGAGGCGGGAGCAGATCTAGGTCTAGCAGAGAGCCTTGTGGTTGTGTGTGGAGATTGGACATTGGGGTTCAGTGGGGAAGCAGGAGAGGATAAAAAGGCTGGACCAACATCTCTTAGTCCCCACTGGGGTCTGGCTGTCCAGGCAAGATTGTCTTGAGCCAGGCCAGGGTAGTCAGTGGGGCCTGGGGCTGGGATCCAGGGGTGGGTCCTGCTGGGTCCCATGCTGCTCTCAGGGAGCAGGGTGGGGTTGCACCCTGCTTTGTTGGCTCGCTTGTGTAGAACTGCCATGCTGCCTGGCCTGTCTGCCCACCTTTCTCGCCACCCCTCAGACCCCTCCCTGGGGACACACAGGCCCCTCTCTGTGGGCGGCCTGCCCCCTAGCCTTCCCCAGGCTTGTGGCCTCCCTCTTCCTCATTCTTCTCTTTGGGCCTCTCCCTTCCCAGACTCCTTCCCTGAGGGCCTGTGTGGGAGGCACTGCTTCTCTGACATAAATGCCTACTTGCACCGCTCTGGGTATTCATGTTTCTCCACAGAAGCCCTGGTCCCTGTGTCCCAAGGTTCCTGCATCCTATAGCTACAATCTCTCCAGGAAGCCAGACTCTCCCTCTGGGGGGAGCAGGGATGTGGGCAGCCTGGTGAAGGAGGTGACCAGCCAGGAAGGATGGGCCAGGAGTACGCCCACCAACCTGAAAGGTTCCTGTGAAGTAACCTTCACTGTGGCTCAGTGACAAGATATTTCTGGGACTGAATGGAAAACATCAGGGTCTTCAGCACCCACTGAAAAGTGCTTCAGGGAAAGCAAATGGAGATTTGTGGGGCGCCGACCCTCTGTCTGCCTGCCTCCCCCACCAGGCTCCTAGCTCCTCCAGGGTCAGACTTGTGTTTAGCCATTAGTGTGCCCCACTGTCCAGCACAAGGCCTGGCACCCAGTGGTGTGACCCTTGGCCATCTGGCTGGACAAAGTAATGAACAGGCTGGGAAGGGGGAAGAAGGTACAGCCCCAGGGTCTGCTGGCCTGGGGGCACCGGCAGCATGCACACTACATACGGCTGTTCCTGGGCTTGGTGTGGGGCCACACAAGCACACGGTGGGGCTCCTAGGTTTGTGGCAGCAGTGGAGGAAGCTGAAGGAATGGGGCTTGGGCAGTCAGCATCACCTCTTGCTGGTGGCATGTCTCTGGACAGGCCTCCTGGCCTTTCTCAGCCTCCAGCTTCAGCCCTCACACTTTACCTGTGCGTTGTCTCTCGTGGTTCCTTCCAGATGTGGGTCCATCTCTACTCCCTATTATGAGAAACCCGAGGCCCAGAGTCACATGGCTATTAAGGGGCAGTGGTGGGATTTGAACCAGGGCTGTCTGGTGCCTGTGGCCTTGACCACTGTGCCACACTGTTTCCATGACAGACACCTGTGTGTGAAGTGCCAGCACATGCCCAGCCCTGAGAGCTGTTGGCTGGATGTGTCTGGCTCTGAATCTGGGTCCCGACCATCCTGGCCCTACCAGTGGGTGGGCACCTAGACCTTCACCAGGCCTTCTGACTGGCTCATGCAGGAGGGACCCTTGGAAAGGGACCCACCAAACCCTTGGCTTTTGACAGGTGCCCCCAGGGTCCCCAGTGTGCTGGTCCTGGAGCAGGAGAGATGTGGTTGCTCCCTGGAGGAGGGTGCAGCCAAATGGGGCAGATGAAGAAGGAAGATGGGCACAGGGGCTGGTGTTGGTGACATGCAGACCTGGCTGCTTGAAAACCCCAGGAAGGAGGAGGTGGGCTTTCTGGAAGGTGAACAGATCCCAGGAGCACCCGTGTGGAAGGGGCAGGCTTGAAGCAACCCAGGGCTGAGGGCTGTGGTGTGTTCTGGGTGCCAGAGGAGGTGGTGGTGCCATAGCATGGGCTGGAATGGAGCAGACTGTGTGATAGGGTGGGGCAGGTGGACCTCTGCCCTCTGCCTTCTGCCTTCCTGTGGCACCTTCAGACCTGGGGCATTTGCGTAGGCTCCCCAGCTTCTGCAGGGCAGCAAGGAGGAGGAAGCTAGGGAGACAGAAGCCACACAGGAAGTGATGAGAAAACAGCCCAAGGGGGCCTGGAAGTGTAGGTTGGGCCTGGGGCACTGCCTGGCACTTTGCTCTTGGGTGAAGGCCCAAGACCTGTTTCCACGAGTTTGAGACCTGCTTGATTTCTTCGAGATGGCCAGGAGTGTGCTTCCCAGTTCTGCCCCTGTAGCTGGGTGCTAAGACAGGACAAATGCCATCTCTTCCCATACTCCAGAATGCTCTCCCTGCTCTGGATCTGGCCAGTCCTTTCCCCTGGGAAGCCCTCTGGACTTCCCCCAGACTGGGCCAGGTCCCCATACCATAGACAGCCGTGAGAGATGACAGCTGGCCCTAAAGGGCAGTGGGGCAGTGTAGGGCATCTTATTGTAAAGTGAGGTTAGAGCCCAGCCCTCCCTCCAGCAGACGGAGCTGTGGGTGCTGGAGCAGCTTAGCCAGGGTGGGAAAGGCCACGAGTTGGGGGGGGCAGTGCAAGGAGGCAGAGTCCTGGGGAGAGGAGGCCAGTTAGGAGGCCTCTGCAGGCTGTGGGTACAGAGAGCAGGGAGAGGCGAGGTGAGGGCAGAGGCCTGGGCCGGGTGCTGGGAGGGAAGGGAGGCTGAGCAGGCCTCCTGCCAGGGCCTGCTGAGGTTCCGGGGGGGAGCCCCAGAGGCCCCCACCGTCACACCCTGCCTGTTTGGGATGGAAAAGCCATGCTAAGGGGACATCAGAGGAAGTGCATGTGGCTTTGCTATGGCAACCAGACCTGTTACTATAGGATTTGGTGGCCTGGGCCTGGGCCAGGGGGCCAAGGAAGGGGCTGACCCCGGGTCTGGGCGGTCTTGGGTGCCTGGGGCTGGCTCTGTGATGCCAGAGGCTGTGCTTGGAGCTCTGGCTGCAGTCCAGCCAGTTGGCCACACACAGCTCTGTGGCAGGCGGGGCTGAGGCATCTCAGCCACACCAGGCTCCTCCCAGGGCGGTCGCAGGTCTGATGCACCCGCCCCCTTGCTGGCTCAGCACTTGCTGTTCAGGGGACCCCCTTGCCCTGCCCAGCCCAGCTGCCTAGGGTTGCTGGAGGAGCTGCCTTGAGGCCGAAACGCCCTAGCAGGGAGCTGTATCTGGAGACCCTCTTTGCCTCAACTCCAGCAGGGCCCACCTGGCTGCCCACTCCACTGGCCCAGACCCCCTCTGGGTGTGTACTGCATCCCCCTGAAGGTGATGTCCCAGCAGATCCTGTGCTCCAGCTGGGCCTTGGACTCCCTCTTGAGAGGGGCTGGGGAGGGCTGGTGTGAGCTCCTGAGGTGTCCAGAGGAGGGGCTGTGTTGGAGCAGAGGGGCTGGGGCATGCCCGAAGGTGGGGAGGAAGAGCTCCAGTTCCTCACTGGACAGTGAGTGCCCCCCAGGGCCCTGGGAATCCCTTGGATGTGGATGAGAGTGGACAAAGACCCTTGGGCCTTGACCCCAGCCTCAGGTGAGGTGGGTGGGGGCTGCAGTGGGGACCACAGAGGAAGGCTAGCCTGCTTGCTCATAGCTCAGCCCACCCTCCTTGCCCCACAGGGCCCTGAGCATCCTGGGGTCCCCCTTGAAGACTGCATTACCCCAGGTGGACAGCCCACTTTCTTCAGGACCTTTTCTCTTTAAAAGATAGAATTCTCTGGTCCCTGGAGCACCTACCCCAGGCTCCGTGGCCAGGCAGGTGGTCCTTGGAGCAGACCTGGTGGGGACTTGGAAGGGAGGGGCAGGGAGCTGATGGGAAAGCTCTTTCTCAGCCCCCCTGGCCTACCCCTCGCAGCTTTTCCCAGTTTGTGCCAAGGGTTCCCATCCTGTGGAAGGCTGCTTCCTCCCAGCACCAAGAACTGGAGGGCAGGAGAGGCCAGGCTTCTGGGGTGCAGGGAACCGCCAGAGAATTCTTGCTCTGGTTGCCAGCGTCCTGCCTGCCCGCCTGCCTGAGCAGACTGTGGGGTGGGGAAGAGGTGCTCCGGCTCTGGGGGCCAGGGCATGGACCCCCCCCTCCCACCAACAGCTGGGCCCAACTCCCCCCGCCAACCTCCCAGCAGTGGGGGTGCTTGGGGTTTTGGTCTGCAGGGCGCTCTCCCTGTGCGGGCCTGATCTGGAGGATTTGGGGAAGAAGACAGTTATTGCAAAATTCAGCCCCTGGAGGATTGGGCTAAGGGCAGGCTTTGGGCATCTGGCTCAATTCTGAGGTGCTAAGGATGGATCTCTGCGTTCCAGGTGGGACACAGATGGGCCAGATGGGGCGCGGGACTCCAGCCTGGGGTCCTGCCCACCCTTGGGTCCCAGGCTGGGGCTGAACACTGAACCCGAGTGAACTGGGAAATGGCTTCCCAGGCTGAGCAGGGAAGGAGGGAGGGGTCCCCCCACCCGGCAGTGTGTGTGTTCTCTGTGTGTGTGTGTGTGTGTCACTGCGGGCCTGGCCTATTGGCCAGCCGGGACTTTCCAGCTGATTTGCATGTTGCCCTGCGTGCCTTTCTGTTTACCTCACTTCAGAGTGAGGGAGAAGCCACACGCTTGCTCTCCCCGACTGTGAGCAGCAGGCGTGGGCCTGGCAGACTGGCCAGGGTCCCTGGGGGAGTACCTGCTGGGGTCTCAGCCGCCTGGGCCCCCTGGTATCGCCTGGGCCCCTGGTGTCATTCGCTGGGGCTTGCAGCCAGCCTTGCAGCCCTGGAAGCTTGCAGTGGAGGGAGCAGATGGGTTTGTAAAATCCAGGTCAGCGTCTCCTAGCAGCCTGCCTGCGAGCCCTGACCTGTCCCCATGGCGCAGTGGCAGGAGCCTTCCCCTCAAGGGCTGCACCTTTTGTGCTGACAGGTGAGTCTTGGAGCCCTCAGGTTCAGGCTGTCTGGGTCTCACCTGGCTGGGGCATTCTCACCCTAAACAGGATACAAGCCAAGCCCCTGGCCGCTCTCCTAGACCTTTCCGCTTAGTGAGGAGACCAGTGGTGCTGCTGGGGAGTTGGGGAGCAGACAGGTGCCAGGTCAGAGCTTCTGGCCATGCCATGTTCACGCCTCTGCCCCAGGGCTGTCTCCTCTGAGCCTGGCTGCAGGTGCCTGGCACTGCCTACTCTCAGCATCCCCTTCCTCTCTCCCCAAGAGGACAAATCCCCCAAGAGCCCAGTCTGGGACACCTTGCTCCTTGAGTCACATCGGGCCTATGGGTATCGGGTGGGGCGGCCTCTGTTTGGACCCTGTCCCATCTCCTGGTTGAGGCTGGGGCTGTGGGAGGGCAGGAGGTGGGAGCGTGGAGCCTGGCTGTGCACTGGCAGGCTGATGGGGGACTGGGGGCAAGAGGAGAGAGGCTTCAGGCAGGCTCTTGGGACCCCTCCCCCCATCTACTTGGACCTGTAAGGTGCTCAGAGTGAGGCTAGGTGTCTCAGGGCAGTGCCAACCACAGGGGCTGAGTCACCCCCGATCTGTGAGATGTTGGGCTGAGGCCTGAGTCCTAAGGCTGAGTGGATCCATGGCAGGGTAGGTGGCATTGGAAGGGGCAGGTGGGGCCTGGGTGGCCCAGGAGCCCTTGCAGGATGTCAGGGCTCCCTGCTGACCCATAGACTGAGCTGGGGAACCACTGCAGGGACCCCAGGTCACACTGCACAGCCATGGTGGTAGGTGACAAGTACCATCCTGAAGGCGTGTGTGTAAGGCAGACACCACCAGAGGGGCCAGGTCAGGAGGGCCTGGTGGAACAGGTGTGGGAACCAGCTGGGCTCACGCTGGGTTGGAGCAGAGACTGTCTCTGACACCTTGGCATGTGCTGGGGCTTGGCAGACATCCCACCCAGATCCTCCGCAGCTTGTTTTCTCTCCTGCCCCTTCTCAGTCCCTTGGGGCTTTGGCCCACAGCCAGGCCACCCTGAGGTGAGACCAGGGCCACCAGGGTGGGCTCCCTGCTGTTGCACCTTCAGGGAGCAAGCTTGTTCTGAAGGCCCCACCCTGGGGCGGGAGTCCTAGGTGTGTGGCTTCCTCCCCTTGGGGAGCTCAGCTTCATGTGGGGCTCTGGGGTCCTGGCCTACAGACTGCTGGGGTTGGGGGGCACCTGCTGACAGAGCCTTGTACCCCCACAGGTATGTTGCTGGGCTGCTAGGGCAGGCGTTGTCTCGGCAGTGGACAGCTCTGTCCCTGAGATCTGTCCGGAATGTGACCTGCTGTCTGGTCCTTTCCTCTCTAATCTCTTCCTTCTTCTGCAGGTGCCCCTGGGCCTGGCCAGCACTCCCAGAGCCCACCCAGACCCTCTGCTGGGGAGGGTGATTCCCACATGCCTCCCCTGCCACCCCAGCCCAGAGCCCCAGTGGGCACAGCTGGGGGTGTGGTGACCTGCACAGGCTCCTGAGTAGGGCGCTTCTCTCTCCTGTGGTCTGTGCATCACGAGGCTTGTAGGGAGTTGGGCTCCAGTTACTTCACCCCCGGGCTCTCTTTGGCGTGTGGACAGGGTTGCCACCAACCTGCTGCCTGGGTCCTCACAGCACCTGCCATGGCAGGAACTCATTCCTCTTGCCTGGGCTGGGCCCCATGTGACTGGGTTCCTGTGTGTGCCGCACCCTGGGCTAACCCAATGGGCTGGCAGAGACACTCACCGGGGCCCAGCCTTAGCCCCAGGGACATTCGGCCTGTGGAGGGGTGGGCCTGGAAGTGACTGGCTGTGACTCAGGACCCAGAGGAGCAGACAGCCAGGTGGGGGCGTCTCTCCACCTCTGGGGTGGAGTTGGGCAGATTCTTCAGAAGGGCAGAGCCTTGAGCCGTGGTAGCACTGAGGGCTAGCTGCTCCTTGTGGGCCAGCCTGCCTATGCCCGGGGCCTGTGCACAACCGGGATGGGAGGGGTGGAAGGGACTTTGCCCACTGTGAACCTGTCCGAGTTGGTCCAGGTGGTGGAAAGAGGCTGCAGTGTGCCCTGTGGGACTGGACAGACCAGGCCTGACCACATGGAGTGGCCTGGCTGATGGCTGGGGACCTGGGCTGCTGTCTCTAAAGCCCCTCATTTGTGCTCCACCCACAGGGGATGCTGCCCAAGGACCCTAGATGCCTCTCTAGAGCATGAGCTCGGGCAAGAGTGCCCGCTACAACCGCTTCTCCGGGGGGCCTACCAACCTTCCCACCGCAGACATCACCACCGGGGTAAGAGGTACCCCACGGGTAAGGGTCTGCCCTCTGCACACCCCACATACCTGGGGCCCCCAGCATGTTCCAGTACTTGATGCTGACTGCAGAGCTTCCAGAGCAGACCCCTCCCTACCTAGGGGGTCTCGTAGGGTGGAGCTGTTCCGAGTGCATGTGTTGCTGGTGTGTCCATGTATATGCACACCCCTGGGCCTGTTAGTGTGTAAGCACATCAATGCATGTCCACACGTGCATGTCCTTGTTCTCTCCCGGGACAAGGTCAAGTCTTCTCCATTCTCTCTCCAGACCAGAATGGAAACAACCTTTGGACCCGCCTTCTCGGCGGTCACCACCATCACGAAAGGTGAGCCTGTAAGCCGAGGCCAGGCCTGGCTGGGAGGAATCAGGCACCCCTACCCCACCCTGCCAAGGCCCAGAGGCTGGTTCCTGGTGGGGCAGGTGTTGACACTGGGCATTGGTGTCGGCTTCTCAGCCTCTGTTCTTGCTGCCTCTCAGCCCTGCACCCCTGCCCCTCTGGGCAGGACTCAGGCTGTCCTGCTTCTCTCCCTCAGCCCTGGCACTGCCCTGCTCCTCCTTCCAGCACCTTGCCTGTCACCTCTCCAGGGAGGCTGCCCTGACTTCCCCAGCGCCACCACAGACTCCCGTCCCCTGTCACAGTGACCCCTGGCCTGCCCCCTGCCCCAGGTTCCTAGCCAGCTCCCGAAAGGTCATGAATGCTCACGGGTCCTCTCTCGAGCGTGGAGTGGCGGCCCCAGTACCGTGTGTCTGAGGAGGTCATAAGGAGAGGACAGGTGACGGCACAGCCTCCTTCCTGCTTCAGGGCCGGGGGTTTAGGGCAGAGTTCGTCCTTTGCCTTTGCTCTGCCCGTTGTAGAAGGATGCCAGCTGCTAATTCGTTTTTTAATTGTTTTCCCCTGGTTTCCACTGGATAAACCTGGCCACGGGGTCGTGGGCTGCCAAGTACACCTGCTCACACCAGCTCCTCTTTGCTGCTGGGTGACTCCTCGGGCTCTGAAAGTACCCCCTTTTTTTCTTACATGGTTTTTTTTTTGAGGAAAAAATAAATATCACCCCCCATCCCACCACCCAAGAAATAGTTCCCTAATTTCCCCAGTCCCTTTAGAAACCACAGAGCACCTGTCACAACAGTTGAGAGTGCCCAGCACAGAGAATGACGTGGGCCTGTGGTACCCTTGTCCCTCAGTGCCAGGGATGGGCCAGAGCCAGGTGGTAAGGCACCAACAATGACCTCACCCGGCCTCTCCCATTATAGATGGGGAAACTGAGGCCCAATCATAGGGCAGCCAGTCAGAGCCTGTATCTTGAGCCCAGGCCTTTGGGGCTGGTCGTGTGACATCTGAACCTGGCTGGACCTGAGGCTGATGATGGCCACGCCAGGGCCTCTGGCTGTGGGGGTGAGCCTCCCGGCCTGAGGCTGCTGCCCTCCCTGGCTCCCACACAGACCACTGACCAGTGCCTTGTCAGGGCGGCCCTGCCCTCTGGCCAAGGCTGAGCAGGGGTGAAGTGCGGGCAGGAGGGAGGTGCCCAGCACCTTCCCCGAGGAGGCTGAGAGGCTGTGGCTGGATCCTGGTTATGGCTGTGCCAGCGGGCCCCAGGTTGCGGTCCTGGCCCTACCGCATGGCAGCCAAGGGAGCTCAGCCTCTGTGTGCCTCACTCGCCTCCTCTGTGAACCAAGGCTATCAGAGAACTCGCCTGGCAGAGTTACCTTGAGGTGTCCTCAGCTCCTGCCAAGTGACGTTCGGTGTAATTATGCAGAGTTGGCCATGTGCCTTGGCTGGGCAGAGCAGCCCCGGGCCAGGCTGGGGCAACAGAAATCTTATAGAGGCTCTGGAAAGAGACCCCTCTGGGGATTAGGCAGGGCTGGGCGCCACAAGCATCCAGGCTCAGCACTGGGACTGCCCAGGGGAGCCCAAGCCCTGCACCTGCCCTCTGGGTACTGGGTTGACCTTGGGAGGCAACCCAACTTCCCGCCTGTCCCTGTACCTTCTACACCCTGCTGGGGCCCTGGGAAGAGCTGAGAGCTATAGGTGGCCCCTGGGGCCTGATGTCCAGCCAGGCCCTGCTCCACCCCACTGCACATTCTCCCAGGGAGACCCCCACCCACCAGGCGCAGTCAGGCCCCCTGCAATAGCACCTCGTTCATGGTGTCCGGCCCATCTTTTCTTGGCAGCTGATGGGACCAGCACGTACAAGCAGCACCGCAGGACGCCCTCCTCTTCTAGCACCCTGGCCTACTCCCCGCGGGATGAGGAGGACAGCATGGTAGGTCCCCACTCCTGGGAGCACAGTCACCTTCGGTGAGCCTCAGGTCCCCGGAGGAGCTGACAGTGAGGTGGTGAGACAGAGGGGACAGCACATGTGGGCACCTTGAGGCCTCAGCACACGTGGTGAGTCCATGAGACTAAAAGGAGGCCCCTGTGGCTGGACCATGGCTGGCAGGGGGCAGCCAGTGAGGGAAGCCGGGCTGGGGGGCGTGGTGCCTGTAGGCCAGGACAAGGCGTGTTTGGCTTCATCTTAGGAGGGGTGGGAGCCACAGAAGGTTCAATCAGGAGGGTAATAAGTTTCCTCTCCTGAGTAGAGAATGAGCAGTGTTGCTGGGTAGAGGCAGGAGTTGAGGGAGGTCTTGACGAGGGGAGATAGGCCACAGCAGGTGGGGAAAGGTGAGTGGGCCAAAGCTGTAGGGTGAGCAGAGGCAACGGGGGACCCTGTGAGGCCTGTGCCAAGTGCTGGGGGCAGCTGGAGGACTCCCTGTTGCTACTCTGCAGATTGAGGAAGGCGCTCGGGGTCATGGTGGCCATTCCCTACCAGTCTGGTCACTGGTGCTCACCACTGGGCTCTGGGCCTGCCCAGGGAATGGGCCAACCCTGGCAGGACTGAGCCCCTGGGCAGGGAGGACCAGCCCAGCCTCGGGGCAGGGGCACAGCTTGCTCGGGGCCTCCCTGCCACCCGGGCTTTCCACATCCCCACACCGTGGCCCAGCTCCCTCATCAGTGTGGCGGCTGCGCCAACAGGCCCGGCCAACGGTCCAGCCCTCCCAGCCTCTCTCAGGACCGGGCGCGTCTCATGCTGAGTTGCCTTTTCTCTTTTCTCTTTCAATAAGAAGAAAAAACATCCTTAATTAATCCAGAAAACACACTGTGCACTAGGCCCTGAGGACAAGTTGACTGTGTCTGTGCCCTGTTCCCTTGGGCCTCGGCAGTATGGGTCACAGTGGCTTTAAAGGTGTGGGGCCCCCACAGGTGGCCCCCAGGCCTGGCCCCCATCAGCCTTTGCACTCAGGAGGGTGGGCCCCGGGCCAGCTCCTGCCAGGTCCTGCCCTTGCCCTCTGGCTTCCACAGGGATGTCTTGACTCACTTCCTCTGACTTTCCCTGCTGTCCTCACGTGGCGTTTCCATGCAGACAGGCCACTTGGGACACTGAAGGGGGTGGGCACTGCCCTGGTGAGGCACGCAGCACATAGTGCTCTCCTCTGCCAGCTTGGGGACACCCAACCCTGCGACTGGCTGTGCCTCTGTGCCCTGTGGGTTTCATACCTGGGCTGCTGGGGAGGAGGTGTCATTCCCACAGAGGCTCAGAAGAGCTGTGTATGGGGTGGGGGGGCCTGCAGTGCGGCTTCTGCATGAGGTTGCTGTCAGAGCGCTGGAGGAGGGGCCATGGGGAGCAATAGCTCTTGGAAACTTCTTCTGGAGGCTTCCAGGCCCAGAGGGGAAGAAGGGACAGTGCCTCCCCCTCCCCCAGGACTCCCCAGTCCGTGGCCCAGGCCTAGGCTGGCACATGGGCACCTGTGGCCCTCACCTGCTCTCAGGAAGCCCAGCCAGGGTTCAGTGGGGGCCCAGCCCTGCCTTCCCCCTGAGCCTCCATGGCTGGGCCTGGTATACCCCAGCCAGGGAGCCCGGCGGGCATCTGGAGCCCAGCAGCCTCTCCCCGGCCAGCTTTCTGTTCCCTTCCATGCAACAGTCCGGGGCCTTCGGCTGCCCCGGGATTGGCTGGTGGAGGTGCCCCCTCTGTGGCCCACATTCCCTCACAGGAAGCAGGAAGCAGCCTGAGCGTGTCCTCATAGAATTGAATAGCAGGAAGTCTCTCCATTTACACAAAGAAAGTTGGCAGACGTGAGCGGGCAGCCCAACACCAGGGGCTGTGGCCAGCTCCGGCAGGCAGGCGG
This sequence comes from Daubentonia madagascariensis, assembly GCA_023783475.1. Taxonomy (NCBI): domain Eukaryota; kingdom Metazoa; phylum Chordata; class Mammalia; order Primates; family Daubentoniidae; genus Daubentonia; species Daubentonia madagascariensis. The sequence goes on from JAKFHU010001581.1 coordinate 1,877,510, forward strand.
GGGCCCTGGGCGCTGCAGCGGCGCCCCATGCACACCCACGGCCCCTGTGGGCAACCAGAGTGCCTGCTAGGACAGGTGTGGCCCTGGGGGCGCCGCTGCCCTCCAGCTTCCACAAGGCTTGGTGCCCGTCCCCCCCCCGCCCAGACCCCAAGGAGGAGCCCCTGACGGGCCACCTCTCTCTGTGCAGCCCCCCATCAGCACCCCCCGCCGCTCCGACTCGGCCATCTCCGTCCGCTCCCTGCACTCCGAGTCCAGCATGTCCCTGCGCTCCACGTTCTCCCTGCCTGAGGAGGAGGAGGAGCCGGTAGGTGTGGGGGGCTTGGTGCAGAAGGCTTTTGAGGGCTGTCACTCTGCTGTGGCCTGGCACACAGTGAGAGGGTAGATCAGGCTGGGCCAGGGCCTCCAGTCTTTGCTGGTCTGTGTCAGGACTGAGGGGCCAGATTGGTCGCCCAGGCACGTCCTTCCACTTCCCACCTCAGGGACAAGCAGTGGGAGTCAGTGGGGTCAGGTGGGCCTTTCTAGTCTTCATCCCAGGAGGAAGGGCAGGCGGGGGCAGGCCAGGACTGGGCAGCTGGATGTGGTCCTCCCTTCTCGGCCCCCTCAAGGCCCCCTAGGCTTCAGCAGGCCCCTCTCAGGACAGGCCCCTGCCCCCAGAGGACAGCCCTGGGCCAGGGGGAAGGGGCAGGGTGCCTGGTGGTGGCATGGCCCAGGGTGGCCTTGCTGCCATGCTAGCACCCTGGGCCCACCCTCCCCTGCCCCTCCCCTGCTTGGTTCCAGGAGCCGCTGGTGTTTGCCGAGCAGCCCTCGGTGAAGCTGTGCTGCCAGCTCTGCTGCAGCGTGTTCAAGGACCCTGTGATCACCACGTGTGGGGTGAGCCTGCTGTCCAACCACTCCCACCACCCACCCACCCCAAGGCTGCAGGAAGCAGCCCCCACAGCTTACCCCAGAGCTCTCAGAGGCCCAGGGCTTGCTGGGCCCTTGCATGTAGAGCTGTGGCCTTGGTCACAGGCCTGGTCTGGCTGCCCAGCAGGTGTCTTCTGCAGTGGGCTCGGGGCAGGGGTGAGGCCCTGGGCTGCTGCTGGCTGTGGACTTGGGGTGAGGAAGACTCTGTAGCCATTCCCCAAGTCTGCTCTTTGTCCCCACAGCACACATTCTGTAGAAGATGTGCCTTGAAGTCAGGTAGGTTCCTGCCCCCTGGCCCAGCCCTGGCCACCATTTTCCCCAGTTGGGGAGGGATGTTCTGGCCCAGGCCTGGCACTGACTGTGCCTCAGGCTGCCTGTCAGAGGCCAGTATCCAGGCTTGTTTGGCTTCTGCTGGGTGGGTGGTGCTGTGGGCTGCTGGGCAATGATACCCCTGGGGCCACTTGGCTGAGGCTCAGGACCTCCTTGAGCAGGGCAGGGGGACCCAGCACTCCCTGGGTCAGTGTCATGCTCTCTGCAGAGGCTGTTCTTGCTGTGAGGCCATCGTCCTCCTGCACCAGCACCTGCTCCTGCCAGTGCCATACCCCAGGCTGGCTACCCCGCACTCTGCCCTCCAGCCCTCTCAGCCCCGCCCAGGCTTTTCCGGGCTCAGCTGAGAAGCTCTGTCAGCATCTGCTCTTCCTTCTTGGTTGCCCAGCTGTGCCCCCGTTCCATGCCGGCTACTTCAGAAGGGCAGACGGAGGGTAGATCAGGCACCTGATAGTGGCTTATGTCCACCCAGGTGGGGGAGTGTGTTCCAGGCCTGCCGCTGCTCCCCCACCTCACCAGGACTCAGTTTCCCAATGGGCAGAGCTGTCTCCACTGGGCAGAGCTGCAAGGGGATGGGATGGCCAGGTAGGCTGTGAGGGGGTCAGCATGTCCTCCTGTCCCAGAGAAGTGTCCCGTGGACAACGCCAAGCTGACAGTGGTGGTGAACAACATCGCAGTGGCTGAGCAGATCGGAGAGCTCTTCATCCACTGCAGGCACGGCTGCCGCGCAGCAGGCAGTGGGAAGCCCACCATCTTCGAGGTGGACCCCCGAGGGTGCCCCTTCACCATCAAGCTCAGTGCCCGGAAGTAAGTGCTCTTCCCCTGGCCCCATCTCCAGGGGGTGCCGGGCAGCTTTGCCTCTCTGGGGGCTCCGTTGTGGGGCCCCAGGTTCAGTCCCCGCTGTGTCCTACCCACCCACAGGGACCACGAGGGTAGCTGTGACTACAGGCCCGTGCGGTGCCCCAACAACCCCAGCTGCCCCCCCCTACTCAAGATGAACCTGGAGGCCCACCTCAAGGAGTGTGAGCACATCAAGTGTCCCCACTCCAAGTACGGGTGAGTGGGTGGGTGGGCGGGCAGCCCAGTCCCTCCTCGAGCCGCCTGGGTGCTGGTCCTTGGGGAAATGGGTCTTAGCTGGGAGCCACACTCATCTGTAATTCTCACCAAGGTCCAGGTGCTCAGGAGAGCCCTGAGCCTCCCAGAAATGCAGATGGGGGAGCTGGTGGTGTCAGGGAAGGAGTGGGCAAGGGCATTCCCACAGCTGGCCCATGGGTGGAGTCGAGCAGATGGGTTGAGAGCAGAGAGGGGAGCTGGGGGTGGGAGAGGAGGCAAGAGGCAGTCCTTCAGGGTGGGGAGGCTGATGAGGGGCATGGGCGTTACTCTCAGGGAGGAAGGAGCCCTTGAAGAGCTTTGTGCAGGGTGACATGGTTGGCCTTCACTCTTGAAGTGGCCTGCTGGTTGCTAGGTAGGGAGGGCAGGCAGGCTTGAGTGAGGGTGGCTGGGTCTGGGGTGCAGTTGGCACAGGGGTAGAGCATTCCAGAGGGGATCCCTGGGGTCAGGGAGGCACAGGCAGGGGGCCCATCACTGCAGGTGCACGTTCATCGGGAACCAGGACACGTATGAGACACACCTGGAGACGTGCCGCTTCGAAGGCCTGAAGGAGTTCCTGCAGCAGACGGACGACCGATTCCACGAGATGCATGTGGCACTGGCCCAGAAGGACCAGGAGATCGCCTTCCTGCGCTCCATGCTGGGCAAGCTCTCAGAGAAGATCGACCAGCTGGAGAAGAGCCTGGAGCTCAAATTTGGTGAGGGCGGGCCCAGAGGCGTGGGGACATGGCCCCGCTCCCGGCCCCAGTGACACCCCCCTTCTGCCCTCAGATGTCCTGGACGAAAACCAGAGCAAGCTCAGCGAGGACCTCATGGAGTTCCGGAGGGATGCATCTATGTTGAATGTGAGCCGGTGGGGGCTGTGGGCAGGGCTGGGGAGGTGAGACCTAGGAGGGCAGTCTGTCAGCAGAGCACCATCCCTCAGCTGGGCCCCGCTGAGGTAGGCCTCCCCCAGCCCTTTGCCCCGCTGAGTCAGGGTTAGAGGTATATGTTCTGGGGAGGGCTGGTGCTGCTCTGCCCCAGGCCCAGGGGCAGCAGGCCGCAGAGAGGCTGTGCTGGAGGCTGCGGAAGCTCCACCCACCTGCCCTTAGCTCTGCTCTTGGCTTTGCAGGACGAGCTGTCCCACATCAATGCACGGCTGAACATGGGCATCCTAGGATGTGAGTATGGGCCCCTCGGCTCCCACCCGCCAGCCCTGAGGCTCCCACTAGGTCCCTCACCAGCTTCTCCTATCTCTCTGCAGCCTACGACCCTCAGCAGATCTTCAAGTGCAAAGGGACCTTTGTGGGCCACCAGGGCCCTGTCTGGTGTCTCTGTGTCTACTCCATGGGTGACCTGCTCTTCAGTGGCTCCTCTGACAAGACCATCAAGGTGGGTGGGGTGGGCACAGCATGCCAGCCTCTGCTATGGGCAGCCTGCCCCTGGGAAGGCCTTCTCCCCTGGATGGCTTTTTTCCTTTCTTGCTATGCCGCCCCTTGGCACTGGGCTGACCCTACTGGAACCTGCTGTGGCCCTGGTCTCTGCAGGTGTGGGACACATGTACCACCTACAAGTGCCAGAAGACACTGGAGGGCCACGATGGCATCGTGCTGGCTCTCTGCATCCAGGGGTGAGTTCAGGTGCATGTACGAACACTGCTCACAGGCACAGGAGACACCATGCTGCTGCTGCAGTCCATGGGCCGTGAGCTCATGTGTCTGCCCCACCTATGGGATGCCCTCTACCCTGAGCAGTGCTAGCTCTCTGGGTAGCAGGATGTGGGCTCTTGCGTGGGTCTTCTCCCAAGCCTGGGGCAGCCAGCCTCCCAGCAGAGCCTGGCCCTGGCCCTGGCCCTCCTCAGATGGCCAGAGGACAGGGGTAGGACATTAGGGGTGGAGGCAGGTGCTCAGCTGTCACTGGCCTGCAGCCAGAGTCCTGGCACAGCTCTGGGCATGGGGCCATGGAGCAGCCACCCTGGCTTTGTGGGAGTGAGAATGTGCGTGTGTGCGTGCGTGTGTGCACTCGTGTGTGTGCATGCGTGTGCACGTGCGTGCGTGCGTGTGCGTGTGTGTGCGTGCGTGTGCGTGCATGCGTGAGGGAGGGAGGGAGAGAGAGATGCTTGCTCACAGGGAGCAGCAGCTTGACTGCCAGCAGCAGACCCTGGGATTTATTCAGCGCTAACAGTCGGGTAATTACCTCCCAGCTCGCTGTCAAATGCTCTCCAGCAGGCACCAGAGGCTGGGCTGCCACTTCCAAAGTTCCTGTGTGGAGACATGAAAACAGGCTGGGGCTTGGGGAAACTGCATTGTGCCAAGCTGCTGGTTCTCAATGGCCAGCGCAGACCTCGGCCCTGGCCAGGGCAGTGTCAGCACGGACAGCAGCTTCTCCTGCCTTGACACATTGGTCTTGCTTCCCCAGGTGCAAACTCTACAGCGGCTCTGCAGACTGCACCATCATTGTGAGTGGGCCATGGGTGGGTGGCGGTGGCCCAGGTACGCACTCCTCCCTGCCCCAGGCTCCAGACTCTGAGGCTTCCCATCCTCCCCCTGCCAGGTGTGGGATGTCCAGAACCTGCAGAAGGTGAACACCATCCGGGCCCATGACAACCCAGTGTGCACCCTGGTCTCTTCCCACAACATGCTCTTCAGTGGCTCCCTGAAGGCCATCAAGGTATGGGCAAGGGGTGTACCTGTGGGCGTAATCATTGAGGCATCCGATGCCCGCTCAGCCCACACTCATGGCCATCCTGCAGGTCTGGGACATCGTGGGCACCGAGCTGAAGCTGAAGAAGGAGCTCACAGGCCTCAACCACTGGGTGCGGGCCCTGGTGGCCGCCCAGAGCTACCTGTACAGTGGCTCCTACCAGACAATCAAGGTGTGCCTGAGCCACACCCTGTCCTCTGGGGCTCTGTCCACCCTGCCCCTACCTTCGTACCCACCCTGCAGGGGCAGATGGGCTGCCCCATGGTGTCTGAGCCCCAGAGGCCCTGGAGGTGAGGTGCCTGGCCTTGGACCAAGTGGCCCCCACTTATCCATAGATCTGGGACATCCGAACCCTCGACTGCATCCACGTTCTGCAGACGTCTGGTGGCAGCGTCTACTCTATCGCTGTGACAAATCACCACATTGTCTGTGGCACCTATGAGAACCTCATCCATGTAAGGGGTGGCCGCCTGGGGGCAGGGCCAGACTCTGGGCCCATCTCCCCCACCTCATTCTGTGTCTCTGACCTGCCTATGCCCGCCTTCCCAGGTGTGGGACATTGAGTCCAAGGAGCAGGTGCGGACCCTAACGGGCCACGTGGGCACTGTGTATGCCCTGGCAGTCATCTCCACACCAGATCAGACCAAAGTCTTCAGTGCATCCTATGACCGGTCTCTCAGGGTGTGTGCTGGCCCAGGTGGCGGGAGGCTCAGAGGGTAGGTTCCCAGGCTTGAGTGGGTCCTGACATCCCATGTGCCCCCTAGGTCTGGAGTATGGACAACATGATCTGCACGCAGACCCTACTGCGCCACCAGGGTAGTGTCACTGCGCTGGCTGTATCAAGGGGCCGGCTCTTCTCAGGGGCTGTGGATAGCACCGTGAAGGTCAGTGTCTGTGGCTTGAGGTGGGGGGGAGGGTGGTGAGGAGCTAGCAGCCCCAGGCAAGTGGCAGTGGAGAGCAGGTATGGATGGCAGGTGTTGTTGGGTTAGGATGGCACAGGACACCTGAATGAAACATCCCTTTCTTTGCAGGTTTGGACTTGCTAACAGAATCCAGGCCAGACCTTGGCTTCTTCTGGGCCTGCCCTGGACCTGTCTGAGCCAGGGTGGCCACAGGGGCTGGTCTTAGGGGTTTCTGCTTGCCCTGTGGGGACAGGTGGACAGGCTCAGGCAGCCAGGCAGTGCCCTCCCTGCCCTGTGCTGAGCCCTGTTCTTGCTGCTGCCAGGACAATGCCCAGGCCCCTTTCTCTGGGTGCCAGGTACGATGCTCCACCGGCCCACCCTCTGTCCCCACCCCAGATGGACTGTGTGTGGGCCTTTTTACTCACATTTTCTACTGTTTTTAGACTGTACATAGATTTGATTACTTCCTGATTGAAATAAAAGCTGCACAGACTGTGGCTGCGAGTGGGGTCAGGTCCTCGGGGTAAGGGGGCTGTGTGGCCTTGAGAAGGTTGGTGTGCACTGGCACCAGCAATGAGTGTGAGGGACACTGGGATGGACCACAAAGCGGTTCCTTTTGTTGACCCCAGGACTGTGGTCCACCTGGGGGCCTGCCCTCCACGCCAGGAGGACGTTTGGCACATCTTGGCCCCTGGCTTCTAGCCGGGCTCCCCTGCTTTCCCCAACACACACTCCCAAAAAGTGAGCCAGGCAGCTCTGTTTTCTGCTGTTTATTGACAGCCGACAGCAGCTCCCTGCCCCAACCCCCCTCCCCACCTGCTGGAGCCCCAGCCTGGGCCACCCACTGAAGAGAGGCCAGGTGGGCAGCTGGGCACATCCACTTACAGGGAAGCACTGGGTGTGACAGCTGGAAGGGGCCCCACACAGATGCCACCTCAGCCAGCCCCCACCACCCACCCGGCACCACAATCGCTGGTTTTCGGCATTTTTTTAAGTTCTTTTTTTAAAGAAATGTCAGAGTTGTGCCCAACACTTGTGGACCAGCAAACACGATAGAGAAAACCAGTCAGTACTTCTTGGAGAGGGAGAAAGAGACACAGAGGGAAAAGAGAAGGCGAGAACGACCACGTGACACAGCCTTGGACCATGAGTAGAAGCGTCCTTGGAATTTGAGTGGGGTGGGCTGGGCACACCCTCGCACACGAGCCTCAAGCCACAGGCAGCCTGGCACGCATGCCCCTGCACCCACACTGCTGTCACTCGGCTGACACGCCCACGTTCACCACACTGCACGTACAGCGCACCCCACACCAGCAGCCCCAGGACGCACCACACCCAGGCGGGGGACACAGCCCGTCAGCGAGCAAGGCACATCCTTTGAGTTCTTCGGACGCGAAGTTACGAGAGAGAAGAGCAGAGGAGAGACCCTGGGCGGAGCACGCAGCCCTCGCTGGACCCAAGCCTCCTGTTTGTGCTGGGGGCCAGGGCCTGGCCACTCCCGGATGGAGGGAGGGAAGCGCGGACAGACAGATGGCCTGGGCCTCTAACAGCTTTTGTCTCAAGCTAGACTCCAGTGTCCTTTCGGTTGGTAAATGGTTTTCTATAGAATCAATAGTATTTCTTTTTTTAAATATATATTTTTTAAAGTTATACTTTTTTGTTTCTCTGGGGAAATCTGCCTCAGCTCATTCCCAATAAATTAATACTCTTGATAGCTTATATTCTGGGGGTGCAGTGGGGCAGGGGGCCCTGACCTTGGTCCCTGTCCCTTGTGCTGCGCCAGAGCAGCTGGCAGAGGTTCCCCAATGGGCAGTTCTGTGCTGGGCATAGGCCTGTGCTCTGCCCCAGATTGGGGAGGGGGCTACAGTGCCCCCCTCCCTCCTCCTGTCAGGGCGCCCCAGCCGCCCTCCCGCACCACAGCCGCAGAGCCTGGCGGCAGGAGGGCGGGGCCCAGCAGTTATTGCACAGGGAGCAGCAGACAGGGACGGGCAGCGGCGTCTGCCCAGAGCCCTTGGAGCCCCCGGCCGGGCAGTCCTCCGGCCCAGCGCCCCGGCCTGGGCCCAGGGGCAGGAGTTGTGCTTGTGCGGGGCCCCGACCCTCCTCGCCCCGCGCCCTGCCCGCTCGCGCTGCGCGCCCAGACGTGCCCATCCTGAGGTAAAGGTCAGTGTGCGGGGCCGGAGCCCTGGCGGCGCGGGCGGGCCCGACGTGGACGGCCGTGTCACTCCAGCATGGCGTCCAGCTGGTCGGCCAGGTCGTCGAACATGCTTCCGATGTCGTCCAGGATGCTGCCCGTGCTCTTCGCCGCCGCCGAGGGGCTGGGGGCGGGCGCGCCGTGAGCGGGGCGGGGCGGGGCGGCGCAGACCACGCCCGGCCCCGCCCGCCGGCAGAGTCCCGCCCCCCCGCCCCCATCCCCGCCCACCACGGCCAAGCCGGGCCCCGCACCTACCGCGCGCCCTGCCCGTCCTCCTGCCGGATCTTCTCCTCCACCGCCTGCAGCGCTGCGGCCAGGCACGCGCTCGTCTCCTCCAGCTTCTGCCGGGCGCTGTCCCCGGGCGAGGCGCCGTCGGGCGCGGCGGGGACCCCGGCGGCGGCAGCGGCGGCGGCGCGCTGGCCGGGGGCAGGCCCGCGGGGCGCGCCAGGCCCCGCCGCTGCCTTGGCCGGCTTGGGCGCCGTGGGCGGTGGCGGCGGCTTGGGAGACACGGGCGGCGGCGTGCCATGGGCGCGCTTCACCTCTGCGGGGAGGACTGCGCTGGCACCGAAGCGGGCACGGACCAGGCCGCGCCTGCTCCGGCACCGGGGCGCGCAGCCGCTGCCCCCCACCCCCCGCGGTCCCTCGGCCCCAGCCTCCTGAGGCCGCCATGGGGCGCGCCTGCAAGTGGAAAGCTCGCTTTGCTGCTTCCGAACGCCCCTCCACATGTGGCCTGCTGCAGCCATACTGGCCCATCGGTTGCTTGCATGCCTCCGGGCCTTTGCACCTCTGATCCTTCTGTCTGGAAACCTCTCCTCTCCCTCCTGCACCTGGGTCAGGGGAGGACCATGTCCACCTTGCTCCAGCCCTAGGCTGGCAGGGTTGTCCGATAGTGGATGGATGAGAGGGTCTGGGGACACTTTCCCACCCCACCCCACCTGGACTTCTATCAAATCCAAGAAGAGGAAAACCCCTCAGACCACTGAGTAGGGAGACAGAGTCCTGCCTCCCCTTCTTGGCCTGCCCTAGCTGGCTTCATGCACCTACCTGGGCTGCCAGGGCCTGGCAGCGGCACCTTCTTGGAGGTGGGTGTGGGCGAGCCCTGGATCTTGGGCACAGGCTGAGCCAGGACAGGCTTGGGAGAGACAGGCGGCTTGGCCAGCTTCCGGGCATCACCCTCAGGTGGGGGCAGTGGGGGCAGGTGCACCAGGTCGGTGGGTGGTGGCTCGGCAGGTGGGGGTGGTGGGGGCAGCTCCAGGGGCCCAGCCTGCTCGGAGGTCAGCAGGCGGCGTGCAGTGCCCGTACCATTCTGGTACACAGACAGTGGTGGGGGTGGCTCGGGCCCGGACTCCCGCTCCTTGGCCTTGGGCCGGCGCTTGACCGTGTCAGACTCGGTCAGGATGAACTTGATGTTCTCCTGCTGGCTCTGTTTGGCCCGGATGCGCCTCTTGAGCGTGGCACTGGCCTCCACCCTGGCCAGGGGTGGGCCCTCAACACTTGCCTCACCCTTGACTGGACCTCGAGGCCGCTGCCGGCCAGCGCCATCCTCCACAAAGTGGCCTTGATCTGCCGACTCCCCGGACCCCCGGCGGGCAGTGGCCAGAAGTCCAGTGACCGGCCCGCTGAGTGTGCGGCGCCGGTTCACAACCTCCCCATCAGGCCCAATGGCCTCTTTATGCTTCACGGAGGCCAGCACCGTGGCCACCCGGCCCGGCTCTGGACTGGCAGGCCGAGGTGTGGGGTGGCCCTCGGGAGGCCTGCGGGCAGCCCGGCCCCCTCCCCCAATGGAGGACAGCTCAAGCATGGCCGCGATGCTCTTCACACTGCCGGCACTGCCCGTGTCCACACTGCCAGCTAGGTCACTAGCCCGCCGGTGCTGTGCCCGGACCCCCAGCAGGCCGGCTTCAGCTTCGGTGTCCGGCACCTGCTCATCAGCCAGGTTGGCACTGGCCATAGCTGAGCTGGAGCGCTTGGGCGGGGGCGGTGGGGGCCCCTTCTTGCGGGGCCGCACAGCAAAGGACTGGCTGCGGTTGACGTTCTTGTCAGTGCCAGTGGGTGCCTTCACCGAGTGGCTGCGGCCCACACGCCGCTGGACCGTGGCATAGGGCCCCGCGGCAGCAGGCACCAGCAGCTCGTCCCGCTCAGGCTCGCTGTCAGACGCCGCGTAGCGATTCAGGCTGTGTGCACGCTTCTTGGGCCGCCCTGGCTCAGAGTCAGCCTCAGGGGGCAAGCATAGTGTTGGCACAGCTGCTGGCACAGGAGGGGGTGCAGGCCCCGGGGCAGCTGGTCCCGCCTCACCCTCCACAGGCTGGGGCAGCACGTAGGCAAAGCCACGGTGCGTGGGTGACTGTGGCAGGGAGCGAGGTGACATGGGTCGCTCCGTGGGTGGCAGCAGCTGTGGGGTGGGCTTTACCTTGGCTGTGGCTGGGGCTGGACCATGAGGTCCCCCAAGAGCCTGGGGAGAGCCTGGTCGGGCTTTGGTGGGTGTCTGCGGGGGCGTAAAGTGGCTGGCACCTGGCAGGAGGACCTGCCGTGGCTTGCCAGGCACTGGGGGCACACTGGCCCTTTTGACACTGTGACCGTGGCGGCTGGGCCGGGCCTCCTTGGGTGGGGTGCCGGGGGCTGGGCCCTCATCCAGCAGGTACTCCTGGCTTCGGGACATGGGGCTGCCTGGCCCAGGGGGCCCGTCACCCAGAAGCTCCTGAGAGCTGCTCATGTGCCGTGCCCGCCCACCCAGGCTGGGCTCCTGCCGCATGGTGGCCCTCGGGGTGGGTGGCAGGTGGTTGGAGGGTTTTTCGGCAACGGCAGCAGCGGCCCCCTCAGCCGGGCCAGTCATGGCAGCCTGCAGCTCACCGCTGAGCTCGCTGTCCTGGAAGGTGGTCATCTTAGGGGACTGGCAGTCAGCTGGGGCTGGCTCAGGCGGGGGTGATGACTCAATGGCCATCACTTCAAGTGACTGGGGTGCCTTCCGGCGCAGGGGTCCCCCCTCATACTTGGCGTATTCTGCCTTCTGCAGTTCTGCCAGTTTCCTCACTGCAAGCATCAGCTTCTTCTGGTGTCCTGAGTGGTGCACAGGGGGCAGGTCAGGTGGACCAGCAGCTGGAAGGGCCTGGGGCTGGGCCTGGGGGCCGGGGCCCTCACCCAGCTTGGTGATGCCGATCTCCTGCAGGTCCTCCCAGGTGATGTCTGTGATGAAGTCGATGTTCTCGTAGCCATTTTCCACCAGCACCTTGTAGTACTGGGCCAAGCCAATCATGGACAGCCACATGGCCAGGTTAGCCTACGGAGCATGGGACACAGAGGGGCAGCCCAAGCTGGCTGCCCACACCCGGCCCGCCCACTCGGAGCTGTTGGAGGAGGGGGTGCTGGGCCAGCAGGGCACAGACAGACAGAAGGACAAATGGACAGGCCGAGGTGTCATCGTTAGGAACCTTGTAGGTGAGCCTCGGCATAGCCCAGGGCCAGCTCCTCAGCACAGCCCCCACACACAAACACACACACGGGGATGGCCCTCCACTCAGGATGCCCTTTGAGAGGGCGGAAGCAAGGGCTTCCTTGCCTGGCGCAGCACCCTGAGGAGACCCACCCCACACATCGTGGACAGACATACGTACCACATCAAGGACGTGTACACGTGCACACCCCACACACTGTGCTCCCAGTCGCGCACGGGCACTGACATCCTGTCCCGCGTCACACTCATGCCCCTCACTCTTCCCACCTGCATCAGACATACAGCCACACCTGTGCCACACAGCCACACGACACGCACGTGCACATATCCACAGCAGTCTGCCGAGAACCACTGGATCGCTCTCTGAGCAGCGTCCAGGTGTCCACACTCCCAGCTGGACATCACTCGTGCACCCACACTTGGCACACTCAGTCACCCCAGGTGCACAGGGCAAGGCAAGGCCCATAGGACTTGGATGTGCTCCCAGGAGGACCCCTGAGCCGCTGACTGAGTGGGGCAGGGCGGGGTGCATGTACACGAACTGTGAGTGCAGACCTGTCCATCAACAGATCCAGGGCTTGGAGGGCCTTTTGGTGGCCATGGAGCACCTCTCCCATTGGTGGACAGGAGCCCAGAGCTCAGGCTGGGCCAGGCCCTGGGCCCACCTTCTCCAGGCCGAGACCCTGTTCCACCTCCCTGTTGTGACAGCACAGGCCAGTGTGTATAGGTATCTCTGGAAATGGAGGTGTCAGCTGTTGGCACGTGTGCGGTGGAGCGTGTGTGCAAGCATGCTGTTGTCAGCGGGTGCCTGGAGGGCATTCAGTGCATGCATGTGTCAGATGCAATGGATGCGGGCCCCCTGCCGTCTCTGCATGCAGGTGTGAAAGGCAGCACTTGGGGGTGGGGTGGCTGGGGGTCCCTGTGTGCAGCCTGCATGTGGAGGGGGTCTCTGTGGGAGCAGAGAGGTGGAAAGGGTGACTTTCCTGGCTCTAGGCTCCCCTCACCCCTCACCCCTGCCCCAGGGAGCCTGGCCCCAGTTCCCAGGACAGACAAACAGAGGCTGTCCAGGAGGCTCACTGCTGGTGGGCCAGAGGGGTGGGAGCCAGTCTGCCTGCCTGCCTGCCTGCCTGCCTGTCCTGGGCCCAGCCGCTGGGGTGCAGGGGGCCTTACAGGCTTGTGCTCAGGCAGCCAGTCGGGCACACTCAGGCCACTGATCTCTGCTGTGATCTTCTTCCGGTGGCCTGGCTTGGTGACACCGATGGCTGTGAGGTCCTAGGCAGAGGGGAGCCCATCAGTGGGAGGCCAGGCCTGTCTTTTAGATGCAGCTGGCAGGCAGCCTGCAAGAAGCTCACCTCGGGGGTCATGCGGCTGATGGTAGGCAGGTCGTAGCCGGCGCTGACGAAGTTGGGGGTGTAGAGCTGCAGCTGGAACGTGGCGAGCCACTGGCTGACGGCCTCGGCGCTCTGGAAGACACAAGGTATCCGCTGCAGGCTTGCCTGCCCCCGGCCTGCCCCGGCCACCTCACGCCGCCTCCTCCGCTTGGCTGGTGGGCCATGTAGCCACTGGGTACGCCGTCCACTGGTCCCTCTGCAGCCAGGCCTGGCACACCCGGCCCCGTGCTCCTTGAGCTGCGGTCCTGCGAACGCCTTCCTCGGGCATCCTCCAGCCCTTCTGCCTTCTGGGATCTCCACCAGGAGGGTCCGGTGCTGTCGTGTCACGGCCTCCCTGACCTTCACCCCCAACCCCCCGTTCCTGCGCCAGGGACATGCCACACCATCTCAGGGAGGCAGGCAGTGTGGCCCTGTGTGAAGGGGCTCTGGAGAAAGGGGCCTCCGGGTGGGCTGTTCGGGGCTGTCCCCAGCTCCCTGGAAGGTGGGCAGTGTGCCTACAGGTGGGCACCTTGCTTCCTCCGCCCCACAGGAGGACTCAGCCAGCAGCTCACGCCTCCCCAGCACCCGGGTGCACGCACACACGGCCCACTTTGCCCACGCATGCACCATGTCGTCTCACACCTGTGCCCGGCTCACAGTCACACCACCGCACACAGGCACCGCACTCACTGCACGTGTTCTCCACAAGCATGCACACACCTAGGCACATGCCAGCTCACACATACAGCCTACACAATAGACGTCACCTGTACACATGGGCGTGTGCACACAACGCACAGAGACTGACAGACAGAAGGATGGGCTCTGGCCTGGCAAGGCCCCTGGCCCTGCTGTGCCCAGGGCCAGGCCAGGCCAGGCTGCCCGGCTGCCCATCAGACTGTCAGCCCCGCTGCCCTCCCCGCAGCCCAGCCCTGGAGCTGGCCCAGCCCTGTACCTTGCCCTCTGACACCGGCTCCAGCTTCTTGGGTGGCTGATCTCCGTAGACCTGCCCGGTGTGGGCCACTGGGGGCTGAGACCGGGCTGCACCTGAGGATGAGAGGGGTGGAGGGGTGGGGGACAGGGGCTGCTCAGGGGCCTCTTCCCCACCAGGCCAGTGCAGCTGTATCCTTCACTTACCTGCAGAGCCCTCTGGAGGCTTGGCGGGGCTGTCCCCTGGGCTGGACTCGGAGACGGACTTCTGGGAAAGCACCGTTGCCAGAAGCTACAACGCAGAAAGACCCACTCACTGGCCTGCTCCAGGCCCTGGCCACCCCGGCCACCCACCCTGTCTGCCACCCCACCCACCTTGACTCCCTCAGAGCCAGCGTGCAGGGCATGGCCCCCGCTGCCCCGGCCGCCAGCCACGCTGCTCACGCTGCCACTTCGGTCCCCACCTGCCAGCATGAGGGAGTAAGATGAGGTGTTGGCCCCACGGTTGTGCCCTGCAGAAGTTCTGCCACCCCAGCCCTCAGGCGCCCCTGGCCTACCTGCAAAAGGCTTCCTCAGCACCCAGATCTCCTCTGGGGGTGCAGAGGGCCCCAAAGAGCCACCTCCCTGGGGTGGGCTTGGTTCGGTGCCTGCTCGAGAACCTGTAGGCCAAGCATAGTCTCCTGAACCCTGGGCCGAAGGGAGGGGTGGGCAGAGCAGAGGCCAGCACGTCCGCACCTCTGGGGGCCACACCATGGCCTCCTTCTGCCCCAGCAGTCTCTAGGGAGTGGAGAGGCCCTTGGAAGACCCCACCCACCCTGGACAGCAGGAGCAGGCAGAGGGGACCAGGGCTGGGCATCCTGCAAATGGCCCTGGGGTCCTGTGGACAAGGAGGCTGAGGATTGCTGAAGGGTGTGGCCTCTGTGCTGGAGAGCAGGGGACAGGTAAGGGGCCCCCCAGGAGCCTGGGGCCAAGGCTCCTACCCAAGAACTAGATGGCCATGGGCGCAGGCCCTACCTCCTAACCAGCCGCCTCTGCCCTCTTGCACACCATCACCTTCCATGTTTTCTGGCCCCGGAAACCCCCCATGGCCTTCACAGCCTGGGCCCCGGGGGCTGGCCACATGCCCCTCTCCCCAGCACTCGTTCCGGCCCAGCTCGCCAGCCTGCTCTCCTCACTGTGCCGAGCTCCCTCTGGCCTCGGTGCCTGGACTGTTCTGCCCATGGCCAGCCCCCACCTCTCAGGGCCCTCTCTGACCTCTGACCACCCCATCTAAAGCAGGCCTCTACCCACCCGCTCTGTGTCACTGGTTGGTACAGTTCCCTCCGTGTTTATGTCACCGTCCCCACCCCCTCCCACGCCAGGGTGAGCTCCCTGAGAGCAGAGCAGCAACTGGGTCCCTGTCTGTCCCTAGTGGTCAGCTCAGCATCAGAACGTGGCAGGCACGCCATGCTTGTGGAATAAATGGAGGAACAGGTGTGCGGATGCTGGCGTGGAGATGGCCGGCAGGACCCCTTTCTGGCCCCCAAGCCGAGGCTGATTGGCTCCTCCCTGCTGGCCCCCAGGATGGGGTGGGACTTGCCTGCTCGCTTGACAATGGCCTCGCCCAGTGAGGACGGGAAGTAGCCCACCCGGTCATTGCCTGTTCGGTTGTCATGGATACAGCCCTTCCACCGGCCATCCGAATGCTGCTCGAGGACCTGGTCGGTAAGGTGGGGGCATGCTGAGGGACGCCACTCCAGGGGGAGCAGCCTGGGCCGCCTTTCTGAGCCTCCTGCCCAGCGCCCCAGGCTGCTGTGGGAGGGTGTTCTGGGGTGAGCACGCCCAGGCCCAACCCAGCCCCACTCCAGAGGCCCTGGGGCCACCCTCACTGTGATGATGTCGCCGGCCTTCACGTTGAGGCTGGTCAGGTCATAATTGTTGCAGTAATCCTTGATCGCCCGGACCTGCAGGGCTGCTGAAGCCTCTGGGGACACAGGAGGTGGACCCTTGTCCGGAGAGCTGACCTCACCGGGCCCGGCCCCGGCCCTCTTGTCCCACCCAGACCCACCTCGCAATAGCTGCTTGATCTCTTTGCTGGCCTGGGATGTGGTAAACTGGTGCACGATGTCCAGGGCCGTCTGGCTGTAGGTGTTCCTCACGTGGGCGTTGATCCCGCTCTGTGTGTGTGAAAGGGCGAGGCCCTGTCAGGAGCCTTGACCACTCCACCTGGCCCCAGCTCCTGCAGCCCCCGACTCACATCCAGCAGCAGCCGAACCACTTCTGTCTTCCCGCAGAGCGCGGCCTCGTGCAGGGCTGTGCCGGACTTGGTCTGGCGGTTAATGTCGATGCCAGCTTGGAGGAGGAGCCTGGTGGAGGGGAAGGCGGAGCGAACGGCAGGCCTTCCAGCAGAAGCACCCCCAGCACCCAACACCAGGCCTCAATTCCTGGGTACCCCAACTGCCTGCCTGGGGGCTGAAGACCAGCCAGCCCTGCCCTGTGTCCCCGACTGCCATGGTATCTGACTTTACCCGAGCACTTGTTGTAAGGCCTTTCCTTGTGCTAACCCTTCACAGCTGGTATCTTCTATAACCCTAGTGTTTTGCACTGCTGGGATCCCCACTTTATGGGTGGGGAAACTGGGGCTCAGAGAATTCAGTGCCTCCACAAGGTCACCCAGCAGGGCTGAACGGAGCCACCTGTGGGCTGTAGAGGCCCACTGCCCAGCCTCTCCAGCTCATTCTGTACATGGATGGCTGGAGGCCACACCAGAGGCCTGACTGTGCCCCTGTGGCTCCCTGGATGCTCTTGCCTGACCCCTGAGCCAGAAGCAGGAACCCTGAGCCCAGGGTGCCACTGAACCCCAGGAATTGTGAGGCTGAGTCCCCCTCCCCAGCAGGGCTGTACCTGATGATGTCAATGTGGCCATTCTTGGCTGCCAGGTGCAGGGGGCTGGTGCCGTTGGGGTCAGTGGCGTCCCCTGGCCGGGGCTCCAGCAACGCCGCACACATGTTGCTGCTTAGGAGCAGCTGGACTACCTTGAAGGAGGGGGCAGGGTAGGGGGGCCCTGGCATGGGGCCAACCCCCACCGCAGGCGAGGGGGACAGGCAGATTGAGCCCCACTCAGCTACGCAGGGAGACTTACCCCAACACGGCCAAACTCGCAGGCCAGGTCCAAGGGCGTCTTCCCCGAGTTGTCTACCATGCACGGGTTGGACTGGTGCTGCAGCAGCATCTCAGACTGGGGGGGCCGAGGGCACAGTCAGGCCCACGGGCAACCTCAGGCCTGTGTTGTCCCATCATCCCCACCCACACGCGGGTCTCACCACATCGTAGTGACCGTGTTGGGCCGCCAGATGCAGGGGAATGTGGCCCTCGTCAGACGGAATGTTCACGGCCGAGCCTGCCTTCAGCACCAGCTTCATGGGCTCCTTCCGGCCCTGCCAGGCTGCATAGTGCAATGGCCGCATGCCTGGGGGCAGGTGGGGGCTGTTGGGAGCTAACCTCTGGCCCTGCACCCAACCCTGACCTCCAGGACACTGATCCCACAAGGACCCGCCTCAACCCGGACCCAGACCCTGGGGTGAGCACTTGGGTGAGGGACCACCCAGGCCTGCGGGGTGGCCCTGTCTGCCCCACAGCGGGCTCCAGGCCAGGGCCAGGCTTGCCTTTGTTGTCCTTGATGTCCACAGCAGCCTGGGCCTCCAGCAGCAGGGTGATCAGCTCTGTGTTGCCATTCAGGGCTGCGTGGTGCAGGGCAGAGAAGCTGGCACAGGCAGAGGGCAAATGTCGGAG
Organism: Daubentonia madagascariensis; assembly: GCA_023783475.1. Taxonomy (NCBI): domain Eukaryota; kingdom Metazoa; phylum Chordata; class Mammalia; order Primates; family Daubentoniidae; genus Daubentonia; species Daubentonia madagascariensis. The sequence goes on from JAKFHU010001581.1 coordinate 1,895,147, forward strand.
AGGACCCAGCACCCTGGCCCTTCCCAGGAGCTGCCACCCCCTTCCAGGCTGGCAGCACCCTGGCTGAGAACTCACCCATCTGGGTCCTGGAAGTTGACATTGATCTTCTTGGTGGAGCCCAGGAGCTCTGGGAGTGGAGAGGGGACACAGTAAGGGGAGGCTCTGCCCAGCCCTTCCAGGCAGCCAAAGAGCAGGGAATGGGGCTGCTTAGCTCCCTGGCAGACCCAGCGCTAGCCAGGTTTAGTCCATAAATGTTCGCTCATTTGTTCATTCAGCTCTGCCCTGCACTTGGTTCTGAGTGCCAACTCTCTGGGCCTTGGTTCCCCACTGCACTGAGATGGGGGTGATTCACAGGACCAACCAAGAACTCTGGTCTGTCCCCGCCTCGGGACAGGAGACTAGGCTATGCACCCACACAGACACACACACGTGTGCACACGCACCCCCTCCCTGGGGATTCTTGCTGAGCACCTGCCAATGGTGGGAGGGAGAGAGCCGGCCCAATCTGTCTCCAGAAGGACCCAGATGGGGCCGGGGGTGGCCAGGGAGGCTGGAACACCCGGAAATGGGGGTATCTCTGGGAGAAGAGCTGCATCTCCACCACGTGGCCACCCCACTTCCAGCCCTGGGCCACAGCCAGTGTGGGCTACCCACCCTGCCAGGGCAGAGGGAAGACAGGTGAGAGGCCAGTGCCCCTGTGTGACCTCCTGCACACAGCCATCTCGACCACAGGGCTCAGGCCACCTGAGCTCAGGGGGCCCAAGCCTGCCCAAGGGGCCTCCGTCTCCCCCAGGGGCCGTCCCCCTTCCGGTCTCCACCGCCTGGCTGCCAGAGGCGGGAAGCCCACCAACGCCCTCCCAGTGGGCTCAAGTCCAAGCAGACTTGGGCCAACCCCCTGCCTGTCTGGGCCATGGTTACATAACCCGTTTGTGGGTCAGTCACTTGGTGAGGGGGAGCTCGCAGGACAGAAGCCCCTTTGTCCAGGCCCAGGACAGGGTTGGGGGTGGGAGCCTGAGGGTGGGGAGTCGAGGCACAGAGGCCGCAGGGCTTGCCTGGTGACCCACAGCAGCCCTGGTCTCAGCTGCCAGACACAGGGTGTGGGTCCTCTAATGACCCACAAGGCCCACAAGGTCAGATGGGCCTGAGTTCAAATCTCAGCTCTGCCACTCCCTAGCCCCATGGCCTTGGCCACTGGCCTCCTCCCTGAGCTGGAAAAGGTGGTGCTAATGGGACCTGCTGGAGGTAGAGTGTGCTTCCAGACACGAAGCCCACGGGGCCTGGCACGCGCCAGGGCTCAGTGAGTGGCGATTACTAATATTAGCTATGTGGGAATCCCACCCCCACCCTCTGCAGAGAGGGGTTTCTCCTGCTTGGAGCGAAGGTGTCTCCAGCCGTGCCAGCCCCCCATGCTCAGACACGTCCATCTCCATAGTAGCAATGCCACCTTTCCCCTCTGTGACTCAGGCCAAAACCTTGGAGCCAGCCTGGGCCTTTCCTGCATGTCTGTATCTTGTCCCTCCATGAGCCCTCTTGGCTCTACCTCCAAGATGCTCTCAGCACACTTGGAACCCTTCTCACCACTGCCACTGTCACCAGGCCAGGCCAGGCCAGCGTCTCTCACGGGATCACTGCCATCACCTCCCCACTGGCATCCCTATGTCCTCCCTCACCCCTTGGTGGTCTAACCTCTGTGCCCAGAACAGCTGGGGGGCCCTATCAGAACGTGTGTCAGATCCTGCCACTCCCCATCTTGCTGGTGGTGGGGAGGCCAAGAGAGGATGATGATGCTGCACAATGGGGCCCTCCTGCTTTCGCCCTGACCTCCTTGCCCACTGTTTCATCACCCCTGCTTCAGCCACACAGGCCTCCTTGACATGCCTCCAACATACAGGCTGTCCCTGCTACAGGGCCTTTGCACATGCTGGGGGGGGCTCTTTTTCCCCTAACTATCCCCATGACTCCCTCCCTCACGTCCAGTGTCACCTGCTCAGCAAGGCTTCTCCATCTAAGATGGCACCCCCTCCCGTGTCATCACCACTGACCATGTCACACCTCATTGATATTGTTCCTCACCCACCTCCATCACTAAACTATAAGCACCAAGAAGACAAGGGCTTTCATCTGTGTTGCTCACTGCTGAATCCTCGGTGGCTAAAACAGTGCCTGGCTCACATAGGAGGAGCTCAGTAAAATGGTGACTGAACTGACAGCCTTGTCCCACACTCTGTCCACCTGCCAGGGCCAGCCTCATGGGAGAGCAACTGTGCAGTTGATCAGAAGGGCCCCACAGCTGGTTGGTTGCTCTGCTATCGCCATCTTGAAATTCTTAATTTTTGGACAAGGAGCCCTGAATTTTCCTTCTGCATGGAACCCTGTGAATTAGGTAGCTGGGCTTGCATGGTCCCTGTCCCTTGCCATTAGCTGGAGGGAGTGCAGATGTCACCGCCTCTCCCTCAGGGCCACACTCAGGATGTTCTGCCCCAGAACACTGCACCCTCCACTCTTCCCAGCTCCAGTGTAGCCAGTCCTAGCGTCTCCCCCAAGACACCCCAAGCCAAGCCCTCTCCTCCCCTCACAGTGGGGCCCACAGCCAGGCCCACCTTCTCACCCAGCCACACCTGCAAGGGCTGAGATTTCAGGGGGGCGGGAGGTCAAGGCCTGGAAAGTGCCACAGATATCTGTGGGGGAGGGGTAGGTAGTCTCCATCAGGAAGGGGACCACCCCCCATAAGGAGGGGCACCTCACCAAGGTCACCTTGTCCCTCTCTCTACCCAGGGTCTCCTCAAAGAGGAAAGTAGCTGAAAATGGATGGGGGGCAGCTTGAAGTCTTGGGACACTCTCCCCCAATTCCTGTGAGGAACACTGGGTGGCCAGGAAGGTCCCAGAACTGAAGCGGACCTGGAGCTGGGGAGGCTGCTCTGCTCTGAGGCAGGTTCTGTGGATGAGCAGGAGCATAGCCTGGCTAGAGGGGAGAGGTGGGGCCCAGGCTAGAGGTCCAGGAGCCCCTTCCAGGAGCCGCCTTTCCCTCTCTACGAGGTCACTAAAGCCCATGGATTCCATGTTAGTAAGAGTGCACAGACCTGAACCCCAACCCACCACCCCTGTGCCTATTACCCAGCACTTCACTGCTCCCCTGAGACCAGCCCCACCTTTGGAATCAGGTGCAAACTCCAGGCTGGAAGGAACTTAGTGGGCCAAGGTGAGAGGGTGGCAGGCACCAGCCCTCAGTGTGCAGGGAATTCCTCCAGGGCGTCCTCGGGCCCCCTGGAAGGGGAGGCTGGGCCAGAGGGAGGGGCGGGCCCTCCCTGCCAGCAGAAGGCCACCCCTGTCCCAGCATTCTCCCTCCAGGGCAGAGTCTCTTCTTCCCCTCAAGGACAACCGCTAAGCCTGCATGTGCACACAAGGGGAGGCTCCCTTCAAGGTGGGGCAGGGGGTGACAGAGCCTGGGGTGACACTAGAGTGGTAGGAGGAGGGAAGGGGCCAGGGGCCAGGCACCAGGAGGGGACCATGAAAGCCAGGATCACCTCTGGGCTCAGAAGCCTAGAGGACACTGCTGGACACCCCCCACCTCGTGGCCCAAACTCCAGCTGTACTTTGCTGAATCAAAATACATCTTACTCCAAAGCAGGCCAGCGTTGCCATGACGACTGAGCTAATTCATGGAGGGATTTCTCCATCTGATTTATTACACCCGCCCCTGTGAGTCAGAGAGTATAGATACGGGGGCCAGGGCAGGTGTCCCCCCGCCCCAGAGGCCAGACAGAGGCAGAGACCCAGGCAGAGGTGAAAGCCCCCATGCCCCCTGAGCGGCCTGAATAGAAAGGAGGAGGAATCCCCAAATCTGAGGCCCCCAATTCCCTAGTTCCCAGCCTGGGCCATCTAGGGGAGCAGTCATAGTTGGCACTTACTGAGAACTTACCAAGTACCAGAGCTTCCCGAGGACCCTCTCACTGTCCTTACTTACAATACTGCTGTGAGGCAAATGTCCCATCCTACAGATGGGGAGACTGAGACCCAGAGAGCCAAGCTGTCTGTGCCCAAGGTCACAGGACCACTAAGTGGAAGCCTTTACTGTGCCTCTGTCTCTCTCAGCTGAGGCTCTTCTGCCTGGAAGCCCTCCCTTTCTGAACCCTAAGGGTCTGAAGCCAGCCCTGGGCCAGCCTGTGTGCCTTCAAGGCACCAGTGCCCCTCTCTCTCACTGCACAGAGTGGACAGGGCTGGCCAGGCAGGGTGCTGGGGGCAGGGGTCCTCCTCCCCGACCCCAGGAGCAGTCCCAGAGCCCTGCAGAGCCCTGGAGAAAGGGGAGGGGCCTTCTGGCTACAGTCTGTGAGGGTGGGGTGGGGAGTGAGGGTGTCCAGACCCCACGTGCTGACCTGCAGAGCCCTGCCCGTGCCCGCACAGGTGCCCTGACACACTGACACGGTCATACGTGCGCAGCTGCACACACGGCTGGTCCACACACCCATCCATCCATCTCCGGAGGCCCCCAGGGAGGTTCCGGCTGAGCCGGGATGAGTGCTGGGATCAGGACTCCAAGCTCCCAGCCCTTCCCTGGAGCTCCCATGGCGCAAGCTAGGGATGGCCAGTGGGATCCCCTCCCTCACACCCCCTTTACCAGCAGAAAAGCCCAGAGTCCCGTTGGAGCCTGCCAGACAAGTGGGCCCACAGCCTTGCCCCAGGGGATGCCCCTGCCTGGGCGACCTTGGGCCTCAGCTCGCCCATCAGTAAATGGCCCCCCACCAGCCATGTGGGGGGCAGCCACACCCCCAGCATGGTCCTGTCCCCCCTTTCCTGCGAAGCATGTTATCAAACATGGGGCGGGGAGGGGCGACAGGCACTGCCAAACCCCTGGTCGCCCCTCGCCCCCAGGGCCCCCTCCCTCTCTCCACGGTGTGTGTGCAGGGGGGGCATCCGCCTCGCCCTTTAAAGGCCCCGTCAGAGACCTCCAGCTGTCAGCCCGCAGCCTGGGAAGGGAGGGGACAGATGCAGGGAAGGAGGGATGCAAACGCCTGCGGCCGGGCGGCGGGTGCTGTCAGGGCCCCGCTGGGGGCTGGGGTGACGGCCGGGCGCTCGGGGCCGCCCCTCCTTCAGTGCTGGGGGTGAGGGGCCGCTGACCGAGGGTCTGGGCGCTGCTGGCCCCGCCCCGCCCCCGGGGACCCGGCAGCATCCCGCCCCGCCCTGCGCCCGGAGGCGTGGGGGGCTCGGCGCGGGAGGTGGGCCCCGGAGCGCGCCCCCCGCACTCACTGGCCTTCCCGGGCCGCGGCCTCTGCAGCAGCCTCTGCGCGGTCCCCACGTCCTCCGCCTTCACCGCCTGCACCAGCTCCTGCTCCTTCCCCATGGCGCGGCCGGGCCGCAGCGACGCGGCTGCGCTCCCTGCGCTCGCGAGGCTCACAGGCGGCGGCGGCCCCGCGGCCCCGGCCGCATCCCCTCCCTGCCCCGCCGCCTGCTCGGCCGCCCGCCGCCCCTTCGCCCTCCTCGGGCTCCGGCTCGGGCTCCGGCTCCCGGCGCGGAGGGGGCGGGGAGCGCGTCACGGGCGGGGGGCGGCCCGGGGCGGGGGCCGGCGGCGGCGGGCGCGGGGCGGGGGCGCGGCACCTGGCGCCGCCTCCCGGACGCCTGGGTCCCCCGGCGGCCGCTGACCTCCGTCAGCCCGCGCCGGCCGCGCGCCCGGCTCCTTGGCTCCGCCCCCACGCCGGGCCCTCCCCCGAGACGCCCCCTCCCCACGTGCGGGCCGCGCGGGTCGGGCCCGGCCTCTGCGGACGGCGACGGCCCCGGGCGACAGGCAGGGGCTGGGGACGGCGGCCGCCGGGGGGCTGGACGCGGAGCCCCGACGCGGCGGCAGCGCGAGGCTGAGCCCGAAGAGCCTTCCAGAGGCTGCGGGACCCAAGGGGGGAGGGATTTACCGAGGCAGTGGGCGGGCGGGGGCCGGGCACGGAGAGACCCGGGCACCAGTGGCCGTGGTTCCCGTGGGAGGTGTGGAGGGATTGTGAAGAGGAATCTCCCAGTAATGAATTCGGTGTCAGGGAACCCGCACTCCCTCCCCCCAACTTCACCTCCTTCCCCTGCAGCCTCTGGCTCCTCTCCATAAATAATGGGGGGGGGACAGCTTCACCAGCCTCAGTCTGGACTCCAACCCCAGGGCAGCTCCCACATCCACCACCAACGGGGCCTCGGCTCCCCCCCCCCCCCCCCCCCGCCCGCCCACCCGTTCCTCCCGCCCCAGCCACAATTCTGGTGGCCCCGGGCAGGACAGTCCTGGCTGACAGATGCTGACCCTTCCCCACCCCCTACAGAAGGGTCACCCTCTGACCTGCCTGAAGGCCTGGGCCACTCCAGGCCTTGGGCCCTCACCTCCTGGTGCCTGTAGCATTCTAGAGACAGACCAGTTGGGGTCTGAGTCCTGGCCTAGGCTCTGTTTCTTCATTTGCAGGGAGGGACAGGTCACCACCCCCTTGAACAAGCCTGTTGGGAGAATTTGGTGAAGGTGGCACACATGACACATGGCCTGATCCCCGCTCCCTGTGGCCCCAGCCATCAAGCAGGTCTGGGAGGTGGGGAAGGGGAAGTACAGGCACAGGGGTCCGGGATCACAAGGGCAGCTGGCCATTCCCTTTGTGGGGTCTCCCATGAGATTAGGGAGCAAGCCTAGGTCTTCTGGCATGTGCTGGGCTCCCAGAGGGGTCCCTCAATGCAAGGGTCCTCCCCCAACCCTTTATAGTGACTGATTCCTGGGTACCTGCTTGGGTCAGGCACTGTGCTGGTCACTTTATAGCTGAGGTTGGACTTATTGTCATTTTACAGATGAAGAAACTGAGGTTCAGAGAAGCTAAGTGGCTCATCTGAGGTCCTAGGGTCTCGAGGTCTTGAGTCTGGGCTTTGAACCCACATTGGCCTCTGGACTTGTCCCAGAGCGTCCTCTTATCAATTTTGTGACCATAAGCTGGTCACTTTGTCTTTCTGAGTCTCTGTCTCCCCACAGTAAGATGAAGATAAGCATGAGACCTCCCCTTAGGTTCCTGGAGGATAAACTGTGATGCTGTCCACAAAGCACTTCGCAGCAGGACTTAGTAAGTGCTCAATGAATGGCTGCTGTAGGTATTGTGATATTCTTAGGTTTCTCTTCCTAGGCTGCTTGGGTAGCAACTGTATTTTATTCATCTTTGTACCTACAGTGCCTGGCAGTGTGACTAGCATACAGGAAAAACTATAAAAAAATAAAAATAAGATCACTATCATCATTACTCTTATTATTTATGTTTCAGGCTTTTTAAAGTAAACCACCCTGACCCATGCCTAATATTTGCACGGCTTAGGGCAAGAATACAGAGGCCCACACACTGGATGTTTGAATACTGTTTTTTAGAGACAGTATCTCTCTCTCTGTCATCGAGGCTGGAGTGCAGTGGTGGGATTATAGCTCACTGCAACCTCAAACTCCATGGTGGAAGCGATCCTCCTGCCTCAGCCTCCCAAGTAGTTGGGGTTACAGGTGGGTACCATGACACCTGGCTAATTTTTTTATTTTTAGAGACAGGGTCTTGCCATGTTGCACAGGCTGGTCTTGAACTTCTGGCCTCAAGCAATCCTCCTGCCTGTGCCTCCCAAAGTGCTGGCATTATAGGCGTAAAACACTGCACCCAGCCTGAATACTTAAATGTTATAAATCATGCTAACAACCTGTGAAATAAAATATGTCCTATCCACCTACCTTGACAAACATACCTTCATCATGACCTGAAAGTCCAAGTTCAAATTTATAATTCTTGGATTCCTTTGGATAATAAACTGGCCATTGCCTGCAGCTGCCCCACGTGTTCTCTGCCTAGCTCCAGCACCATCCACACCCCACAACGGGCACCTCATAGTCCTCAGACCTCGGGGTGGGCACCCCACTGTGTGGCCCACCTTCAGGAAGACAGACCCCCCGGGAAGAGAGCTGCCCAGATTCTGGGAGTGGGCTTGGGGCCCTTTGGGCAGGAAATTCTGGGGTCCCAGGCATGTACTCAGAGTGTGGTCTAGAAGAACCTGGGCTCCAGGTGGGCTCCTACTCATGACCTCAGAGGTTCCTTACCCCGAGGGGTGGAGTGTGGCAGGAGGCGACCAGAGCCTTCTCCTGCTAGGTTAGGCTAACACCCAGGAAAGGTCAGGAAGCCCCAGATCCAATACTGCCAACCAGTGACTTTGGACAAGTTCCTGACGCTCAGCTGCCTCATCTGTTAAATGGGCCAGCAGCTCTGCCTGCAGCCCAGGGCTGATGGGAAAGTGTGCATCCAAACAGATGTGCATCTGCCTGGGGACCCCCCAACCTGGGGATGAGGGCGGCCCGGTAGGCAGCCTCTCTGGCTGGGGGATGAGGATGCAGAGGCGTGGGACTCCGGGCAGCCCTCCAGGAAGTCAGGCTGGGATGGGGGTGGGGGGGTGCCGCTGAGCCAGCAGAATTGCCGAGGCTCAGCCTGGAGTGGAGCTGGCGGCAGCTTCACTGAGCTCCACTGCAGCCTGGGCTGGCCTCCTTCCCAGATGCATGGCATTGGCTGGCCAGCCTGCAGCCCCTTCCTCTGCCCACCAGCTGTGTGCCTACTCGGGTGCTCCTGGGTGTCCCTCCCAACCCCCTAAGGCCCTGGTGCCTGGCCCTTTATGTGTAAAATAGGGATGACGAACATGCCCTCCCCATGGGCTGCCGGAAGCACGAATCGTATGTTAGCTGCCATGGTTTCTATCATTCCTGTGGGTGCCACCTCTGTTCAGCACTTAGCTGGTGCCTGGTACATCACAGAGGATCAACAACCACGTGTTCCTGCCCAGCGGAGATGCTGGAGCTGTTTAGGAGGATGGGGGCCTTGCCCAGTACGTCAGCACCCCAAGGCCTGGGACACCTGCAGCCTCCTGAGAGCTGTTCCCCTGCCCTCGGCCTCCACCCAGAGGTCCCACAAAAAGGCAAGCAGCTCAGGGTGCTGGGGACAGGTGGGACCCCACACACCTGGCCCAGCCTGCCTCAGCCTACCCTTCTCTCCTGCTCCTAGGTTCCCTCACAGGTTTAGCGGCCTCCAGCTTTCGTGCTGGTGTTCCCAGGGCTCCTCTCCCAGCCTTCCCAGCCCACGTATCCGTCTGCTGTTCCCCAGGCTGCCTCTGAGCCAGGTGTGCAGCCAGCCTCAGGGATCTGCTGTCCACTTTGAGAGGAGGGTGAAGAGGCCATATGAGATGCTGGGGCTGCCGGGGGTCACCTCGGCCAGAGGGGGTAAGATCAGGGGAAAGTTGAACCCGCCAGATGGGGCCTGGCCCAGACCTGGGCGAAACCTGGGTTCTACCATCTTCTAGTTGTGTGCTCTTGGACACATGGTTCTACATCTTTGAGTCTCTGTTTTCTCATCTCTAAAATGAGGGCAGTTCTTCCTCAGCAGAGTCGTTGTGAGGACTTGATGCATAATGTAGGTAAAACGCTCATCCCAGTTTGGCGGTTCCTCCAGAAGTTGAACACAGAGTTGCCATATGAGCCAGCAGTTCCACTCCTAGTATATGCCCACAAGAAATGGAAACACATGCCCAGATACTGGTGCATTACTGTTTATAGCAGCACTAGTCACAATAGCCAAAAAGGAAAAAACAACAAATATCCATCAATGGATGAGTGGATAAATAAAATGTGGTTTACCCGTACAGTAGAATGTTATTTAGCCATAAAAAGGGATGAAGCACTGACACATGCTACGATGTAGATGAACCTCAAAACATTACGCTGAGTGAAAGAAGCCAGATGAAAAAGGCCATATATTGTATGATTTAATTTATATGAAGTATTCAGAATAGGCAAATCAGTAGAGACAGAAAGCAGATTAGCGGTTGCCAGGGGCCAGGATGGGGAAGGGAGGATAGGGAGTTCCTTTTGGGCTGATGAAAATGTTCTGGAACCGGATAGAAGTGGTGGGTGCACACACTGTGAGTGTACTAAGTGCTACTGAATTGTTCACTTTAAATGGTTAATGTTATGTCATGTGAATTTCATCTCAATTAAAACAAAAGCAAAAACACCCAGCACAAAACCCCACACAGAATAAGCCCTCAAAATGCTATTACTTGTAGTCCCAGCTACTTGGGAGGCTGAGGTGGGAGGATCGCTTGAGCCCAGGAGTTCAACACCAGCCTGGGCAACATAGCAAGACCCTGTCTCTAAAAAAAAGGCTGTTAAAGGTGCTGAAAATCAAGAGTTTGGCAGGGAAAGGAGTAGAGGGAAAGGCATCCTAGGCACAGGCAAGGGCTCAAAGAAGAGGGTGCGTCTCCTCTGGCCAGAACACATGACCTGAGGAGAGACAAAGGAAGCCAGAGCTCCAGCAGGGGCCAGGCCCAGGAGTCTGGAGGGTGATGGAGACCCCTGAAAGCTTCTAATGCGGTGATAAGATCAGACTTAGGTTTTCGCTCTGTTGCTCAGGCTAGAGTGCAGTGGCATGATCATAGCTCACTGCAGCCTCGAACTCCTGGGCTCAAGCAATCCTCCTGTTTCAGTCTCCTGAGTAGCTGGGACTACAGGTATGTGCTACCATGCCCGACTAATTTTTGTATTTTTTGTAGAGACCGGGTCTCACTATGGTGTTCAGGCTGGTCTCGAACTCCTGGCCTCAAGCAATCCTCCCACCTCAGCCTCCCAGAGTGCTAGCATTACAGGCATGAGACATTGCACCCAGCCAAGACTTAGGTTTTTCTAAAAGACCACTCTGTAATTCAGAGGACAGCCTGGAGGGGGCAAAAGTAAGTGGGTGGGGCACCCCCACTGTTTTGGGCATGGGGGCGGGGCCAGAGCCAGGGCAGTGGAAAGAAGAGTACAGGCAGGCAGGCCAGAGGTAGAATCCTGGCTGAAGGAAAAGGAAGCATGAGGGAGGGGTGCGTACACATCTGGCCCAGCTGTAACAGAAAGGTGGACACTGCACACAGAAGGGGAAGCAGTCAGTGATGAACCGTTTTGGCTGTGGTAGTGTCGGTGGGGCATTTGAGGGACAGTGTCTAACAGGGAGCTGGATGTGCTTTGAAGGCAAAGGCTCTGGAAGCCACCTGAGCTGGAGACAGGGTGGAAAGGCCCCAGAGCAGGGATGCTATTGGAGGCCATGGAGCTAGTGGTCCCCAGCCCCAGGTCTAGCGTGGGGAACAGAGAGAGATCTCTGGAGGGCTAGCAGGAAAAGAGATTGAGCGCCAGGCAAGAAGGTAGGAGATGGGAGATTTTAAGTCATGGTGCTCTCAGCCACTGCACAGACGTGTCAAGATGTGGGAGGAAAAGTATCCACTGGGTTTAGCAAAGTGAGCTTGCAAGTGACCTTGAGGAGTTTTCACTGGAGAGCTGGGGGTAAAAGGCAGATGGAACAAAGTTGAGGAATGAGTGGGTGGAGAGGCAGGGAGCTAGCAAGGCAGTGAGGACATCTCTTCCAGGAGAGAGTTTGGGATTGTTTTGTGGTGTTTAAAGGCAAAGAGGCAGGAAGGAGGAAGGAGGGTTCCTGGGACCCAGGGCCTGGGTGGGTGTCGAGGGACTTGGTGTGGCCAGAGGAAAGGAGGGGTGCAGGCCCGATTATAAGCGCAGTGGGAAGTAACCGTGGGAGAGTCCCAGGGGTGAGGCCACCTGTGGAAGTGCGCAGGGCTGGAATGAGTGTCTGTGGTTCTGAATGGGTGCCTGGGCTGAGTGGGGTGTCCAGGCTGTGGCTAGCCAGGCCCTGGCCTCGGGGTGACAGATAGAGCGAATAAAACTACAGGAGAAGCAAGTAATAATTTTTTACTATAAGTATGTCCCACGCAATGTTTGGGAGATACTCATACTAAAAAAATTATTCATTGCTTATGTGAAATTTCAGTCTTGTAATTGATTTGACAATCCCAGCCCGGCCCGTGGAGTAGGAGGTCGGGTAGGGTGTGCGGACGGCGCCACCCCGCCTGGGGGTCCAAGCCTGGAAGATGGGCAGCCGTGTCAGAGGGGCGGGGTGCTGAGTGGGGAGAAAGCTGGGGACAAGGCCGCTGCTTTCGTCCCCCCCGCGGCGGCCAGTTCCAGAACTTTGGTCTCGTCCCGCCCACCCCTGCCTGCACCATGGTCTCGCCCTAGAGGCCCATCGATAACTCTACGCTCGGCCTCGGCCCCTATCGACTCGCTCCGGCTCCCCTCGCCGTCCTGGACCACGGCAGAGTGCGGCGCCGCCCGTAAGGTACGGAGGCCGCGGGACGAGGGCCGGGAAGCAGCTGCTGGGCGGCTGGGAGAGCGCGGCCGGGGTAAGCCGCCGGCAGGACGGAGCCAGGGCGGTCGGCGGAGCACAGGGGAACTCGGGGATCCAGCCAGACAGCGCCCCCTCCCATCACGGCCCGCCGCCGGCCTGCTACGCATGCGCAGCCGCAAGGCTCCGCCGTCCCCCGCGGCCCGCCCGCCGCCCTGCGCACGCGCGGTCCGCCCCTGCGGCAGAGTGGGTCCCGGGCGCGACTGCCCCCTGCCGGCCGCGGGTGGGGCGGCGTCCGTGCCGGCGTCCATGGGGAGGAGAACGGAGCACGGGCCCAGAGCCCCGGAGCTGCCCCTGGCGGGTCGTCACGCGTGTCCCTGGACCTATCAGAGCTTATTTCCCCATCTCTAAAATGCGCATGATAACAGCCACCTCTCAGCACCTAGTGGCTGTGTAATCTACTTGGTACCTAGAAGGTATCCTCTGTTTTCTCCCACCTCTCTCCCCTCCAGACGCTCTGACCTTTGACCCCTGCGGGTCTGATCGCGGGGCCTGTGCAGGCCTTGGTCTTCCTAGCAGCCACACCATGAACACCTCCCCAGGCACGGTGGGCAGTGACCCGGTCATCTTGGCCACTGCGGGCTATGACCACACTGTGCGGTTCTGGCAGGCCCACAGCGGGATCTGCACCCGCACCGTGCAGCACCAGGACTCCGTATCCTCCACCTGGGAGGCCGGCAGGGTGGTGCTGGGCAGGATGCCAGGTGGAGGTAACAGCCTGAAAGGCCTAGCGTGGGAAGGGTGTGGCAGCTTAGGCCAGATCTTCAGGGCCCCAGCCCCAGGGCTGGCTTCCTGCCATCCTCCTTAACAGACCCAGCAGGTGAATGCGTTGGAGATCACGCCAGACCGCAGCATGATTGCTGCTGCAGGTACCTGTGACCCTTGACTTCTGACCCCTGACCTCTTGTGGGCCGACCTGGGCACAGCCAAGCTTCAAGTTCAGCCTGTCCTCCTAGGTTACCAACACATCCGCATGTACGATCTCAACTCTAATAACCCCAACCCCATCATCAGCTACGACGGCGTCAACAAGAACATTGCATCTGTGGGCTTCCATGAGGATGGCCGCTGGATGTACACGGGTGGGGAGGACTGCACGGCCAGGATCTGGGACCTCAGGTGTGGGGTGCTGGGCAGGAGGGGCCTGCTGCCTGGGGCTGGGGGTGGGCCAGGCCGGGAGACTGTGTCTTAGGTTCTCTCCAAGCAGAGGCAGAGACAGAGACAGGGAGCTTTGTGTGGGTGATTTATTGAGGTAACCAGGACAGAGTGAATTGCATCAAAGAGCTAGTCCTGCCTCCAGGCCAGGGACTAGCCTGTTCCTCCCCTTCTGTCAGTCACTGGCTCCAGGCTGGCCCCTGGAGGGGAGGGCTGAACCTCCCAGGTGCTTCCTACAAGACATTTCTCATCAGCAGAGGGATAAGGATAAATCCACCAGGGAGAGGTCATCTGGGTGGGGCACCAGCAGCACCCACTATAAATGGTGTGTGCCCCCACCTCCCACCCCCACTCTGCAGGTCCCGGAACCTGCAGTGTCAGCGGATCTTTCAGGTGAACGCGCCCATTAACTGTGTGTGCCTGCACCCCAACCAGGTGAGGGGTACTTACCAGGCTGGGCACCCTGGGCCTCTGGAAGGCAGGGGTCCTGCCCTGCCTCACCTCCCCTGCACCCCAGGCGGAGCTCATCGTGGGTGACCAGAGTGGAGCTATCCACATCTGGGACTTGAAAACAGACCACAACGAGCAGCTGATTCCTGAGCCCGAGGTCTCCATCACGTCTGCCCACATCGACCCCGATGCCAGCTACATGGCAGCAGTCAACAGCACCGTGAGTCCTCGTGGTGGGTGCAGTTCAGCATGCAGCCCCTTACCCCCTGCAGATGGGCTTGTTCCCTTGGGCCTCTGCCTCCCCTCACAGTCCTGCTTCCCTCTCCTGGGCTCTAACACCCACATAGCCACCAAAGCCAGAGCCTGGGTGTTGCTGCAGATGCCACCTCTGCTCCCTGCCTTAGCCCATCCAGCAGGCGGCGGTCACTTCAGTTTCCAGAGTCTCTCTCAAGTTTGTGCACTTCCCTTTTCTCTCCCTGTTGCTTCCTGGTCCAAGTCACCCTTGTCTCCCCCTGACAGCAAACACACTCTCTCTATGGCCTCCCTTCCTCCTCTTTGACCTCCCCTGGCCCCTGATCCACTCTCCCTCGGCCACCAGAGTGTCCTTCAGCAGCACTGGCCAAACTGGTTCTCCTGCGGGACCCTGAGATGCCCCATATCCTGAGCACAGCTGTGAGATGCTGGGGTTTGGCCCCTGCTCTCCTCTCCAGCCTGGTCTTCTCCCGTTAACTCTGTTGGGATCCCAGTGCATCACTACCCCCCATGTCCCCAGACTGCTCCCCTCCAGCTTTCCTCTGTGCTGTTTTCTCTGTCGGGTGCCCTTCCTCCATCCTTCTTCACATTCTTATTGGCCAGTGGCATCCTCCAGGAGGGCATATGCAAGTCCGTGGCCAGGCGTGGCCTCCTGCACTTGGCTGCCTGATGTGGCCCTAGGTTGGGGCCAGGCCTCCCAGGTGCCTGCTACAGGTAGGACCAGAGGTGCCCGCCTGCGTACTCCTGAGCCCAGTCGGCCCCTAGTGTTGCGGGCCCCAGGGAATCCTTCCCCGAGTCTCAGGCCGAGGCCAGGCTCCCTGTGACTGCCTCCTACCCTGTAGGGAAACTGCTATGTCTGGAATCTGACGGGGGGCATCGGTGACGAGGTGACTCAGCTCATCCCCAAGACCAAGATCCCTGCCCATACTCGCTACGCCCTGCAGTGCCGCTTCAGCCCCGACTCCACGTGCGTTAGGGCCTCATGGCCCAGGAGGGGTCCTCCCTAGGCCTGGGAGCTTGATGGGTCGGGGCCTACCTGGTTCGTGGCACGAGGGTGCAGGGTGGGAGGCTGCTGCTTGACACCCCATGCTCACCCCCAGGCTCCTTGCCACCTGCTCGGCTGACCAGACGTGCAAGATTTGGAGGACGTCCAACTTCTCCCTAATGACAGAGCTGAGCATCAGGAGCGGTAACCCTGGGGAGTCGTCCCGGGGCTGGATGTGGGGCTGCGCCTTCTCGGGGGACTCCCAGTACATCGTCACTGGTGAGCCCAGCCCTCCCGCCTTCCCCATCCCTGCCTACCCCGCTCAGGCCTCTGGGGCCAGCCCGCCATGGCTGCTGCTGTTCCTTCACCTCAGGCGGCCTGGCCCGGCCTGGCCCGTGCCCTGAACTGCTGCTCAACCCTCCCTTCAGCCTCCTCTGACAACCTGGCCCGGCTCTGGTGCGTGGAGACTGGAGAGATCAAGAGGGAGTACGGCGGCCACCAGAAGGCTGTTGTCTGCTTGGCCTTCAATGACAGCGTGCTGGGCTAGCCTGTGCCCCTCAGGACTGCAGGCAGCTGTCAGGCAGCTGGAACTGCCTGGTGCAGGTGGCACCAGCTGGATGTACCTGTACAGCACCAGGTCAGAGTGAAACCCCACAGGCTAGCCTCTGCCAGCCTGGGCTAACCAGACCTGACTGGGCTCCCCTGGCTCCCCTGGGTCAGCCCACACCTGCCAGGCTGCTCTGCCGTGGGGCTCTCTCAGCTCCCAGTTTCTTATCTGGATGTAACAGGGCCCAGGAGGCCACCTGAGCCAGGCTGCACAAGACTGGGCTGGGATAGCCTGTACTCCTTTCAGAAAGTTTGTACCCCACAGCCTGGCGCTGCTGAGGGGGTTCTGAGGCTGGTGCCCCCCAAGCCAGTGCTTTCCCCACTCCTCCCCACCCATTTCAGGTCCTGAAGCCACAGAGAACACCACCACGGCCAGGTGGAAGGATTTATTAGTCCCTGTTGGCAGCTGTCCTCCATGGTGCTGGTGACCCAGCAGGCCCGTTAGACTGGGGATAGGGGCTGGGCTGCGCCAGGCCAGGGCGCTTAGTCTGGGAGGTAATAAAAGCAGACCGACACGCAGATGTTGCTTGGGAAGCAGATGTCGATGCAGAGATAGATCAATCGCTGCCTCTGGGGCCCTGGGGGGAGGGGGCTCCATGAATTCCCGAAGGGCTTCTCCCGTCAGCCCCCCAAACTGTCTGAGGAGCCACAGGCCTCTCCACACAGCTGCCCTGACTCACCCTCTGCTCGACGCGCCCAGTAGATGGGGGTTTTTGCACAAAGCTGCTGCACCAAAGTCCCCACCTGGGCAGGGTCCACCTCATGGCTCCCTCGCACGGCCAGCAGCTCCAGGGCATAGTGGGTATCCTGGCTGGGGGTGCGGGACCCTTGGGCCTGCAGAGAAGGCTGTGGTGGGCTGAGGATGGGGGCACCTCCCCTGCTTCTGGCTGGTGGGACCCATGCATCCCCGCCCCCACCTTGACAGCTCCTCCCTCGGCTCTTGTCAGCAGCCCCAGCCAAGGGAAGACAGAGCTTTCTGTTCCCCTGAAACCAGAGCCCCAGCCTGCCCTGGCCCGGGCTGCACACAGCACCCTTTGTCTGGCCTGTGGCCCTGGGCTAAGCCCGGCGCGGGCTGCTCACCCTCGAGGTGTTCACCAGCAGCTGCAGGGTCTCCTTGTCCTGTTCCTCCATCAGGCGGAGGAAGCAGGCTTGGTGCTCCTCGGGGCGGTAACAGATGCAGCCCTGGGGAAGCAGGGGTGTGAGGCAGGGCCACCCCAGACACCTGCAGCGGTGACCCCTCCCTGCCCACTCACGCTCTGCCCGTCGAACAGCACCACCCAGCTATGGTTGCTCTGAGGTGGAGTCACTGTTATGGTTGCTGCATTGTGGGCCACGTCCACCAGGATGGTTTGGTTGGACCGGGGTGCCTGGGGGCTTGCGAGGGTCAGTCGCAGCATCTGCAGCAATGGCTGGAAGTGGGAAGTTGGAGTTCAGCTGGGCAACCCCCAACACACCCCTCAGCACTGGGCTGTGGGATTTGTGACATCCCCTGAGTGGGTCCTCTGCTCCAAGGCCAGTGTCCTGGCTGCTCCCAGCCCTGGCTCTCTAGAGGGCTGGGATGTGCTGGCCTCCCCTGTCCCTCCCCCGGTCCTAAGGAGGGGCTCACCTTGGGAGGGCTCTGAGCAAAGCCAAGGAGTGTCCCAGCCACGGCCCCTGCAGTGGCCAGTGCCAGCAGCAGCAGCAGGCCAGCGGCTCTCCAGCCTCCATGGCAGGGCTTGGTCTTCACCTGGGGGCATGTTGGAGTCAGTGGGTCATTGCCCACTGGGGTTAGAGACCAGGGAGCAGGCTTGCTCAGTGAAGGTAGGGGCAGAGGTGGGGTGGACACTTTTGTCCCCTGCCCTGCCCCGGGCATTCCCTGGGTCCTTGCCCCAGAAGCAGTGGGAGGGACTCACCCCAGCAGGCCCGGGCCCGGGGCTCTTGGTGCAGCAGCTCTCTTGCTCCATGCTGCAGCCCCTGCTGACAATGTGCCGATTGTCTGCAGCCCCTTGTCTGCAGCCTCATCCGGGAATCCTCAGGACGCCTCTGATGAGCCAAACAATTCTACCCCTCCCCTCCTGACCCACCACCTCCTCCCCAAGCTCCGGATCTGATATCCAGGTCAGAGCCAGGACAGTCCCCTCCCCCCACCTGGGGGTGCCTGTCACCAGGCCTGGCTGTCCAGACACTTGGCCTGTGCAGACTGCAGAGCACAGGGTCTGGGAGGGTGTAGGACACAGACACATGGAAATCAAGTCCAGCCTACTGACTGGAGGGCAGCCCAGGCCCAGCCAGGGCAACTTGATAAGTCTGGTTAGGGCAGATTTAACTTTTCCTGAAGAGATCTGTCTAAGTCTCTCGGGTTACCTCTAGACTCCCAGGGCAGAATACAGGCCCTGGCACACAGCAAGCTGTCAATAAATGCCTGGTCAGTGAATGACTGGTGTGGGCCTGTACACCTCCAGCCACTCCCTCACCCCCACCAACACAAAGACAGGCACCATGCAGGGCACACGCCCCATAGCAGGCTCCAGAAGGCTGGAGCCTCCTGCACACCAGGACGGTTAGGTGAGCCTTGGTGTCCTGCCTAGGGCGGTTTCTAGCTCAACTCTGCTCACTGCCCCGCACCTCCAGCCATCTGACTGCTGCAGGGTGGCCCAGCATGTGCATGCCTGCCTCCGCTAGCTTCACCTTGTGGCCCTTCCTTTCTCCAGTTTCCCTTTGTGTCTTACTTTTCTTGACTCTTTAGAACCTGTTCCTCTGTAACGGGCCTGAAGTGGGGTGGACGGCATTCCAACTCTGGAACTGGGATCCCAGCCTTCTACTTTTATCCCTCCCGCTCCCGCCTGCGGCTAGACAGCTGCCACCTCAGTGCAGGGCTGCCACCTCTGTGAGACGAGAGCAAGGAATGCCCGAGTCAGCATGGGTTTGAGAGTTTAATATGCATTCAGGGTCACACAGTGCAATGGCCCTTGTGGGCGGGGGACAGGGCACACACAGGCTCCTGGGTAGTGGGCTGAAGAGGGAGGTGTTGCTGGCTGCCGCACCTGCCACGTGCTCCTGGTGTGGGTGACAACGCCCTGACAGGCCTGCTCAATATCCAGACCTACCTTGAGCCGACCTCGCAGAGCCAACGTCAGCACCACCAACCTCACAGGCGCGGTTGCCCTCATGTTGCCCTGTGGCACAGGCCAAACTCCGGGTCCCCCAGGCCTGGGAGGAACTGAAGGCTCCAGACACCCTTTATTGCTCAGAGAACTCTTTGTGAACAAGTGAAGGAGTGCTGTGACCAGGGGGCTGGGAGAAGCCAATGGGTGCAGGGCAAGGCGCTGGGAAGGAGTCGGCTGAAAGGAACAGCTTCCCAGGCTCTGCCCTGCAAGTGCTGCTGAGTCTGCCTGTCAGGCTTGTTAAAGGTCTGCAGACTTAGGGAACAGGCAGGAAAGGCCAGAGCCCCTGCCAAGAACCCTGGGCCAGCTGGGGGACGCAGCCAGTACTCCTGCTGGCCACCTACAAGGGAATCCAGGACCAAGGTAGGTGGCCCCATGGGGTATCTAATCCTGCCCCAACCCAGGGTATGGGAGGACTGGAGGAGACTGGTTTGTAAAAGCACTTCCTGTTCTTGGGACATCTCATTCCCCCCCCCCCCCCACAGCCCTGGGCAACAGGCATCCCTTGGCCAACAAATGCTTTTAGCTGCCCTGCAGGGCACGGAGGCTTCTTCTGTGGGATTTTCCCTATGAGACAGAGCACAACTATTAATCAACACACTTAAGATTCAATTCCACCACTTGACAAAGTTGTTCAAAAGTTTAAAAAAAGTAATTTTTGATACCAACACTGCTCAGAGCTCCCCGAACAGCAGCCCAGAGTTCAGTGAAGGCATCCATGCCCTCTTGGCCACCCAGCCAACAATATTCTTAGGCCAAGTCACCTGGGTTTAAACTTGAGAGAACTGAGGTTTAGCTGGGCTGAGTTTACGGAACTGGGCAACTGTGTATGAGCAGCAGCAGCCCTGGGTACATGAAACGGAACAGACACTCAAGGGTGACATCAAGTGGTTTCCAAAGAAGTGGTGGGGGGAAGGGTGGTGAGGGCAGCACCCTGAACCCCACACCCCAAGGGCAAGAAGACACCACCTAAGAGCAGCCCCCTCCTCCACTCCCACCCTGCAGTGAGGGGTGGGGATGCAGGAGGCTCTACTACTGGACGGTCACACTGATGGGGCCTTGGTTCCGTCTGTGCAAGCTTCTCATAACAGTCACAATAATCAGCCCCTCCTCTCCTCTGCCCTTCAAGGGGGTTGATCCCTGAATGAATTTTCCAGCAAAATAAACGACAAACCATCCCTAGACCCACCTCAGTCCCATTAGCAGGCCCCGAGGTAACCTGACTCCTGGACAGATGCAAGGCTGCCCTTGCCAAAGACACCCAAGGCCCAGCACCCACCCCCTCAATGCCCTCCAAGCTTAAAAGTGCATCTTAAAATATAAGCATCTGTAAACAAAATCGCCCCCAAAACGTTTACTTACAAGGTTAACAACCAATCCCTTTGCTTAATTCCAGTTACACTCTGTGAAGCCACCTAACTGAGCAGATGCTCAAGCCCCACCTATAAATTTGGGTAACTGATTTTCAATTTTTTTTTTATTCTGGCGATTAAAGACACTAAATCCTTAACCTTGAAGGGCGGGCAAAAGGTCGGCTATGCTGTCAACATAGAAGTCAGGGACCATTTTCTTCTTAGACATGCAGTCACTTTCCTGATTACTCTTCACATCCCCTAAAGTGGAGACTCCAGTGAGGGTCAGGATGGTCTTCAGGCCACAGGTGACGCCCAGGAGGATGTCCGTGTCCAGGCGGTCTCCCACC
Source organism: Daubentonia madagascariensis (assembly GCA_023783475.1). Classification (NCBI taxonomy): domain Eukaryota; kingdom Metazoa; phylum Chordata; class Mammalia; order Primates; family Daubentoniidae; genus Daubentonia; species Daubentonia madagascariensis. Next base: position 1,915,676 of record JAKFHU010001581.1, read on the forward strand.
ATGACGGTGCGCTCCGGGTTGATACCGTACTCCTGGGACACGCAGTCGAAGATGAAGCGGCTGGGCTTCCCTATGATATCCGCCTGGCGCTGGGCCGCCATCTCCACGGCTCGGACCAGACAGCCGGTACCTGCGGGGCAGAGGGCGGGGGGGAGAGCGCCCGGGGTCAGAGGGCGGGGAGGGGGCCCGCCGTCCGGCCCCCAGCCGCCCGCCCCCGGGGCGCACGGACCCGCGATGAAGCGGCCGTTCTCGAGCGGCAGCCGGTTGTCCATGTTGGTGCCCACAAGCAGGCAGCCGGGCTGCTGCAGGTAGCGCAAGGCCTTGGTGAGCTTCATGTAGCTGAAGTGCGGGTCGAAGCCCACCACCACCGCGCGCACGTCGGGCTCGAGCGGCGCGTCCAGCCAGTCGCCCGGGCCGTCGCCCTGCAGCGGCTCGGGCCCCACGCCCACGCTGGCGACGCCCACGGCCTCCAGCTCGGCGGCCAGGGCCGGGCTGCCCAGCACGTAGGCCTTGGGCGCCGGCGCGCCGGCCAGGCGCTGGCGCAGGTAGAGCGCCGTGCAGTAGGCCGTGCCGAAGACCTCGAGGCCGGCGCCGGGCCCCGCCGGGCCGCCGAAGCCCAGGCGCCGCAGCTTCTCGGCGTAGGCCTCGCGGGTCTTGCTGCTGTTGTTGGTGATGAAGCCCAGGCGCTTGCCGCGGGCCCGCAGCGCCCTCAGGGCCTCGGGCGCGCCGGGCACGGCCGTCTCGCCGCGCCACAGCACGCCGTCGCAGTCGAACAGCAGCGTGTCCACGTCGGCCAGCAGCGCCTGGGCCCGCTCGGCGCTCAGCCGCACGCAGCGGGCGTCGTCGCCGCCGGCCTCCGCCTCCGCCATGGCCGCCAACCGCCCCCGCCCGCCCTGGCCCGCCCCGCGCGCGCCGCCCGGCCGCGCATCGCGCCGCCGCCGCGGCGCCCGCCGCTCTGGCGCGCTCATTGGCCCCCGCGACCCGCGGGTGCCGAGCCGGCCATAGGCCCGCCCCGGAGGCATGGCACGCGGCCAAGTCCGGCCGGCGGAGACCGATAGTGCGGCCGGGCGCGGTTGGCTGGGCGGCTCGCAGGACCGCCGGCGCGGCGCCGGAATCACGTCGCACCGCGCTGGGCCGCGCCCGGCCCGGTGCCACCGTCCTGGGCGCAGTCGGGACACGCTGTCGGCGCGTGGGCGGCTTTCCTTCCAGTTCTGGGAGCCAGCCGAGGCCCCCTTCCCCAACAGGCCTCGCGTTCTCGCCTCCAGTCCTTTGCAAAAACGCTTTCCCTGTGCCTCGGAGGTCCCGTGAGCCGGTAATTACAGGGCAGTGGGGTTAGGGTCTAAAAGGACACTGCCTCTCACATAGCACTCAGTTGGTCCCTAGAGTCATCGTCAGTTATTAGGTGTTAACCTTTGTGGAGGCGTAACACACAGAAAGGGCATAAATCTGAAGTGTGGAGCCGGATGGGGTTTTTACGTACGTATATGTATACCCCTGTGTAAACAACCCAGGTCAAGATATAAGATATCTCCAACACCCCAAAAAGTTCTCTCATGTCCCTAGCCGGTCAATAGCGGGTACCCCTTCCCCAACCACTTTTCTGACTTACGTTACCAGAGGCATAGCCTAGTTTCTAGACCATTTCATAAATGGGATTATACAGTATGTACTTCTTAATGGGTCTTGCTTCTTTGGCTTAACATAATGTCTGTGAAATTCATCTGTCTCAGTTTATTTTTTATTTTTATTTAATTGTCATATGGGCCATTGTAAGAATATACCCCCGTTTGTTCTCCAGTTGATAGACATTCGGGTTGTTTTTAGTTTGGGGCTATTGTAAGTAATGCCCCTATGAACATTCTTGTTCCCGTGCACTCATATGTGGACATACGCACTCATTTCTGTCTGGTGTATACTTAGGAGTGGAATCCCTGGGTCACAGGGTGTGTGTATGTTTATCGATACTACCTTCAATAGGGCCAGGTGTCAGAACACTCGCAGTGCCCTGTGTCCTGAGGGCCTACCCTGTGCCAGGTGATCCACACCCCTAACTCCCCTGCTCGTCTCTTGAACCCCACCTCTCCATTAAGTCTTCTCTGGAACCACCCCCCCACGACCACTCCCAAACCCATCAGGCAAAGCCAATCACCTCAGTTCCCTTTGTTTACATAATGGGCCATTTCTTTTGGTCTCAGCTGGTTTCCTCCTGGGAACCCCTGGAGGACAGGGACCACAGCCTCCAAGGGCAGGGTCTACAAAGTGTTACTGCCTAGGGCACCCACTGCCCAGGAGGAGAGCACCTTCCTCCCTGAGCCTTCATACTTGGTTTTGGTGGTTGGGCTGACCCTGGGAAGAACTGGATTTGACAAAAGATCACAAACCTTGCTTTTACCACCCAGTTGATTAGATACAACGATCAGAATAGAAAATGCTGATAAGGTCCAGCCGTGGCCCAGCTCATACAATACTTGTCCGATTGCCTTGGTACTCAGGAAGCATCCGGACAGCAAGCATTGCTCCTTGCTTGTGTTAGCTTGTCAGAATCACAGGATAGCCCTGAGAGGCAGGGATTATTAGTATCCCCATTTATAGATGAGGAAACTGAGCCACAGAGAGTCACCAACTGGACAATGCTGAGTTGGGATTAAACTCTGTCAACCCCGAAGCCAAGCTGTGCTGCATCTGGTTAGTTTTACATCCTGTTACTGTGCCTGCGTGCTGGTGGGTGGTAGGGACTGAGCTGGCATAGTGGGAGAGGTGGGATGGCCAGGAGAGAGAGGATCGTTGTGGACAAGGTGCTGGGGGAGGCTAGAAGGGATAGTGCCTTTTATGGGGGAGGTCTGACCTTGGGTGGGAACAGGGTGAGGTCACCCCACATCTGGATGGGAGAGGAACCCACCACGATATGTCCCCAACACACAGGAGGCTCCCGCTATGCAGCTGTGACTGGATGGCACTAGTATCTCCCCAAATGAGGAATTCGTACCACAAACGGAATGGGGGATGGTTTTAAGTGGTATAAGGACAGGTAGTATTTAATCTTAATAGTGTTGCATGGATTTACAATGTGTTAGAAAATACAAGTAGCCATTTAATCTGTGTTTTCACAGATGTTACTGCTTCTAATGAGCTAAGCAAAAAAGACGGTCATTGAAAAAGGACTCAAGTGGCAAAAAAAAATTGGCTGCAACCTAAATGTTCTTTTACATGGGATTGGCTAAATAAAGTACATCCAACCAATGGGGACTGAGCAGATATCATAAAGGATTTTAGAGTTCCTGTCTAGGTATGGCCACGGAAAGTCAGCACTCAGTTCAGTTAGAGCCAGGCTGAGGGCAGGGTGGGAGAGGAGGCCATCTGGGGAAGGGAGGCTGTGGTCCCACTGCCTGCTCCTGGCCACTCTGCCTTCCAGTGCCTGTCCAAGGCAGGGCCCAGAACTCCGCTGGCAGGATGCCCTGTTCTGACCCCCAGGGAGTAACCAAGCAGAAGCCCTGGTCTGGCCCTGACTACTCCATGTGGCGGGCTCTCGGCCTGCCCTGGGCCAGCCTCTCCTCACATCCACACCCAGGCCATCCTCTACCTTCAGAATCCTTCCTCCCATCTTGGTCTGTTTTCTGTTGCTATAACTGAATACCTGAGACTAGGTAATTTATTTAAAAAAGAAATTTATTTCTTACAGTTCTGGAGGCTGGGAAGTCCAAGGTAGTGGGGCCACATCTGGTGAGGCCACATTCTTGCTGGTGGGGACTGCAGAGTCCAGAGGCACGCAGGGCATCCCATGGCCATGGGAGAGAGGCAACCTGGCCTTCATAACAGACCCTCTCTCAAGATAACTAATCCATTCCTGTGATAACCCTTAACCCATAAACCCATTAATGGATCGATTCATTCATGAGGGTGGATCCTTCATGACCCAATCACCTCTTAAAGGCCCCACCTCTTAATACTGTTACACTGGGGATTCAGTTTCAGCTGGAGTTTTGGAGGGGACGAATATTCAAACTATAGCATGCCCTCCATTCCTCCGGATGCTGGCTTCTCTTACTCTTCAGCACATGCTCAAGGGCAGTGCCCTGGGCTCTGGGCTCACCTCCTTGCTGGCTTCACCTCACCCAACTGTCTCCTGGTCCTCACCTCCCACTGGGAACCCCCCAGATCCCTTGTGCTCCAACCCCCAACCTGCTCTTTCTCCTGTTTGCCCCTCTCAAAGACTATCCATCCTGGATCCCAGTGGCTTCCCCAGCCCTCCTCCTGCCTCTCTGCTAGGGCCCCAGGGTCCTTTTTCTGCTCAGCAGTCAGAGGGACCTCGCTGAAACACCGACCATCATTCCCTCTGCTTAATACTCTGTAGTGGCTTGGGACCTGCCTGCAGAAAGCAGCCCCATTGTTACCTGGACCTGACTGCCAGTGGCTCTTTCTGTTCTCACACATCCCAGCTCCTGCCAGGCCAGAGGTCTGGTTTCCCAGCTGGGTAGCCCTATCATGGAGGCCACCTCTGTCCGGTGCCCTTCTTACTCCCTGCTGAGGGACGCGCTGCTCTTCTGGGCCCTCTCTGTGTCTGTGCTCCATCTTCCCTGGAGACTGGCCTTGCTGGAGGGGAGTGGGTCTGATTCACCCACGTCCCTGGCATCCAGCATCTGGCTGACCACAGAGAATGAATGAGCAGGGAGGGCAAGCCATGTGGGTTCCCAGCCCATGGCTCTGGACAGACCTGGGTTAGTCATGACTCTGCCTCTGGGAAGTGTGCAATCAGTTCTGTGTTTCAGTTTTTTCATCTTCAAAATGGGGATGACTGGTATTGAATGAGCTAATCCTGTGAAGCACTTAGTTTCAAAGAGCTAATTAAATAATACCTTATAGAAAAGAAAAGGAACTTGTACATGAATGTTCAGAGCAGCACTATTCACAATAGCCAAAAGGGTGGAAACAACTCAAATGTGATGAATGAATTAATAAAATGTGGTTTATCCATACAATGGGATATTTGTTATTCAGTTATGAAAAGGAGCTAAGTACTGACGCAAACTGTATGGATAAACCTTGAAAACATTAAGCTGAGCGAAAGAAACCAGACACCAAAGGTCATATATTTAGTGATTCCATTTATATGACACGTTCACAATAGGTAAATTCATACAGACAGAAAGTAGATTGGTGGTTGCCAGGGCAGGGGGGAGGGGAGAATGGGAAATGACTGTTTTTAACAGGTACAGGTTTCCTTTTGGGGTGATGAAAATGTTCTGGAACTATATGTTGGTGATGGTTGCATGACACCGTGAACGCCACTAATGATAATGTCACTAATGGTAAATTTTATGTGTATTTACCACAATTTAAAAAAATACGTGAAAGAATAAAAGGCTTCTCCAAGCCGCCCAAGAGCGGCTCGGGTTCTTTCCCTGTGACCCGGGTAATCATCTGGAGAGGCTCTGAGACCTGAGAGGGTGAGAGGAGCGGCGAGCACGGCACCGCCGGGGCCGTATCCCGGCTTCTCGGGGGCTCTGGGACCGGCGGCGCCACGTGCTCTGCTTCTCGAGCCCGCGTGCAGCGCGAGCCCCGCCCCCCGGCAATCGGCTCTTCCGTAAGCACGCCCCTCCCCGCCGCCCCGCCCCGTCCCGTCCCGTCCCCGCTCTCGCGAGCCGGGTCCCAGGCCACACCCCTCCCCAGGCCCTGCCTCGCCGCCTGTCCGTCAACTCCACTCTGGCTCCGCCCCGTCCTCCTCCCGTCGTTCCCCAGCTCGGCCCTCGGTGCGGCCCGTTGTTATGACGACACGGTCGTAAATCCGCCATCTTCCTGCGGCGCGTTGCGACATGGAGGGCGCGATGGCAGTGCGGGTGACGGCCGCTCATACGGCAGAAGCCCCGGCCGAAGCCGGGCGGGAAGCGGGCGAGGGCGGGGTCGCGGCAGCAGTGGCGGCGGCGGCCTTGGCCCCCGGCGGCTTCCTCGGCCTCCCGGCGCCCTTCAGCGAGGAAGGTAACGGGGCCAGACCGGGCCGGGCATAGCCGGGGTGGGGGCGGCTCAGCCCGGGCTGGCGGAGGCCCCAGTGGCCTGAGCTGCAAGCGCGACAGACCCTCCCAGACCCAGATTCCGCGCGGACCTCACGAGGCCCCGCACAGCCCTCTGCGAGCCCCCCTGGTTTTCTCCCACCCTCACGGGCCTCCCCTGCGGAGCGTCCATCACCCCGTGGGCCCGGCTGCGCGTTCACGGCTACTCACAGGTGCCCAAGCCCCGGGCTGTCCGTGTAGACCTTCGCAAATGCCACCGCCGCCAGCCCTGTCCCCTCAGGCCCTCGGCCCGGCCCCTCTCTACCTCGTGTGCGGAGCAGGGCCCTACCCTCCTCTGGGCCCTCTCCCGCTGCATCTGACCGGCCACTAGGGCCCTGGCCGGGGTGGGGCTGGAGGCTCCAGGAGGGCGGGGCTCGGGGCCTGTCCGTGGGGAGGCAGCAGAGCCCGGTAGAGGAGAGCTGGTGCACTGCAGCCAGCCTGTGCGCTCCGTCCCAGACCTGCCGCTTTCTAGCTCTTTGATCCTGGGCGGGTGACTACATCTCTCTGAGCCTCCATTTCCCATTACAAAATGAGGTGGCTGCTGCAGCCATAATACACCAAGTACTTACTCTGCATCAGTGTTTTTCATTCTCAAACCAATCCTGAGAGGTGGACGCTATTATTACCATTATTCCCATTTGGGGGATGAGGAAAATTGAGGTTCAGGGATGTGAAAGTGACCGAGTCACCCAGCTATTAAGTAGCAAGGACTGCATTGGATCCCGGGACTGTGAAGCTCCTTAGTTCAGCCCCTTTACCTTCTTGGCTTTGTGTCTCATAGGAATGAGAATTAAAATAGAGTGTGTGTAGAGCCCCAAGAACAGTGTCGGACACACACTAAGGACTCATTCATGGGGGCACTGATAGCTTTTGTAGACATAGCTTGGGTCTCTACCCTCTGAGCTTGTCCCATGATGCTGTAGATGGGGTCAGACGGGAAGGAAGGGGTGGGCTAGTGATATTGGAGTTAGGGTGGTCTTGTCTTTGTGCTCACAGGATTCATAGTCTCTGTGCATTTTTTTTTTCTTGCCCCTTCCTATTCCAGCTTGGACAGGGGCAGTGCCAACATGGAGAGGGGTGCCTTTGGAGGTTGCTGGGCCTGCCCATGCCCTTGTTTCAGTGAAAGGGGCTGGGTGTGTCCCTTAATGGCGTAGGGGCTCCTTCAATGGCAATACTGTGGTGCCGAGTCAGATTTGGCAAGCAGTGTGGGAAGGTTAAGAGGGTGGTGGACACCTCAGTGCTTGGTTTGTGACTGTGAGCCATCTGGAGGGGACCGCCCTCTGTCAGGTGGCCTTCTGTGAGCAAGTCATAGCTGTGGTTTGGCCTTTTATTTGCTCATTAATTCAACAAACATTGACCAGGCTTCTTCCATGCACCAGGCTTGGGTTTGACTTTGATGTGGGAATGAATGTGAGGTGGTGGGAACTGGCAGACTTTTATGGAAGCAGAAGGGACAGCTCCCCACCCCTTTGTGCAAACAGCAGGGTATCTGGAGTAGACCCTCAGGTTCTGGCCCCAACAGTCAGCAGTTGGGTGACCTTGAACCTCAAATCATTTTTCTAGGATGGGAATAGTCATCTCCATTTCCCTAGGGTACTGGCAGGATTCGGTGATGTTCCCAGTGAGGTGCTTGGCCCACGGTAGGGACTCAGTGAGCATGAAGTCTCTTCTGCAGGACTTGGGGCCAGCAGGGTGATGGTGAGGAGCTCAGGTGCAGTGGCCCTGGGGCATGGAACCCCTCTGGAAAGCTGCACCATTGGCGTCTGCGTCTGAGCAGGGGTGCTGCCCGTTGGGGAACCAATGAAGCCTCAAATTAGTGAGAAGAGTGGTCATGGGTCAGGGCCCTGCTGTGGGCATCAGCCTGAGCCCCCACTGTGCCCTCTGCACATGCACTGGGTCAGCCCATTTTGCAGATGAGGAAATGCACGTAGAGATGTCACTGAGATGCCCAAGGGCACATCCACACCCCAACAGTCTTAAATCCCAGCCCTCTACTGTCCCCAAACCAGCTTGGGGAATCCCTCCACCTCCCAGCCCCTCTCCTGGGCCTCTCTCCCCTCACTGCTAAAGTGGAGGCATGGGCATGACAGCCTCAGTGGATCCTTGCCACTAAGTGTGTGGTCAGGGCCACGCCCTACTGGATGCTGTGCTCCCTGGGTGGGCCTTGCTTCTGCAGACCTCCACAGGATAGGGGCTGTGCCCTGGGGTTACCTAGTCCTGGGCCCCCAAGTATGTCATCCTCTGGGAGGGCTGGGGAAGGAGCTCTAGTTCTGATGCCAGACTTCGATGAGTTTGGTCTGAGGCTGGAGAGGAAGCCCAGGCCCCGCTGACAGCAGGCTCATTGCAGATGAGGACGACGTGCACAGATGTGGCCGCTGCCAGGCGGAGTTCACTGCCTTGGAAGACTTTGTTCAGCACAAGATTCAGAAGGCCTGCCAGCGGGCCCCTCCGGAGGCCCTGCCTGCCACCCCTGCCACCACTGCACTGCTGGGCCAGGAGGTGAGCCCCAACCCCACTGCCACCACACACACCCCTCCCTGGGCTCACCTGATAGGAGGAGGAGGCGGCAGTGTGCCAGGACAGACCTGTGCAGCCGGTTCCTGGGGACACGTGGGTGGGCAGAGGGCAGGCATCTGGCTGTAGGTGAGGGAAGGTCTGGGCTGTGCCACTAATAGCCTGGTGGTGCTCTGGGGTGTCCTGGATTGCCTGGGGTGGCCCAGCCCTCTCAGCAGCCTCTGGCCGAAGCCTGTGTAATTAGGGGACTGGCATCCCTTCTTTCTTGGAGTCTGAGGGTCTCTCTTGACTTGGGGGTATCATGGTGGCTTTTGTGTTTTTGGCTTATATTCTATCCTGTGCACACAGTTCCCAGGGATCCCACAAGCAAAGCATGGCCCTGTGGGTCCCACCACCTTGTGATTAAAACGGCCAACTTTGTTGAGACCCCATGGCATGCTTGGGGCTGTATACAGGCAGTCTTATTAAATTCCACAGCACCCTTCCAGGGTGGGCACTCTTGTCACTATCATTGTAGAGCCTCAGGAGTGGAGGCTCAGAGAGAAGTCAGTGGTCTTAGGCTACTAGTAGGGAGTGGCCCAGATGACATTGGAACCCAGGTCATCTCACTCCGATCCTGTACTTGCCCCCTCCCAGAGGGGCCCTCTCCTCCAGGAAGGTCTCTGGCCCCACATCTCTGGGCCTTCTCCTTGGACCACTTGGCTGGGGCTAGTGGGTTGCCTGCTTCACCTTCATTCCTGCAATCCAGCCCAGCTCCTTTCCAGAGGTGTTGGTCACTCCCCGCAGATGTTCAGAGTTCCGGGTCAGCCTCTGGTGGCCAGAAATGTTGGAGTGATGGGGCTGATCCCTGGCCCTGGGTAGGAAGGGACAAGCTGGGAGTCAGGCTCCAAGCAGTGGTCCTCTGGGGGAAGACTAGAGCCCCCACCCCAGCCACCCGTAGGACACAGACCAGTCCTGCGCCCCACGCCCTCTCCTCTGCAGCTCCATACCGAGGGAGTCCAGGCCTCTTCTCTGGGAACTCTGGAGCCCACAGACAAGTCCCCTCTGTCTCCTGCTTCCCCTTGGTAGGTGGTGCCGGCGGCGGCTGGCCCAGAGGAGCCCATCACCGTGGCCCACATCGTGGTGGAGGCGGCCTCTCTGGCAGCAGACATTGGCCACGCACCGGACCTCGTTGGTAAGCCAGGTATCGCCATGGGTGGATGCTGTCCACTCATCGCTGACTTGATAGCCATCTGTGGTCAGGGCCAGAGAATGGGGGCCCTCTGCTGCCTGTACCCTCCTCTTTCCCACGAGCAAGGCCTGGCCAGGAGGAGGCTGAGGCCTCTCGTGAGCCTTCCCCAGGGCATGGCCTGCAGGAGGAGGGAGCATTGAGCACCAGGCCTTGCCAGGAACGGGGAACCAGGGCCCTCCTCAGGGTGACCATGGTGGTCTGGGCAGCCCTGGGGCACACCCTGGCATCGAGGAATCTTCAGTTCGTGCTTAATCATGAGCTGGTTCTTTCTCCTGAGTGCTTTCCCAAGCTGTCCGTCCCCTGGTCCTCCCAGAGTCTTCCCCACTTCTCTGCCACCCCCCAGGTTCCTGCTTCCTGCCTCTAGGCAGCACCCACTGGGGTGCTCACCTGCCCTAGCAGTGGCTCTTGAGGGTGGGTGTGGGGCAGACCGGGTACCACCCGCTGCCCCTGCTGGCCGCTGACTCACTGCCTGACCTTGGTTTGCACCTCCCCAGCACCTGCTTACTCTGGTGTGGGGGTGGTGGTTGCTGTCCTCGTTTTCATGGGGTTTTTATGAGCATGCAAGCCAAGCCTCTTTGATGGCTGTTTTTTAAGTTAAAGTGCCTCACTGATGTGCAGGGGGAGAGGGGGTGTTGTGAGGTTTGGATTGGGTCAACCTCTCCTTAATCCAGGACAGATGAACATGGAGGGAGTACATTCAAAGGGCAGCCCAGGGCCTGGGCAGGTGGGAGCCACGGGCTGTTCCAGGGGTGGGTGTGCAGGTGCCGGGGAAGGGAAGCTGGGTTGGGTCTGATGTGGTGGGAAGTTGGGAAGGGCATGGCTATTGCCTGGGGTGCCTGCTGGGCAGGGGTTGAGGTGGGTGAGTGGGCAGCTGGACAGGAAGCAGGTCTGGGCAACAGGTAGAACTTGGCCTTGGGAAGCCCTGGGGAGCGGCTGTGGCAGGAAGAGGGCTGGAGGAGCTGTGGTGGAGGCCAGCCTCGGGCCTGGGAAGGGAGCCTGTGCACAGGCTGCTCTCTGGGAGGCAGCAGGAACACCCATCTTGGTCTCTGTGCCACCTTCCCCCTGGCATTCTTGTGACAAGGACAGTCATCTGGGTTAGGATATGAGGGATAGGAATGTGCATGTGGGAGGTGGGGCATGCTCCGGCCCTGGCGGGGCATTTGTTTTCTGAGGTGGGTGGCATCGTTTGGGAGTCCACATTCCCTGAGTTCTGGCAGCTGCTCCAGGCCCCTTCCCCACCCCTGACCTCCAGTGGTTCCAGGCCTCAGCTCGGCATGGGAGCCCCCCCCGGTGCTTCAGGGGCTCCTCTCTGGGCACCCCTGACTCTCTTGCCCCCTTGGGATTTTCCCTTTGTGGGCATCCTGGGTGCCCTAAGTGTGCCCCTTGGTCAGCCAGCAGGCTCAGTGGGCCAGGGCCCAGAGCTGGCCAGGACTCCTGCTGGCCTCGTGTGGAGACCAGCTGCCAGTGGCCCAGCAGTGGGGCAGGGGCTAGACACCCGCCTCCTGGCCCTCCTGCCCCTCCCTTGGAAACAAATTGTGTCTCCTCTCTAGATTTGGGGCAGCCACATTCCCTGGCACATCCTCGGTGGCTTGTCTGTCCTTTCGGAAGATCACTTCTGGGGCATCGAGCATGTCAGCCAGGTCACGGGCAATTGAGGCCTTTAATTCTCTCTGAGTCACAGTGCTTTCATTCTGTTCAAAGAGAACGGCTTGTCAGAACAAGACGCCAGCCGGACTGAGATGGTTTCTAAGAAGTGGTTTCACAGCTGTTTCCCACTTGTCATTTTTATGAGCAGAAAACATGAAGTGTGTTTACAGCCTAGCTTTTCACATTGTCAGATTTTTTCAGCACCTTGTGAGAAGTGCAAAAGCCCAACTTCCTTTCTTCAGGCTGTCCCAGGTGTCTGGAGAGCATTCACTCCCAGGCTGAGTGTCCCCAGTCTGCCTGGGGACAGGGCTCCGGCTGGGCCTGCCCGCCAGCCTGCAGCAGCCAAGCCAGCGGCAATCCCCAGACACATTCCCTCTACGTTGGTGCAGGACAGATGGCAGTGAGCCAGGCTGGTCTGTCTACTGTCTCTGTACTTAGGCACCTTGTCACCAGGACCTGCATGTCCTCTTGGCTTAGGGGATAGGGCATCTGTGCTCATGGTGGGTCTCCCTACTGGACATGTTTCCCTACTGGAGCATCTCTGGGCAGCTCCACAAAGTCAGAAGGGGTGTCTTCTGCCCTTTCAGGCTGACCTTGAAACAGCTGAGCAGTTCCTTGGCTGCCTCCCAGAGCAGGATGTCCCATGTCATGGGTCTGGGGTTGGTCTGGACAGCTCCACGGCCCCAGCAGTCTCTCTGGGCAGGGATCCCATGGAGGTGGTGGAGCCTGTGGTGGGTCCCAAAGCTTAGGCTGACCTGCCTCTCCTCAGGCGGTGGGCACATCAAAGAGGTCATTGTGGCTGCTGAAGCAGAGCCAGGGGACAGCGAGATGGCGGAGGCCCCAGGCAGCCCCCACCGGCAGGGGCTGGGGCTTGCTGGGGAGGGCGAGCAGGCCCAGGTCAAGCTGTTGGTGAACAAGGACGGCCGCTATGTGTGCATGCTGTGCCATAAGACCTTCAAGACGGTGAGCCACTGGGGCCACGGGCCGGCCAGGCCTCCTTGCTCCCCCCAGGGAGGTGCCTGAACCTTGTTGCCCCTCCCCTGCAGGGCAGCATCCTCAAGGCCCACATGGTCACCCACAGCAGCCGAAAGGACCACGGGTGCAAGCTCTGCGGGGCCTCCTTCCGCACCAAGGGCTCGCTTATCCGGCACCACCGGCGGCACACGGGTGAGCCTGGCTGGGGCCTGAGGGCCAGAGCCACGCAGCGCCCTGTTGGCTGGCTCAGTTGCTCACGCCAGCCTGGGGTGCCCCGGCTCCGGGTGTCTGCCTGGGGTTGACTTGGTGCTCTCCACAGACGAGCGCCCCTACAAGTGCGCCAAATGTGGGAAGAGCTTCCGGGAGTCGGGCGCACTGACCCGGCACCTCAAGTCTCTTACCCCATGCACGGAAAAAATTCGCTTCAGCATGAGCAAAGATGTGGTTGTCGGCCAAGAGGACGTGCCTGCAGGTCAGCATGGTGGGGGTGGTGCCTGGTTGCTTGGGGCTGCTGTTCCTGGCCCAGGCTGCTGGGCCAGACACCACTGGTGCGTGTGTGTGAGGGTTCTTCAAGGACTTCCTCGGCTCTGCCTTAAAGGGTCTGGAGCCTCCACTGTGGGGACGGTTACATCATCATCGGTGACAGGCGAGCCTATGGAGACTTCGCCCGTGATTCATCTGGTGACAGATGCCAAGGGCACCGTCATCCACGAAGTCCATGTCCAGATGCAGGAGCTGCCCCTGGGCATGAAAGCCCTGGCCCCAGAGGTGGGGGCAGACTGGGGGACCCCCCCACAGGGCTGCTCTGTCCTCTGCCTGCTCAGTATCAGGCTTTGTTCTGAGCTATGTCTCCAGCAGTAACTCCTGCCCTGCCCTCTGGGCTGCCTCCTGGCGCTCAGTCTGCGTGCAGGGGAGGCAGCAGGCAGTGGCAGGAAAAGCTTGTCATTAGATGGCACACCAGAGGGCAGGACAGGGGTAAGGGAGGAGAGAGAGCTGGGGTTGAGTGGGCAGGTGGGGGCGCCGTGGGACTCTGAAGGTGTGCAGCCTGGCAGGGTCTGCCCTGGGGGGTGGGTGAGGGTGGGTGTGGTGTGCCTGGCTGCCTGGCCAGCCTCCCTCCTTCCACTTGCTCTGCAGCCCCCGGTCCCTGAAGAGCTTCCCTGTTCCGGGGAGGGCAGCCGTGAGAACCTGCTGCACCAGGCCATGCAGAACTCTGGCATCGTCCTTGATCGGGTAGCTGGGGAGGAGGGTGCCCTGGATCCAGCCCCTCCCACCGGGTCCAGTCCCCAGTCCCTGGGAGATGGAGCCCCAGAACTGCCACTGCTGGAGGTGCAGCCGATGGAGACAGTAGGTGCCTGCGCTGCCAGCTCACTCCTTCCAGGGGCCAGACCCTGGAGACCTGGTCACCCTGGGGGCTTGGTCACCACGCTGGCCTGGGCCTCTCACTCTTTGGCAGGAGACTGGTATCACTTTCTGCTGTGACTTTGTCCATTGATCTGTTTACTGCCTTCCCTGGGGCCCTGAGGGAGCCTACCAGGGTGGGGCCCATGGTTGTGTCCTTGTTACTTCTGGGGCACAGCCTGCAGTGGGTGCTGGAGGTCTGCCTGTGGTCCCCCAGCAGGTGGCCAGTGAGGGCTCAGCTGTGCCCAGGACCCACCCATGCCCTCAGTGCAGTGAGACCTTCCCGACAGCAGCCACCCTGGAGGCCCACAAGAGGGGCCATGCAGGTGGGTGGCAGGAGGGTGTGTGCCCGTGGGCAGTGGATGGCTTGCGTCTAGGGTGGGCCTGTGGGCAGAGGGTGACCAGGGTGAGCCTGTGGGTGGTGGGTGTCCAGGGTGGCCTGTGGGTGTTTAGGATGGCTTGTGGGCAGGCAGCAGGCAGCTAAGTGGGCCTGAGGGTGGTGGGCCGGGCCTGATATGACATGTGGCCATAGGGCCGAGGCCGTTCACCTGCACGCAGTGTGGCAAGGCTTTCCCCAAGGCCTACCTGCTCAAGAAGCACCAGGAGGTGCATGTGCACGAGCGCCGCTTCCGCTGTGGCGACTGTGGGAAGCTTTACAAGACCATCGCCCACGTGCGTGGCCACCGGCGTGTCCACTCAGATGAGCGGCCCTACCCTTGTCCCGAGTGTGGCAAGCGCTACAAGACCAAGGTGGGCCTCTGGCCCTAGGACCCTGGCGCCTGACTCCCTATCCTTTAGCTTCCCAGCCTTGGGGCCAGATGCGCCCCATTCCCTGTCCCCACTGTCCCTCCTTCCCCCCGCCCCCTTCAGCCTCTGAAGTCTCAGGCCTAGGCCCTCACCTGAACCCAGAGGTGGGTGGGGAGAGCCACAGTGTGTTGTGGCTGAGGCCAGGCTGGTACTGACAGTGGGTCTCCACAGAACGCCCAACAGGTGCACTTCCGGACACACCTGGAGGAGAAGCCACATGTGTGCCAGTTCTGTAGCCGAGGCTTCCGGGAGAAGGGCTCACTGGTGCGGCACGTGCGGCACCACACAGGCGAGAAGCCCTTCAAGTGCTACAAGTGTGGCCGTGGCTTCGCCGAGCACGGCACACTCAACCGGCACTTGCGCACCAAAGGTCTGGGCTGCTAGGTGGCAGGCAGCGGGAGGGGGCGAGGGGCTGGGACTCACCAAGCCTTGACCGAGCTCCCCCCACTGGCAGGGGGCTGCCTGCTGGAGGTGGAGGAGTTGCTGGTGTCTGAGGAAAGCCCCGCTGCAGCCACCACCGTCCTTGCGGAGGACCCACACACTGTGTTAGTGGAATTCTCGTCCGTGGTGGCTGACACCCAGGAGTACATCATTGAGGTGGGTTTAGGGCCGGTGGGCTAAGATAGGGCCTGAGGCAGCCAAAGCTGACCTTTGACCGTCTTTTCAGGCCACTGCAGATGATGCTGAGACCAGTGAAGCCACAGAGATCATTGAGGGCACCCAGACAGAGGTGAGGGGTGGTATGAGGGACGGCATGGCCTGGCTCCCTTTCACAGCCCCTTGGGCTGAGCTGTGGTCCCCCGCAGGTGGACAGCCATATCATGAAGGTGGTGCAGCAGATCGTGCACCAGGCCAGCGCCGGGCATCAGATCATTGTGCAGAACGTGACCATGGACCAGGAGGCAGGACTGGGCCCAGAAGCAGCTGCCGCTGACACCATCACCATCGCCACCCCTGAGAGCCTGACGGAGCAGGTGGCCATGACGCTGGCCTCAGCCATCAGTGAGGGCACTGTGCTCACGGCCCGAGCAGGTGCAGATGGCACTGAACAGGCCACAGTGACCATGGTGTCATCGGAGGACATTGAGATCCTGGAGCATGCAGGCGAGCTGGTCATCGCTTCACCGGAGGGCCAGCTTGAGGTGCGGACCGTTGTTGTCTAGCACGGAGGCCTGTGGGTCCCTGCTGGGCTGGAGCAGGGCCAAGGACTCTGGCACCCTGCCCCTGCCTGCCTGGCCTGGTAGAGAAGATGGCACAGAATTCAGACGTGCAGAGAAGGGGAGTGTAAATACAGAGTTTTTTGTTGCTTTACAATAAAACATGAAAACCTGCAGCTTGTGATGTTGCGGCAGTGACAGCCTCAGGGCTGGCTCACCACCTTCGCAGGTTCCTGTGGCAGCAGCACCTGCCTGCCCAGGCCACCCCTAGACTCGAGTGCCTGTCCTCCCCACCCAGGGGCTCCCGCCAGCCCTGGTGGCGCCTCACTGTTGCGTGGGTGTCACTGGCATGTTGACAGGCAGCCTGCTGCCACTGCCCTGCCCAGCTGGACCTGTGACCCTGGTTTCCTCAGGCCTATGGGATGGTGGGTGGAGGGTGCTGCTGCCCAGCCTCCAGCCCTGGGGCTGCTGTGGGAGTGGGGCTGAGCAGCCTCGGCTTTTTACTCCAGGTGAGAATGTGTAGAAGCAGCAGGGATGCTGGGCTGGAGTGGGGCTGGTCTTTGCTGAGCGCTCTGCCTTAGTTGAGGTGAGGTGATGCAGCTCAAACAGGCAGATTCTAGGTGCCCCAGCTTCTGGCTGATCCTCTGTCAGCCCTGAGGCTGCCCTTGGGGGGCTAGCAGGGGCTTCTGGGCTGGTTTTGGGACCAGGCCTGGGGCAGCAAAGCTGGCTCAGGCAGATCCCCTGCCCCTTGCACTCGGGGTCTCCATGGGAAGGGAAGCCAGGAGTCCTGGCATCCAGCTCCATGGAGGGGGCGGGACCCAGCACAGCCGGCCCCTCCCTGGACCAGGGCCTCAAATACCCGCCATGCTCCGGCGGCAAAGCTGCTTCTGGACCAAGTCCGGACACTCGGTCCTGTGCCGGGACACGCCCCCAGCTTGGACCCAGGATCCCCCCTGGACCAGGCCCTCTGAGCCTCTGTTACCACCCTAGCCACATCCCAGGTGAGTCTCGGGTGGGTTGAGCTGGGGCCTGGGGACTAGAAGTGTTCGGGCTTCAGTTTCCCCACGCAGTGGGCGAGAGCCCAGCGCGCTACCCTGGGGAGACCTGGAGAGCACAGGCGGGCGGAGGATGCGCCTTCACACTGGCCAGTCCTGCCGGGCAGGCGGCGAGCAGAGGAGGGGTCGGTGTGCCTGACTCGGGCCGCGTCTGTCCCTCCTAGCGCGCCCCCTCCGCGCCATGGGCGGGCCCTGGGCCCTGCTGGCCGCGCTCTGGGCGCTGGGGGCCGCCAGGGCTGCCGCGCTGCGCGTCGGAGCCTTCAACATCCAGAGCTTCGGCGATAGCAAAGTGTCGGACTCGACCTGCGGTGGCATCATCGCGCAGGTGAGGCCAGGGAGCGGGGGTGGGGCTTCGGGGCAGGGCCGCAGCTGTCTCCGCGGGCCACTCGGTAGCGCGTTAACCCGCACCTGCCGCTCCTCCCCAGATCCTGGCTGGCTATGACGTCACGCTGGTGCAGGAGGTGCGAGACCCAGACCTGAGCGCCGTGTCCGCACTCATGGAGCAGATCAACAGGTGTGGCGGGTGGGGCTCCGCGTCGCGACCCCGGGCCGGGATGCCAGGCCTTGGTGCAGCGCCTTGACCCGGGGCCTGGCCCGTATCTCCGCAGCGTGTCCAAGCACGAGTACAGCTTTGTGAGCAGCGAGCCCCTGGGCCGGGACCAATACAAGGAAATGTACCTGTTCGTCTATAGGTGAGGGGCGGGCCGAAGGGGGGGCGCGGCGGGCCAGAGGTGGCTGGCTCAGCGCGACCACCTGTCCTCTGCTCCCAGGAAAGACACAGTGTCGGTCGTGGATACATACCAGTATCCGGACCCCGAGGACGCCTTCAGCCGCGAACCTTTCGTGGTCAAGTTCTCGGCCCCGGGCTCAGGTGAGGCTGACCCCGCCCCTCTCTCCGGCCCCGCCCCGGCGCCGACACCCCGCCCCTCCCTCCGGCCCCGCCCCTGACACCCGCCTCCACCGGCAGCCGCCCGGGAGCTGGTGCTGATCCCGCTGCACGCGGCGCCGCGCCACGCCGTGGCGGAGATCGACGCTCTCTACGACGTGTACCTGGACGTGATCGACAAGTGGGGCACCGACGTAAGCACCCAGTCCGCCTCGGTCCCAGGGTCCCCGTAGGCGCGCCCTGGGGGTCTGGGCCTTCGAGGGCAGGGCTCAGACCCGGCTCCGCGGCGCCCGCAGGACATGCTGTTCCTGGGCGACTTCAACGCCGACTGCAGCTACGTGCGGGTGCAGGACTGGGCCGCCATCCGCCTGCGCAGCAGCGAAGTCTTCAAGTGGCTCATCCCGGACAGCGCCGACACCACGGTGGGCAACTCGGACTGCGCCTACGACCGCATCGTGGTGTGCGGCGCCCGCCTGCGCAGGAGCCTGAAGCCCCAGTCGGCTGTGGTGCGCGACTTCCAGGAGGAATTCGGCCTGGATCAGACTCAGGCGAGTGCGGGGGCGAGGGTGTGGGGAAGGCACTCGGCCCTGGGGTCCCCAGGCCACCCTGGCGCACGCAGGTGGGAGGGGCCCGGAAACTGCTGCCCAGGGCCAGGTCCCACCTCAGCTCCCCTGGACGGTTTACACGTGGCGCTCCCCTCCCTGCATTGGGGTTCCATCCCCCTACCAGCGGAACAACTCCAGGAAGGCAGGGCCCCTTACCCTCCCCCACAGGGACCCAGTGGGCCCACCTGCACCCTGGCCCCTGCCTTGCCACTGGCAGCAGGAGGGCTGGACACTTACTGGCCGCCTCCCTGCTGGGGCAGTGGTTTGTAGGTGGAGGCAGCTTTCCAAGGTGGAGCCAGAGGGAGGACAGGCTGCCCAGCAAGAGCCCTGAAGCTCTGTCCCTTCTCCCTCCAGGCTCTCGCCATCAGCGACCACTTTCCTGTGGAGGTGACCCTCAAGTCCCACTGACAGCCCTGAGGCCCAGCCAGGGCGTGCCAGCCACACTCCTGAATGGTCCCACACTGGCTCCTTCAGGGTGGCAGCAACCCCCCAGTAAGACCACAGGTCAGGGTCTGCTGGGTGTGGACAAGTGGCCAAGGGCACATTATGGGACCACTCAGAGCCTCAGTTTCCCTATCTGTGAGATGGACTACCACCACCCACTCAGGGTTGTAGTGAAGAGTCCACACAGAGGGCACTGGCTGCAGTGCTGGGCACATGTCTGTGCTCAATAAACGAGCTGCTTTCAGCCAGGACCACACACAGGTTAGCTCCAAGGCCTCCGTGTCTTTTCTCAGGACTCAGCCCTTCTGAGGCATGAGGCTTGGTCCATGGTCCAAGCTCTGTAAGGGGACAGGGACAGCTTGGCCTTCCCTTTCATGTCCTGGTGGGAATTGGCCACCTCTGGGAAGCTCTTGTTCTTTCTTTGTGTGAACTATAAATGCTTCCAAGAACTTGTACTGTAAGTACAGCTGGGACAGTTATGGTGCCAACATTCCTGCCAGCTTCCTGGGCCCTGGTGGATTTCAGAGCAGGTCTCCCCATGCCCACCCTACAGCCCCCATTCCTCAGTTCTGCAGGGACCCTTGGGTACTTGTCGGGACCCTGGGCCCTGTCTCACCCACCACTGAATGGAGGTCAGGGAGGCTGGCTTCATGCCCCAGCCGGTCAGCTCCCCTGGAACTTTTGGGGAGCCCCTCAGAAGTGGATGGGGTGGACTCCTCTCCCAGCCCAGGCAGGTGGCTGGGGACTACGTCCTTCTCAGAAAACTGCACACCATGCTGTGGCACAGCCCTTCAGGGGTACCTTCCTGTGTAGTTTCCTCCTCAGGAGCCCTGGGCTGGACAGGCCTAGTCAGAGGGGCCTCTGTGCCCTGGCTGAGGCCATCACATTAGGTTCAGGACCAAGCAGTCCCGTGGGTACACCAGGTCACTGATAGGCACCTGATGGGGTTTCTGGTTTTCGAAACATCTCATCTTTAGCAGAATCTGGGAACTGGCCTGAGTCATAGGAGAGGAAAAACCTTTGTTTCAAGGGTTTGGACAAGTTTACTGAAATAAAACTTAGGATTCCAGTAGCACAGCATCCCTCTTAAGTTCCCCCAGGTTCTCTGAACCACTGTCCATTCTCTTCATCCAAATAAACAAGCACGTGGTCAAAGGGCTTTTCTCCAGGGGGTCCTGTGTGGGTCAGGCCAGGACTACCTGGCCTTATGTCTCCAGCAAGCAGGCAGCCCAAAGGGATGGGACAACCCAAGGACTTTATTTACAATTCTGCTTTGGGAAAAGGGACACTCAGTGGTGACCTTGCTGAGGTCCAGAATGGCCCCACCTGCCAGTTCGTGATTCCCAAGTCAGGACATTCCCAACCCCCCTGCTGCCAGGCAGGCAGAAAAGGCACTCTTATGAGTGGTGGTGGGGCCGTGGGACACTGGGC
The DNA here is from genome assembly GCA_023783475.1 of Daubentonia madagascariensis. Taxonomy (NCBI): domain Eukaryota; kingdom Metazoa; phylum Chordata; class Mammalia; order Primates; family Daubentoniidae; genus Daubentonia; species Daubentonia madagascariensis. Next base: position 1,935,870 of record JAKFHU010001581.1, read on the forward strand.
TACAAGGAACAGGACCTTCTAAGATTAGCAGAACGTTCAGGTATCTTCCCCACCCCACCCCCCAAAAAAGATTAGCAGAACAAAGAGCTAAGAGCACTTTTAAGTTGAGAATACCTTGTTTAGGACCCTGTTGGGACTATCGGCCCCCAGAGGGGCATATGTCACTAAAAGCCCTGTGGCAGCCCAGCTGCTAGCCTTTCTTTTGTTTGAGCTTTTCTAAGTACATCTGCAAGGACTTCTGAATGGAGTCTCTGGAGATAAAGCTGATGAAGTTCTGGATGTCCGCGTCACGCTGTTTGATCAGGCGGTCTGCTGTGGCCTTTCGCATCATGGCCTTGGTCAGCTGTCGAGCATGGTCTAAAGAAAAGGAGTCCACTGGTGAAAACCCACTTTTACAGACAGAAGGATCATTCCCACGCTTTCTATGCAAGTTCAAACTCTAGTAGGAAACCCAGTGTTTCTGCTCACTGGCTTCTTTTAAAAACATAGTAGGTGATACTATAAGAATTGCTTTTCTTTTTTTTTTTTTTGAGACAGGGTCTCACTCTGTCACCTGGGCTAGAGTGTAGTGCTGTCATCATAGCTCACTGCAACCTCAAATTCCTGGGCTCAAGTGATCCTTCTGCCTCAGCCTCCCAAGTAGCTGGGATTATAGGCGCACGTCACCTCGCGTGGCTAATTTTTTCTATTTTTGGTAGAGATGGGGTCTCGCTCTTGCTCAGGCTGGTCTCAAACTCCTGACCTCAAGCAATCCTCCCACCTTGGCCTCTCAGAATGCTAGGATTACAGGCGCGAGCCATGGTGCCTGGCCAAAAATTGCTTTTTTAATATGTTATTTTCACACTATTATATCGAGACTATTTCCCATGTCACTAAATATGCTTTGACTGCATAATTAATGGCTGCATGGTATTAAATCATTTGCATCGGGGTTGGCAAATCTGGCTCCCCAAGGCCCTTGAGTTACGAATGGTTTTTACATTTTTGAATAGTTGAAAAAAGTCAAAAGTACTTTGTGACATGTGAAAATCATGTGAAACTCACATTTCAGTGTCTACAAAGTTTTAATGGAACACAGCCATGCCTATAGGTTTCTGTACTGCCTATGGCTGCCTCCACATTACAATGGCCCACTGGCAATGAAGACTTTACCTACAGTGCTGACAAGCTATTTGGCTCTTTATAGACAGACTTTGCTGGTCCCTAGTCTATAGCATTATTGATATAACCAGTCCTATTTCGATAACACAGACAAGCAGGTTTTCCATTGTCTTTGTAGTAGATTGAAAAGTGGACCCCAAAAGGACAGGTCCAAGTCCCAACCGCCACTCTAGAACCTGTTAAATGTGACCAGAAGAGTTTCTGCAGATGTAATTAAGTTGAGATCATCATTGGATTTGGGTAGGCCCTAAATCCAATGGCAGGTGTTCTTATAAGGGAAGGGAGGGGGAGACTGGAGACACAGACACACGGAGAACGCCACAAAAGCATGGAGGCACAGACCGGAGTGATGCGGCCACAAGCCAAGGAAGGCCTGGAGCCACCAGAAGCTGGGAGAGGCAGGAGGGACCCTCCCCTGGAGCCTTTGGAGGGATGTGGCCCTGCCCACACCTTGATTTTGGATCCCTGGTCTCCAGAACTGTGAGAATAAATTTCTGTGGTTGTAGCCACCCAGCATGTGGTGCTTTGTGATGGCAGCCCCAGGACACTCTCACAACCTGCTACTACATAGAGTCCTGTGCACATTCAGGACTCACACAGAACCTTTAAGTGTGAGAACGCTCTGGTCTCACCAGGATCACGGGCTGCTGGCCTGCCCCTGTGCTCCTCACCTGGAATGGCCAGCCAGCGGGCCATCACCGAGAGTGCCGTGCTCTGCACCTGGTCCTCAGGCACCACCTGGTCCACTATGCCCACCTGGAGGGCCTCGGCTGGCGGGAAGAGCAGCCCCAGCTGCAGGGCACGCTCCGAGGCTCGGTGCCCGATGGTGTTCATGAGGGTGTCTTTGAACCTAGGATGCAGACACCCACTCACCTCACGGCTCTGCAGCTCCCAGGCAGGTCTGTTCCCCCAGAGCCAAGTGCTGCATGTGGGTGCAGCCCCCCAGCCTTACCAGAAGGGGGCGACAATGCCCAGCAGGGTCTCGTTCAGTCCTATGACAGACTTGGGGCTGTCAGCCAGGACACGGACATCGCAGGTGAGGGCTATCAGGCAGCCTCCGGCGGGGCAGGCCCCCTGCAGGGAGAAGCCAGACCACCCAGACACGGGAGGAGCTGCTGGTCCCAATCGTATCCAGAGGGCCGGGCCGGGTGCAAGGACACCTGAGGAATGGCCCCCCAGGAACCCTGGGGCTCTGCATGGACACTGTCTGGGTTGAGTGTGCGCAATGGGGAAAAGGACAGGGAAGGAACTGGCTCCTCAGGGCTCAGCAAGGGTCTCAGGCTTGCCCATCAGCCAAGGCGCCCTGATGACAGGGTCGTCAGCTCTCGGGGGCCAGAAACATCACTCTTTTCTGCACCATCTGGTTAGGGTAGCAAGTTGCCTTTCCTCTTACAGCTTTTGTCCAATGCTGAAATGCCACACAAGCATTTACTGGAGCTGTCATTTCACATCATGGCCCCATGGGGCCCTGTACCACTCCCAACAGCCAGTCCCAGCAGGATGTCCTGGGAACCCCAAACCCACCTGTGTCCTCACTCCCTGCACCCTCTGCCCCAAACAGTGCCCCACCTCTGGTCTGCTGCTGCCTCTCGCACCAGACCTCCACTCTGCCCAGCTCAGCCCTCTGTGAACCTTGCCTGGGGTGTCACCGCCACCCCCTTGGAGCACACTGGCTCTCGAGCTGACCCTCCCCAAGACCAGGTCTGAGTGATGTTTCCCCAGATGTGGGTCCGACCACCCACTCACTCTGGCACAGCTGCTCGCCAGGTCCATGTTGACCGTGGGCCCGATCCCCACCCACTGGACCTTTCCCCTCTGCCTGTGTGTCCTGCCCCAGCCATCTCCACACCCACCCTCCTGTGGCCCGCCTTCTCCACATGTCACGTGGTGTGCAGTGGCACTTACCTGTGCACATCTCAGGTTTCCCCAGCTGCCCCCTTCCCCCTGAGAGTTTCTGAGGGCAGGGTCTGCCCCCACCCCCTGGACTGGCTCCACATGTGGGAGTGGGACACTCACATTGATGGCAGCCACCAGCACCATGTTGGAGAGATAGAGCCTCAGCCACAGCTCTTGCACAGCTTTCCAGTACTCGGCGTAGTGGGCGGGGTTCCGCCCGCACATCTCTGTCAGGTCCAGGCCAGCCGAGAAGACACTGGGGCAGTCCTGGGGGGAGTAGGTGCCCATCAGAGTCCACTGCCCAGCTGCATCACACCACCAGGGCTGGGGTCATGCTCACGGAGCCAAGATGATGCCCCTGTGGAGCCCAGGACTGGGGGCTCCAAGGACTCAGCCTAGACCTCTCCCAGACCCCATTTCCCTCTACTTCCCAGCACATGCTTCCCTTTCCAGATTCAAACCGGAAGGGAGAGAACAGGCAGGGGTGGGCACTGCCCCAGGGACATGAATGCACCAGCTCTGTGCACACCTGTGCATGTGTGGCCTTCTGCACGTCTGGCTCTGCATACCCAGCTAGCTCTCTGGCAGAGAACCTCAGAGGCAGAGTGAAGCTTCGTGACAGTCTGGAGGGTTTACATATTCTGATTTATCCCCAAAGAGTCAAGCAAGCCATAGACTGCCATGCAGGTCAGGAGGCGCAGGGGCAGGAGAATGATCTAGGTGGATGACCCAGGTCCCCACACAGCTACCAAGGAAGGAGGAGTGAATGCAGGTGGAAGAGGGACCCACCGGCTGGAGTACAGGGTCAACTGGCACACTGGCATTCGTCAGGAGTCAGCACAAAATTCTGGACACTCAGCCCAAGGACTGCCAGCCAGGAACACAAACTGGTTTTTCCAAAATGTGGAAAAACCCATCCCTGGGCTCCTGCACAGTCAGCCCCTCTGGGCAAACAACAAAGGCACCTTTCCAAATGTCTGCATGTTTTCTTCCCATGGCTGGAGCTCCCAAGCTGTGGGCTGATCTGTTACCGCAGCCCAGCCCAGCCCCTCCTGACTCGTGTGAGAAGAACTGGACCCATGTTTACCCCATGCTGTTTGCAGGAACAAAGACCAACAGCCACCTGCGTCTGTGAGGAGGGCAGGGGAGCGATGGACGGTGGAATGTGATTCCAATGTGATTCCACTTTCCTCACACAGATGTGCGCCTGTGTGTGCACAGTACCTGCAGGCTGATCTTTTGTTTCCACAAAATGTGTTCTACTTCTGTGACTTAAAAGACCCACCAGAGAAGACATGAGCGTCATTACACTGAATTCAGCTGCTGCTTATGGGACGGGGCACAGGGGACCCTAAGTCATCCTGTACTGGTTGGGGAGGATGGCAGAGGGGACAGCTGCTTCTGCTTTGAGGAGATGACAACTGTGTGGCACGATCCTCACAGTCAGCTTTTCTGTCTTTTTTCTTATCCTTTTCCCACCACAAAAGAAAAAAGAAAAAAAAATCCCCTCAAAAAAGAAAAAAAAAATCCTAAACATTTTATCACTGCAAAAGCTGAGTGAGTTAGCTATTTGACCCAAAGTCCTAGCACTTGAGGAAACCAAAGGCAAAGTATTATATTCTGGACATGTGAGAAATACACAAAAGTACAGTCCTCACTGGGGACATCATTTGCTAAGCAGACTAGAAGGGTCATGGGCCAGCCTGTTTCTGTGACTCTGCACCACATCTGTTGTTGGGTGAATGGTGTCCTCCAGAAAGACACGTCCATATCCTCACCCCGTGACTGTGACCTTATGTGGAAATAGGGTCTTTGAGGATGTTATCAAGTTAAGACAAGGTCATACTGGATTAGGGTGGGCCCTACATCCAATGGCAGGTGTCCTTATAAGGACAGGGAGGTGTAGACTCAGAGACACACAGGGAGGCCACGTGGAGACAGAGGCAGAAGCTGGAGTGGTGCTGCCACAAGTACAGGAACATCAGGAGGGCTCAGAAGCTGGAAGAGGAGCAAAGAGGGGTCCTCCCCTAGAGCGTCCGGGGGAAACCAACCTGCTGGCACCTTGACTTTGAACTTCTGGCCTCCAGCACTGTTAGAGAATAAATTTCTGTTGTTTAAGCTACCCAGTCTGTGGAACTTTATGGCAGCCACAGGACATTTACACAACATTTTCAATGGTTATTTGTTGAGTGCCTACTTTGAGCCAGGTCTTGTGCTATGCACACAGGTGGTGCTCAGTATAGAACACAAATTCACAGATGCATTTGTGGAGAGAACATGGGGTTTGGAGGGACAAATGCCAGCCCCCCTCTCTGGTGGGATCTGGGGACTTTGAGGATGGGGAAGTGGTGGGACCCTCCCTCTGTGGTGCACACCACACAGAGCCCAGCGCCCTCTCTCAGGTGGCGGCTTCAGTAAGTGACAGTTCTCCTTTCATTCTGAAGGTCCTACATTTGGTGACATGCAGCCCTCTCATTTTTAGAGCACAATAAAGAAAATATGCTATAGACTGACATTTGGGTGGGGGAGTATTTCAGGAATTATCCAAGGTGAGAAGTTCCCAGGCAGGTTAGCTGGGATTGTGGGATGCTCCCCAGGACTCTAACTATTACCAGCCCCTCTACACTCTGCCCTTGGATGACACAGGCTGGGGGGAGCCTCTGCCCAGCAGCCCCCAGCCTCCCAGGGTACACATGTCAGGCCTGGCCCAGAGATCCCCCTCGCTGGCCCCTGCCTCCGGCAGGGATGGTTCTCCCATCAGGGGCAGCCAGGCTCTTTGGAGCTGTGACACCAGTGGCCATCCCCCGGACAACCTAAGGGCTTTACAAAGCAGGTGTGTGCCCACAGTGGATGCACCAAACCTTGGCTGTCTGCCTCCTGCACCTTTACTGACCACAGGGCTAAGATGTCTCATCAAGTCCCTGGCCCAGCCTCTGTAGTAGGTAGCACTTAGATTTGGGGGACACTTGTGCTATCTGTGCCTCTTCCTAACTTGAAAGATGGCCCTGTGATCTTCCTAACCCAACAAAGGGACTGTTTAGTTGGTTCTACCCTCTGCCTGCCCCAGTCCTGGCATGGAGCATGGGGCCTGACACCTGCTGGAGGGAGCGGAACAAATGAGGCCAGGTCTGGTGCAGCCACCCCAGCCTCCGAGGACAGCCTCACTCCCCTTCCCCTTGGCCACTGCATACCCTCCCCTTGGGGTCCTACCTAGTCCCACCCTCCTGGGCCTTAAAGATGCTGCTTATTGCCCCTCCCCGACCTTAGTAATGACACTGTTCTGGGATGCTCTTAGCATATGCCAGCACTTGGGGGCAATGCTGAGGTTCCCCTCAAAAATTCATGTGGAAGAAATTTGCCCTCCAAGAATGTGACCTTAAGGCCAGGCGCGGTGGCTCATGCCTGTAATCCCAGCACTCTGGGAGGCTGAGGGAGGAGGATTGCTCAGGAGTTCAAGACCAGCAAGAGCGAGACCCCATCTCTATTAACTAAAAATAGAAAAAGTAGCCGGGCGTTGTGGCACATGCCTGTAGTCCCAGCTACTTGGGAGGCTGAAGCAGGAGGATCGCCTGAACCCAGGAGTTGAAGGCTGCAGGGAGCTGTGACGACGTCCCTGCACTCCAGCCTAGGCGACAGAGCAAGACTGTCTCAGAAAAAAAAAAAAAGGAAACTGAAGAATTTGACCTTAGAACCAGCTCAGAGAGAACCGAGAGCTTGGCTTTTGCAACAAGTGTCATTAATGGGACTGGCTCGAGGCACCAAGGGGCTCTGAGGGGAGCACCCCAGGAATCCACCGCCAAGGTTCATGAAGTGGCATGGGCTCAAGGCTTGATTCCAGCCCAGGCTGCTAAGCACCATAGCTCTGCCCAGGGTCCACTCTGACAACTACACAGTCCTGGGAAGAATGTCTTGGACACTGGTCTGCCTTCAGAATGATCTGCCCTAGGCACGCCAGCACAACTGGGGTCCCTATCAGGCCACACCCAGACCACACGCCTTGGAAGCCTCTTGTGGTGGCGTCTGGCGCCCAGGGTGGTGGGGGCTGTCTGGTTATCCTACACCACGTGATGGCAGGTGCCAACTTTTTTCCAGTGGGGCAATAGGTCTGAACTTAACTTGGGGCCTTGGGGGGCTGCGTGAGCACCTACCGAAGTCATGACCACACCTCGGATGGCCTTGTCATTCTCCAGCTTCTCCAAGCTGATGAGGAACTCTGTCAGGAACTCCAGGCTGAGGCTGTTCACTGGGGGGTTCTTTAATTTCATCACAGCGACCCCTAAGTTAGAGAATGAGGAAGCAGCAGCTCACATCCAGCACTGGAAAGTCACCCTGACCAGCCTGCACCCTCAACCAGGCCATGGGTAGTTGCACAGTTTTGGGATTTTTAAAATTGAGGTGAGATTCACATAATATAAATTAACTATTTTAAAGTGAACAATTCAGGGCTGGGCTCATGCCTGTAATCCCAGCACTAGCGAGACCCTAGCTCAAATTAAAAAAAAAAGAAAAGTGTCATCTTAAACCACAAGGGTGTCTATTAAATAGCCCAATTAAACGGGCTGAAGGTGAAGTCACGTTGCCAAAACCCTCCCAGGACACCCCTGCCCCACTCGCTGACCTTCCAGCCCAGTGGAGGACACCCTTTCTGTAAAGGGCAAGGGAGTAATGTCTTCAGCTTTGCAGGCCACAGGGTCACTGTAACAAGTCAGCACAAAAGCAGCCACAGACTGTAAGCAGGTTCAGCTGTGTGCTAATAACACTTTATATATAAAAATAGGTGGTGGGCTGGATTTGCTGACTGTGTTCTATAAGATCATTCTTAATCTTTCTTTTTTACAAGGAGACAGATTCCTGTTGGTAAATGCAGATTGCTCATATTCACAGAGATGTGCCGTCGATCTCTGAACCCAGTGTGCCGAGAGAGGGAAAACGCTGGACGTCTCTCATCTCCTTTGCAGGGCCTGGCAGCCTCCAGCAGAGCAAAGAGACCAGCAGGTTTTCTTTCTTCTGCTCACAGAACACCATGGTGTGCAGAGCTCATTAAGTTTTTGTTCAGACAGGGAGAGTTACAAATAAACTTAGAATAGAAAGGGATAGATTATTTTCCCAGTATACTCTGCTCTAGGTATGTCTCCCCAAATATGTCAAGAACCATGTATAAAGTGGAGAGACAAGCGGTGTTGAGAGGACAAAGCCACCAATGACAAAGGAACAACAACAAAAAACCCAGACAGGTCTACAACCTGTCCCCAGGACTGGAATTAAGAAGGAAACCCTCAGGGCCCCTGGGTGTTCAGCCTCACTGCTGTTGTGGGTTGAACTGTGTCCCCACAAAATGATGTTAAAGTCCTATCCCCTGGTACTTGTGCATGTGACCTTATTTGGAAATAGGGTCTTTGCAGATGTCATTAAGATGTTAAGTTACAATGAGGTCATATTAAAGGTGGGGGGGGCCCTTAATCCAATATGACTGGTGTCCTTATGAGAAGAAGAGAAGAGATACAAGGAGAAGCCGAGTAGAGATGGAGGCAGGGGCTGGAGGAATGCGCTTACATGCCAGGAAGCGCCAAGGATCACAGGCAGCCAGCAGAAGCTGGGAGAGGCAAGGAAGGATTGTCTCCTAGAGCCTCAGGAGGGAGCCCAGTCTGTGGGACCTCCCGGTTCCAGAACTGGGAGAACACACTTCTGTCGTTTGAGCCCCTCGGTCTGTGCTATTTTGTAATGGCAGCCCCAGGACACTAATGCAATCACCATCTTCTGCCCTTTCATTACTGTCAAGCAGGGGCCAAGATCCCCGCAGTTCAGTCGAATCTCACCTTTGAGGGCACTGCCTGCCTCGTGTGCCTGCGCCTGCCCCTGGACACACTGGCTCTGCAGGCCGAGCCACCTGCCGACAGTTTGGCCCAACCCCTCCCAGACATCCACCAGACTTTAGGGGCAGCCCTACTCTCACTCAGGGGCAGTTCTCTGGCAACGATTCTTATCTCAGTTGAAGTAAAGATTTCCCTCAAAATTAAAATCTATCCTGTAACCCAACTTCACACCAGCCAGTTCTATCATGTCCACTCTGGACAAAAGTCAAATGCCTCTTTATCCTCTACCCCAAGCCTCGAGGACACCTGAGGAGGGTCAACAAAGGTTGCTTCCGCCAGTCTGGGATTTGGGCTATTGATTCTATCTCTTCTGCAAGAGCAGCTGGTGGAGCTGGTTACCTGTCTTCTACCTTCACGGTTTCCTTGCCAGCTTGTCCTTATGTCTGTTTCATGTCGTACTTCATCAGTATGTCCAATTCCCCCTTGTTCTTTTTCTGCAGTAGCAAGTCCTGTGTCCTCATGGGAGTAGGAAGTGGCCTTAGTTTCTTGAGGAGTGAGAAAAATCTCAGAACCAGATGTACATAGAGAACTCTAGTGGGGAGCCTCTGGCTCATGCTTGTTTGAGGATAAAGGCTAAAAATATTGGGGGTCAGATGTTCTTAAACTTTCCATGGTCTGTCCATTCATTCTGCCAGCAGCAGAGAAAACAGCTGGGGCAGGGCCTGCCCTCATGGACACTGGAGCTGCTGGCCAGGCAGGCTCAGGTCATCTGTTCTCGCCTCCTACCCCAAGGGCAGATCCCAAGGGCTTCAGAAACACCACCATTCATTTAAGGAGCATTTCCCTGGTGAGGACCTCAGAAGTCTCTGGATTGTCAACACAAACCATTCTCTGGGAATGAGACCTAAGTCTTGATGGCAAGTGGGCTCCTTTGGGACCTTTGATTTATGAGGAAGAGGTAATTATTACCTGGCTACAGGCGTATGTAAGACATACATATAAGAAATGAGCAATCAGAACTTCCAGGAACAAGTTCCCCAAACCTGGCCCAGAGGGAAGTTTCTAAAGTTGACTCTGAAGTTGAGCAGAATGGAGGACACTGGGGCGTGGGGGCGGGGAAGGTAAGGAGGCCAAAGGCGAGCGTGAGTTAACTGAGGAGAATCTGGAAGAGCTTGGCCATCACGAGGTAAGTGACCGCATTCCTGGCACAGGGTGGGTACTAACTAGACAAACGCCTCCTGAGCGAAATGTTGAAGGGAACCTACAGCCAGCTTCACCACAGCACTCACGAAAACGCTTTTACGCAAGTTTGAGCTGTTACTTCATCCAAGCCTTGAGTTGCCCTAAAGGACAAACTGATCTTAGTATTTCCATTTCACAATATTTGGCTTTTCTCTGGTAATGGGGACAGAGTCAGGCCTGGCTTTCTGACCCTAAACTCTACTTTCTAGTCACACTGAGCCACAGAAGTTAGCAAGTTCTTACATGGTAGAGTGTGAAAGCACTTGGGTAAAAAAATTATCTCACCAATACTTTTAAATACATTCACAATGTTGTGCGGTCTCCACTATCCATTCCAATACTTTGAGATATGTGTTTTCACATTTTTTGAGATATATTCAAATCTGTCACAGAAATGATCCTTCAAAAACTCAATTTTTTGTTGGACTCATAGTTTGCATTAACCAGAGGCCCCTGAAAAAGTGCTTCTTCTATCCCCTCTGGAGAGTTTCAGGCAGGGGCAGTTAAGAGTGAAACTTGCTGGGTTCTGTGTCACATGGGAGTGTTAAGGACAATTAAAATATTTTATTCCAAAATACTTCCAATTATTTTCAATTTCCAATAAATTAACAACTTAGATAACAGATCATATCCTCCAAACTTTAAAAACAGAATAATTTACATCTTCAGAACGAACAAAACCCATTTAAGCCACCTGGTGTGACAACCTTTAAGTTCTAAAGAGAAATTGAATTTAAAAAATCGGGCTTCTGTCTCCTTGCCTTTAGAAATTCACCCGCCTTCTGACACTTTGGCCTGGACTTCGCCCGACTTCTGGGCTCCTCCCTCGGCCCAACCCGGGGGTCGCCCCGGCCCGGCGCCCGCTTACCTGCGGCCGGGTCCGGCTCCACCAGCACCCGGAGGCTCACGAAGCGCCGCGCGCCGTCCCCGCCGCCGGCCGCCGGCTCCCGCCGCCCGAGGGCCGCGGCCCGGAGCTGGGCCCCTGCGGACGCAGCGCGGAGAGGCCCGTTAGCCCGCCCGGCCCCCGCCCCGGCCCCACCCCGGCCCCACCCCGGCCCCACCCCGGCCCCGCACCCGGCCCCGCACCCGCACGGAGCAGCGCGCGCGCAGGGACGCGCATTCCGGCCGCCAGCGCCATCTTGACCGCGCGGGGCCGGCGGGGTCGCCGCGCTGTGGCCGCGCCTACCGGCGGGGCGGGGCGGGGCGGGGGGGAGGCGTCCTCTCCCGCCGCCGGCCCCGCCCCGCCCGCTCTGCCGAGCCCGGGCGCGGAGGTGCTGCGGCGCCCGGAGCCGGTCGGCCCCTCCAGCCGATGCTCGCACTCACCGCAGCCCCAGAAGCAGGGGAATGGTCAGGGTGCAGGCCCTTTGCAAACGCAACCGCAACCAACGTGGTGGCCGGGGCAGACCCTTCCCACAACCGGCGGGACCGACAGGCGCTGCCCCCCACCCACCGCTGAGCCATAAGTCCCCTCTTCCTGCTTCTGGTGCTGCCCGCCGACCAAAGACCAAAAACCACTCAGGCGGGAGGCTGTGGGTGCCAGCTGTGAGCTTAAGGGGCAGTAGGGACCCGGCAAGGTCCTTGCCAGACTGGCTATGGCAGCGTCTGAGCGGGGAAGGCAATCAGATCAGAGTACTAAAGCCACACTAGAAGGGCCCTGAGGGGAGGCCAGGGGCTGCCTGGGGCGTGAGCCCTCCTCCTGCCCCTTTGGGGAACAGGAATCAGGGAGGGCAGTTTAGCCACAGAACTGGAGGGCAGAGGCAGCACTGCAGGTGGTTAAGAACAGACCACCTACCCAAGTGTACAGGAGCCAGACAGCATCCTGGAAGGCGAGGTGGGGGCCAGTAGGCACCCTCACTGCTGTGGGACTGCAGTGGCACCTCTTAAACACTTTATTTGCACAAACACAGAAAGGACACGAATGAAGGTGGCCACCTGTCTGGGCAGGGCAATAAGGTAGGGGGAAGCAGGCCTCTGTACTGCCTGGTGCGGGGTCTTGTCCTGACCATTCAGAGCACTGGGCACAGTAAGGGCTCACCAGTGTTAGCTGATGTCAACTTTTGTTCTTTATCACCCGGGCATTTCCAATTCTTCCCTGTGGCCCGAACCAATTTTTGAGGTGGAAAAAAATTTTTTTTTCTATAGCTACTTAATACAGTAGCAGCAAATAAGATTCATGTTTCTGGTATGGCAGAATTTGAAGCTTCTGAGAAGATGAAGGTGATAAAGACACACCTATCTCCTATCTGTCCACAGAGCAACTTCACACTTGGAGAACACTGGCCCTATGCTCTCCTGGCTGAAAGCTTCTGGAGGTGTCACTTTGGAAATGAAACCAAAATTCAGTTCTTAGTGGGGCACTAGGAGTCATGAATAACAAAGTGTGCTGGGGACTGAGGGACAGGAAGGAGGCAGTGAAACCAGCACTCTGCACTTTAATCCTAGGTTTATTCAACACAATTCCTTTACTCTACACAACAAAGTAGAAACACAATGTTATCTAAAATGCTACAAAGTTACAAAACTCAAAACAAATTTTATAGTACTGACTGTACAATAAAATCAAAAAGAAGCAATGTACACGTTGCCAAGGTAACCTGTGAAACCACCATGAAAGGCAGGCCCAATGGGGGCTCTGTGCCCGACCCTGCAGCGCTGGCTCTCAACTCACTCACCAATTTCAGAGAATAGGGGGATGTGGGGCGTGACATGTGCACGAGTACATGAACAGACAATCATTTATGGCAACTGCCCTGGGGCAAGAGGCTCTTCTGGGGTATGTGACCCTCAAGGTCAGAAGACGACTCAAGCAGGGGAGCAAAAGGCCAGGCCACAGCTGTGCAAAAGCACAGCTCCCTTTCCCGAAGGACACTGCGCGGTAACAGCAAGGGCGTGACCAGGCCACCTGTGGAAAGGACAAGCATGTTCCCAGGCTGGGCCACATTGCCACCTGGAGCCTTGCCACTGTACTCTTAGGTACTGGAAACGGATGCGCTTTCTAGCCAGAAAACTGAGGGCATCTTTATAGGCACAACCCCAAACCAACACCACTTCTGCAGCTAGAAACCCGCCTGCGGAGATGTCTCAACAGCTGGCTTCGAAGCCTGCCCGACAGGGATTTCCTTCCCTACCAATCCTCCTTTGGCTACAAAAGTGACAAAACTGAGCCAGGTGGGATGGGATATAAGTTACAGGGGGCGTGCGCTTCAGTGGCCCTGCTTATCGGGAAGAGTTGGAGCTGGAGCGGCTCCTGTGGCGGCGGCGGCCAGGGGAGCGGGATCGCCGGCGCACAGGGGACCTGCGCCTTGGGGAGCGGGACCTGTGGGAAGAGGAGAAACCATGTCAGATTTGGCATGGGCTGTAGGGGCAAGCTACCTTCTTTCTGGAACAGTTCTCTGTAGTTTTACTTTTCAACTCTAGAAGCTGAGATAGCTCCCATTGGATGGGAATGACCTGGAGCTCTTGGGAAGGGAAAGCGGTGTTCTTGAGACCAAAGGCACAAACCCAGGCTCTCCTCCACTTTCTCAGGGCTGGAGAAAGCACAGCTCAACACCCCTGGCCAGGGAAGGCCAAACTGAGGCCTCTGCCAAAGGGATTACCCCCCACCCCCCACTACTCCTCTAACCCTTCCCATTTTCTTAGCTAGGAAGGGGAGCGGGCCTGCACCTGCTCTCAGGATCCAGCAGTCTCCTGGGAAGGCCATGCCACGTCATTGCTAAGACTCAGAAAGGAGTACTGGCACAACTCTGGGCCTCTTCTGCCTGTCACTTACTGCAGTGACGGCCCTCCTACTTTCCCCACCAACTCTGAAGGGCCACCTACTCTTGGTCACTTCCCACCCCACACAGCAGTGGAGAGCAGGCAGGGATGAATAAGGGATCTCAAAGTCATTCCAGTCACATGAAGTTTGTGGCCCCATCAGTCCACTGTGAGGCTCAAAATTGATTTACCTTCTCCTCATCCGTGGGGGAGACCTGCGCCACATGGGAGGTGGTGGCAGCATTCTCCTGGGAGGGCTGAATCGCCTAGGGGGTGGCCTGGGCCAGGGGGCCAGCACAGCAGTGGCAGTGATCTCCTGCCCGTCAATTTGCCCTGTTGAGAAAAGGACCAAGACATAAAATATCTAACAAGCACCTACCCCAGGCAAAGCACGCCACAGTGAACAAGGCAGGCCTGGGGAATACAATGACAAACCTAAAATGATCACAGAAACAACATCATGACTCAAGTTTCATCAGGAAAAAACTATGAGGGAGCATGGAACCTAACAGGTGATGCAAATCCTGATAGGCTGGGACAGCCCCCCTGAGGAAGTGCCACCCAAGTCGAGACCTAAAGAATGTGGTGGAATCCACTAGGGGGAAGGGAAGGGCTGTGACTGGCCCTGAGCTGGGAAGGACCCAAAGCACTAGTGAGGGAAGGCAGCAGCTAGGGGGATTGACAGGTGACCACGGGGCCTGAGGGGCAGAAGGGGATCCCTCTGGGCAGGGCCATGAAAGTGGTATTAGCATGTGAGTTTCCTTCAAGAAGGATGGGAAGCTGGGGCCAAGAGGAGGAGAGACCTATTAGGAGGCATCTCTGACAGCAAATGAAATGGGAGAAAAGCCAGGCACGGTGGTGCCTATAGTCCAGCCACTCGGGAGGCTGAGGTGGGAGGATCGCTTGAGCCCAGGAGTTCAAGGCTGCAGTGAGCTATGATCAAGTCACTGCACTCTTGCCTGGGTGACAGCAAGACCCTGTCTCTAAAAATAAAATAAAATAATGGATAGGAGGGGTTGGCAAAGGATTACCTGGATGAGCTTCCACCTACTGAGAGGTGGGGCTCTGTGGGGAACAGCATGAAAGAAGTTTCAGGAGATGTCGGGTACTCTGTGTTCAGAGTCTGACCAAGAGGCCTGAGAGAGGTGATTCTGCATGTATAGTATTGAAACATCTGTGTGCATGCCAACACCACAGCAAGAGTGAGGGGAGGCAGTGCAGGATTGAGGTACAAGGGAGAGAAAAGCAAAGGAAACTCAAGTGTAGACCCAGGAATCTCAGGGGAGCATGTATCCCTGACCTCAAGAGATCATCTCCACAGCTGGGGGTGCCCAGAGTCCAACCTTAGCCCTTTTTGTGCCCCCAAAAGGTGCAAGAGCTCTTTGTCTTCTCAACTCCCACCTTCAAGGTAACTTCAAAGGTATCTAGAGGCTAACTCAGGCACATGGACCTGTGTTGAGAACATACTTAAGAGGCTTAAGTAAACTCAATCCAACCCAAGGTGGCCCCAGCTCACTGCCAAAACCATAATGAAGACAAATGCATTTTCTGGCTATCTGCCACTAAAGGCCAACCCCTTCCAATCTTCTCCTGGAGACAGTGTGGACTGGCTCCATTCAGTGATATGCAGCACAATATGGGAGACACACACAAAAAGCCCTACTAGAATCTTAAGAAAAATTGAAATTTTTATAATGACGCCCACCGCCCACACCAGATGTGCTCAAGTCGCTTGAGTTTTTAAGCTTATCAGCAAGTGCTCAGACTCTGTCAAATACCAGATGATCGGCAGACTCTAAAGCGAAGGTGTGATTCACAAGGCCAAGAGTGGATGTGAGGGACGCAGCCCTAGCTGAGCTCCTAGCACACTTCAGAGGGATTTAAGTGAAAGAAAAGTTAGCTAAGCACCAAGGAAAATTTCCTAATACCGAAACTCTACCAGAGCTTAAAAGTAATTATCAAAAAAACCCCGTTAAGCTATTTATGAAGTTTATAACAGGGCCTCAGAGGACTCTGAGGTTCTGAGGCATTCAGACTCTCCTTTCCACCTGGCCTGTCTACCAGGCCCAGAGGGAATTGCAGACTGCCTGCTCTCAGCCCCAGCTGCCTAGAGCGTTGCAGTAGGGAGCTGGACAGAGACAAATTTCACATTCCTTAAAATGTTGACTTGAGGACAAAATGAAAATTAGTCATCTGAACTATTCACAACTGTTCACATGCTTTTAAAACCATTCTGCCCAATACAATAGCTATAAATGTTATAAACAGTTAAAAGATACAAGTGTTTGGGAAATAGGTAAATTTTGTAAATTCAGCAAATCTGTCACTTAGCAGAATACTAAAAATGTTAAAAAGTTGGGAAAATAGGAAATGACTCTCAGAAAGGATTAAAGGAAATATTCCCATTATAAGAAAACTTCATTTGGTCCTTATGCTTTTAACAGATTGAAAATTATAAAAAATTATAAAAAAAATTATAAAAAATGCTAATATAGTCATATTTGCTCATTTCCCCCCAAGACTAGTGTTCCTAAAACGTTTTTGGTAAACACAACCCACTGAGTAAGAACTGGAATCCTGAAAGAGCGCCAAAGAGACTTTGAGGCACAGCCAAGATGAACAGGTCCCTATGGGTAGGGGTCTCTGAGAGGACAGAGGTATGCTGGCAGGGTCACCCACCTCCGTCCATGTGCTTCAGTGCCTTCTCAGCTTCATCTGGATTTTCAAACTCCACATATGCATAGCCTTTGGATAGATGGGGATGCATCCTTTCGACGGGCATATCAATCATTTTAATTTTCCCATAGGTGGAAAATATCTCCATGATGTGATCCTAAAAGAGAAAGAATGGTCACTCTAATGCCCACCTACCAGTTACTTGTTTAAGAGTCAAAGTGAATTCACCACATAATGACTAAAATCTCAGCAGAGTCCAAACATTCTGGCATTTGATGAGAACCAGTGTCTCCTAGGCACATGTATAATAGTCCATTAAAAGGAATTAATCACTGCTCTGCTCAAATTGAAAGGCTACATTCTAAGCTCACCTGCTGGCAAAAGCCTGCTAGTCTATACCCCACTGCCCATCAGATGGATCTGTGAGTCTCACCTTGGTCACATTCCTGGTGAGCCTCCCAATGTGCACTTTGGTGGGTTTAGGGGAAGGGCTCCGCCTTTTTCTCTCCTTTTCATCCCTTTTAGGTGGTTTGGATCTGATTGAGAAATCAAAACAAACACCAGAAAAAGTCAATTTCTGTCAAGTCAAAATGTATCTGATTCCTTTTTAGTGGGATATCATCTGCTTGTATGACAGTTTTTTATAAGACTTTCCTACCAGTTCCCGTATATTATTCCTGTCTCAGAAATCCTATTAACACAGAAAGACTCCTCTTTGGTCTACTTTTATAATAACCCCAGCAAATTTATAGCCCCCAGTTTGTAAACTTAAGTTCCTAGATAGTGGACAAGTTTGGGGCACTTACTTGGAGCGGGAACGCCGCCTGTTGTCATGTCTTCGCCGAGAAGGACTTGGAGAACCAGAGGAACTGCTCGAGCTGGAGCTGCGGGATGTGCTGGAACTTCCTGAGCGGCTCGATGCTGAGGAAGAGCTAGAGCCACTACTCGAGCCGGTGCTCGTGCTGGAGCCTGAGCTGGAGGTTGAGCTGGAGCGAGACCTGAGGGCAAGATCCGGGGTGGTGGTGTCACAACAGGCAGAGTGGCACAGTAGATGCCTCTGCCTCCTCCAAGCATGTCTTGTGCTCCTCAGAGGAGGAAACTGCTGTCCCTTCAAGCCCTATTGCCTTTCCCAGTGGGGAAAACACCCCCCCTACTTCCCCCTCCGGTCCTAGGCTTCACACTGTGCAGGTGACAGGAAAGGGAAATGGGCTGCTCTCTACCTACACAGAAGCCTTTCCTACTGGGAGGTAAAAGGCGTCTGACAAAAGCCAGAACCACTGACTCAGGCCAGGAAGGTGGCTGCTGGCTGACTCAGGCTGGTTTCAACTACTGAAAAATAAGCTCTAGTCTAGGGCAATCCAATCACAATTCTGAATAAAACACCCTTGAGAGAAAAATACAGCCCCAAATGTCGTGTCCCCTAATATCTATAGAAAAGGAAAAAACCCAAACACCATCTTTTATGTATAACCAGAGCAAACCCCAAACCAGTTTGCCATAAAATAGGGTCTCTGTTAACAATCTGACAGTGTGTTTTTTGGGGAAATAATTAAGAAAATGGAGCTCTCTTTGGAGGAGGGATGTGGCTGTTGCAGTGGGGTCCTCTCCAGGCCGGCCCCACCGGGTGCTGCTGCTGCCGCTGGAAGCACTGCGCCTTCCCCGAGTTTTATCCCTGCCGCGATCCTTCTCACTCGACTCCTTGGTGGCCCCTTTATCTTTGGAGCGATCCTTGGGCTTCTCATCAGAGCGGTCTTTGCGTTTGGTGGGAGAAGGAGCCCTGGATGGTGAGGAAGAGTGTGAGACCGTGTGCTCCCATGACCAAACCCTCAAAGAACAGCACAACCCAAAAGAGGGGATCCAGAAGGGCTACAAAGATCCCAGGTGAGCACAGAGCAAAATGATCTGTGGCTTGGGACACTCACTGTAGAATGCAAAACACTTTCCATCTTCCCCTTTCTGAGGGTTCCTAGCAGTGAGCACCCCCATAGTAGCACTAGAAAAATCTTACAAAGGATTACCTAGTGCTGGACTTTTTATTATTTTCTTTGACTCCTAGCAAGCTCTTCTTTTTCACTCCTGATAAATCCATTGTCCCCTTCTGAGGTGTTCAAAGCAGCAATGGCGGCCTCACTTATCTGAACTCTCACTTCTAACTCGATTCTGAGAAACGATCCCTAATCGATTGCAATTTACGCCAAAGAGCAGCCTAATAACAAGATAAAAGAATTTAAAGAGTGAACGAATTGGCAAGGCAACAAATCTACTTTGCAGTAAAAGGTGAGTACACGAGAAGGCAGCAAGGGAACACAGTAAGCAACTAGTGTCCAAACAGCCAGGAACCCACGGGGACAGTCACCATTTCCTCATGGAGGATTCTCTACCCCCACAGAAGGCGCAGGTAGAATTGTCACCTCAGTGGCTCTTTCTTAAAAAAAAAAAAAGAAAAAGGAAGTGGTAGTGGTACCCATCATTGTCATTCATAGGTTGCACAATACCACTTTTCACTCGTAAAAATTCTACAGTTCTTTCAAAATACTATAGCACCACGTTCATATGCAGAACAGAGAAAAACCTAACTTGAGTGTAGCTCTGAAGATAGGATTAGATCTTGTCTTATTGTGATAATTTTCTTTTAGGATACACTGGATAATATGACTTTGAGTTTGCCTTCCATTTCCAAAGTGACTGGTACTAGCATCAAAACATTTAACACTCAAATGCAAATAGATGAAACGTCCCACACAAACATTTAAAAAGCAGTAAAAGAATTATAGCGAATACTGAGCTTTGTTAATGGTATGCATATGGAGTGTGTAGGCGAAGTACACACAAGTCTGCAATTTACTTTGAAATGCAAGAAAAAGTAAAGATTGATGGGTGGCTACATGCATGATAAAGCAAATATGGCAGACGTGTGACCTGCACAATCTAGGTGGTGGTTATGTGGGTATTAACTGCACAATTCTTTCAGCCTTTGTGTGTGCTTAAAAATAAGCTGTTAGGGAAAAAAGGAGACATTGAAAATGGGTGAGATACTGCATGTCACATAAGGGTTTAGCAAAATGCCTGGACTGCAGCATGTGCCCAAATAATGGCAACAAATTACTACTCAAAAACAAACTACTGGCCAGGTGTGGTGGCTCACACCTATAATCTCGGCACTTTGGGAGACAGAGGCGGATGGTTAGTTGAGCCCAGGAGTTCAAGGTTACAGTGAGCTATGATTGTGCCACTGTACTGCAGCCTGAACCCTGTTTCAAAAAAACCAAATAAAACCCCACAAACTACTAATTCGTTATATGCCCTATTTTCCAGGGACTGCTGCCTTCAGTATTTCCAGAGAGGTTTTGTACACTCTTCATGAGTTGTAAGCAAAGATCTCAGGATGCTGGTCTTAACTACTTCTGTCTCACCTTCTCCAATAGCCTGTAAATAAGGAGGACACAGCACACCGATCAGGTCCTGGTTTCACATGTGCCGAGGTGCACCTACCAGGAGTGCTTCAAAATGCTGCAGAATACACATTCTGACCCAAGAAAGAGCACCTGGCTTTGGTCAAATGGGAGTGGAAGAGGGCAGAATATCACCACTGCTGCTCTTTTCCAGGGTTGTAAAATCTTTTCAAAATGTTTTACCTTAAAACAGTAAGGTACTAGATACACCCAGCAGACAGCACCTGATAAGCTTAGTGTCCTTGGACAATTAATCAGTGAATATAATCCAGAGGTTAAGAGTCTGGAGTCAGCATGCCTAGGGTTTGATTTGAGGTTTTGCTGTGTAATCTTGGATAAGTCATTTATTCTTTTTGAGGTTTCTCATTGGCAACATGGTGACAATTCCAGTTCCCACCTTATAGTTATCAGGGGCATTAATTAAGTTAATCCACAAAAGAGACATGGCACCCAGTTAAGGCTCAATAAGCATTAGCTAATGTTAAAAGGATTGTTTCTCCATGTCTGGAGGCTCCTTCCCCATATACATGCTTGTTTCCAAAGTCACACAATTTCTCAATTCTCAACAGGGGTTTCTGGACCAGCCCCTCCTTAGGATCACCTAGAGCAGCACCGTCCAATAGAAATAGAGTGTGAGCCGCAAGTGTAACCTTAAATTTCCTAGCAGCCACACCACAAAAGTAGGTGAAATTACTTTTTAATACTTGACACAAATGACATCTCAAATATCATCATTCCAACATATGATCACTGTTAAAACTTACTAATAAAGGTTTACTTTTTTATTAATAAAAAATCATTTAAATCTGTTATGTATGATTTTACCATCTTAGTTTGGGTAAGCTATATTTCAAATGCTCGACAGCCACATGTGGCCAAAGGCTACTTTACTGGACAGCGCAGACCTAGAGTGGAGGTCACACACGCAGATTCCAGACCTTCCCCCCGCCCACGTCCTAAAGATCTGCCCGAATGTACTTTGTGTATCAAGCACCACTGGTTATTCTTGAGCACTCTATAAAAACTAAAAACCACAGAATAAGTGAACGCTTTGCTGGGTGCGGTCGAGTGCTAGAAAGCCAAGGTTGAGGTTCTGTGTTCACACAAGTTCAGGTAACAGTTCAGGACCTTGGTTACCTCCCCCATCCTCCGGAAAGGTGCGCGTACAACAGAGAGAGAGAGAACAATTAGTTAAATCTCGAGCAGATGGCGTTTCAGCACTGATCTTCAGAGCACCTTCCCCATTTAAAAGTACATTTCAGGCACAATTCATGCGAAGTAAAAACAGAAAAAGCCTACTTCACGCCTCTCCTCCATCGACCTTAACCTTCCCGTATCCACCCTTCTGGGGTAACCCGTGAAACTGAGCTTGGTCAGCGTGCTCGGTCCACGTTGGGTCGTATCCCCGAGGCCTAGCGCCGAGAAGAGCAGCACGCCCCCGGTGAACGTTCACGGAGTGAATCTCTGAATTAATGACTCCGAAGGGAGGATCAGCCGGCCTTCCGCGGCATCCCACAAAGAAATTGCGCCCGCCAGCACCGGGCCGACACGCCGACCCCGCCGCTCCCCGTCCGCTTCCAGGACAGCGCCTGGCGTTGCGGGCCTGGGTCTCTGGGCCGGCGGGAGGGCACCGAGGGCGGAGACCGCTCTCCCTGCCGCTCCGAGTCCCGCGGGCCTGGCCGGGCCACCGCCGCCGAGCGGACGAAGCGGGGACGCCCTTCCGTCCGCTGCGGCCCCGACCACTTCCGGGCCGCGGCCCCGACACCTCCCACTCCGCCCGCCCCGGGCCACACTCTTTCTTTCTGGGTTCCGCGCCGCGCGCCAGACCGCCGCTGCACCGCGGTGCCGAGGAGCCGGCCGGCTTCACGATGCGCCCCGCCCAGCCTGGCGGGGGACCCCTGAAGCTCGGATGCGGTCGGATTCTGTCCCCAACTTACATCTTCCCGCCGCCGCCACCTCCTCCTGCTCTCCTCAGCCCTGAGGCCGGCGCCTCTCCGGCGTCAGAGCAAAGAAGCGGGAAGGCGCCGCCGTCCGGCGCGCAGCGATGACGTAAAACGCCTCAACCAATGGGCGCCAGCGGGGCAGCGTTAAAGGACCCAGGCACTTTGTGGGGAGCCACGTTGGAGGCGCTTACTGTGTCTCCCCCTTGGACAAGTCTCTGGGAATACTCCGGGCTGGTTGCGGGTCTACCAGAGCGGACAAACTAGCAGCTCGCTGGGGGGAGGAGGGGGTCGCACCACCTCGGCGGCTCGCTTGCCAGTGCGGAGGGGGTTAACGCAGCCACGGCCCCGCCCTTCCCCGTGCGCGTGCGCACTGGGCCCGCGGGCAGCGGGACTCGGGCTCCGGCTCCCGCCTTAGAAGCTGGGCTCCTGGCCCGGCGTCTCCGCGCCGAGGCGGCCGGGCGGTCAGAGGAGTGGTGCACGTAGGGACCGCGACTTCAGGCGGCAAACCGTGGGGGCATGCGGGGCGGAGGCAGCTCAGAGACGGGCCGGTGCGGGGCGTGGATTCGTGCGGCTGAAACTCACGGGTGGTGTGCGGGATGACCGCGTAGACGCGGCCTCGGCGCGGGCGGAACTCGGCCGGGTGGGCGCGGTAGGCGGGCGGTGCGGCCGGGGGGAACTAGGAGCTTAGGCAGAGTAGAAGGTAAGGTTGAAATGGAGAGGGGTCTCCAAGGAGGTGACGTTGCAGCTGAGACCCGAGGGGAAAGGCGCGCCTGGTGGCGGGAACAGCAGGTGCAGAGGCATCGAGGGTCGTTGTGGGAAGCGGAGGGAGGCCAGTGCGCTGGCTCGTGGGCCGGGGCTAGTTCAGCGGTGGGGGGACGTGGAGGATGTGCGGGGTGCGGCGCCTAGGCTTCATCCCAGCGGCCGGTGAAGGGCCCGGGCGAGGAGACTGTCGGAGCCTTCCGGGAAGGACAGTGGAGGGGCTGAGAGTGTAGAGGCCCGGCCAGGGAGGAGGCAGCCGGAGGAACGCCTGGCGGGCTTTGATCACTGCTGTGTCTCCGGCGTCCCCCTCTGTGCCCGGCAAGCAGTCACAGCTTGCTGTATGATTACTTGTGCAAGGAAGGAAGGTGCCCTCGGGCCCAGACGTTGTCTGAACAGCTTGGTGGCAGCAAGGAAGAGAGAAAGGGACAGATCCAAGCCGATCCTTTGGAGGAGGGAACCAACGTGACTTGGGGATGTTAGATGTCAAAGCGCAGAGCAGGAAAGAGTCCAGGTTGCAGCTCGATGACCCGGGACGGATGGGTTGACGGCCGGGACCTGGTCTGCAGTCGCTGCTCCCTTCCCTACGTGGTTTTTCCAGCCAGTGTATGGTGACTCCCTTCTCAAGCCCACTCCCTCTGGCCTTGTCCAGGGGTGTTAAGTGTGCATCTAACCTTTCACCCTAGGCTGAGGGATGTCCATGGAGTTGAGGACAAAAGACAGCTGGGTGGAGGAGCCACCTCTCGAGTCCACTCCACTGAGCCACCCCCTCATTCCTGTGGGTAGAGGTTGGCAGGCCCAGTCAGTCTGGTCCAGGCATCCCTGTTGGAGTTAGATTTGATGTGCAGGACGTTTAAAATAAGTTAAATTCTCTGCATTACTGTCATATCTGCTGTGGCCAAGCATGAAGGGGTAAGTGGAACAGCCCCCACCCCCCCATCCCCCCCCACTGCAGGGAAGGGCCCCGGGAGGGTTGGAGTTGGGGGTATAGGGTGGCCTTGGTGGTCAAGGCAGGCAGCAGATGGAGTTGGAGGCAGTGGAGCCCAGTGCTCAGAAAGGCTCCTGAAGGGCCCCAAACCCAGAGCCTGTGCCCAGGGCAGCACTGACACCCTAGGGGAGGAGGGGTGGCCTGGTGATCCCACCATGAGGAGAGCAGGGTGAGGGACAGAACCAGCTGGGCTGACAGCCCCACTTCCTGCTTTTTTTTAATGTTCTGAAGTAATTTAATTTGGGCTGCATATAAGCTTTAACACATTTTATATTAAATCCAAAAGCATGATTTATTCAGACACTTACGAATTTAATCAAATTTGTTTCTAAATGTTACTGATTTTTGTTATCAAATGTGCTATCAGCTGTCAAGCTTTAAAAATTGAGCATCTTGGCGTTTTGCATTTTGAGGATCAGCAGAAACATGTTTGGAAGAAACATGAGAAAATAAAATTCTGGAGTCAGCCGGGTGCGGTGGCTCACCTGTTTTCCCAACACTTCGGGAGGCTGAGGCAGGAGGATCACTTGAGCCCTGGAGTTAAAGGCTGCAGTGAGCTATGATGATACTACTGCATTCCAGCCTGGGTGACAGAGTGAGACCCTGTATCTAAAAAAAAAAAATTAAAATAAAATTCTGGAGTCTACCCTAGCTCCACCGCTGTCCTTCCAGGAGCTCTGGTGCTCTGGCCCCACCCCCGCCCTAGAGCCAACCTGCTGAGGCCTGGGAGGCTGAGGGCTGTGGAGCTGGGGCTTTTGGGACCTCAGGGGGTCTTCAGCCCTGTGGACAGGGCATTTGTTAGCTGGGTAGAGCCCTGGAGTGCTGTGCCACAGGCACCCTGTGGGCTCTGGCTTGTGTCCTAAGCCGTCTTCCCAGGGCTGAGGGTCACCTGTGGGCAATTTGGGGCTGGTCTGGCTTTGAGAGTGTGTTAAGGCAGAATGTTCTCCCTGTCTTCATCCTCTGTGTGCCCGATGGCCTCTGCAGTGCCTGCCCTTGGAGCTGGTGGCCCAGGACACTGTGAGGGTCAGTGATAGCCTGGGCTGTGGTGGAGATCACAGTGGGCAGCCAGAAGCTTTGGACAGGCAACGCTCCCTGTCCTAAACCATGTCAAGGAAGCACTTCTACCCACTGCTAAAACAGCTCTAGGCTGAGGGTAGGTGTGATCTAGCCAGGTGGAAGAGAAGGTTATGACTCATGTGACCTTGGGGGAGGCAGCAGAAGAGGAGCCGCCAAGAGGGCAGTCACCAAGGCCTGGCACCTGAGGAGGGGGTAGGGCTGGATCCTTCTGGGTGGCCAGGCTGGGTCCAAAAGGGCCAGCCAGGCAGTGGGTTTGGGGCGAGCTTGGCCAGTTGGGAGAGTCTGGAGTTGCGAGAGGCCTCCCTGCTCCAGGTTTGTATCCTAAGGGGAGGGGGACCGTCAGGGCCTGAGGCTCCTCCCACAGGCCCTTTCCTGAGTGTGGGGCTTGGGAGCCTATGCTCATTCTACACTCAAAGCCACGTGTTTATCTCTGCCATGAGGAAACCAAGGGTGGAGACACCTGAGCTGCCCACCCGGGTGGTCTCAGGGGTAGGCTGGGGCCTGGCTGAGAGCTGGGTACAGAGCAGACTGCCCGAGGAGCCAACTGGGCCTCTGGCAATGCTGTGGTACTGACCAGGCCCAGCTGACCTGGTGCCATCTGCAGCCAGTCGATGAGCTTCTCCGACCCGGAGGCATCTGATGTTGGCGTCTGTGGGGTGTGGGCCGGGCCCCAGGAGCGGGGCCTGGGCAGCCCCGTGTGTTGAGGAAGGAAGGCAGGGCCCCCGCTCCCCGGGCCCGGCCCCACTGCTTCACCCCCCTCCTGCCTGCCCAGAGCCTGACCAGGAGGGCCTATCAGGTGAGAAGGGGGCCCTGCCCAGCACTGGCCTGCCTCCTGCCTGCTTCCTGGGGGTGCAGGATGGCTGCGGAGGACTGGGGGCAACGGGGTGAGACCTCATGTGGGGGTCCTTTGGGGAAGGCAGTGGGGCTGCAAGGGCTTGCCAGGGTTCAGGTCAGGCCTGAGCCAGGGGTCAGGCATAGAGCCTCACGTTGGAGGGAGGGATGTCCCCGCTGCGGGGAGGGGCGAGCAGCCTAACTCTGACTTCAGTGTTGGGCCATGTCCTCCATGCTGGAGTGGGTGGAGTTCAGCCCCTCTGGGCTCAGGCAGGGCCCGGGCTGCCCTACCCGGGACAGTCCCTCACACCTGTCTACAAGGGAGGCTGTGGCCGTTAGCATAGCCCAGCAGGGTCTGGACAAGCGCAGGCAGCACTGGCCTTTGCACAGGCCAGTCTGTTTGGGAGTGGGGGTCCCAGAGGGTCCAGTTGGCTGATGCTGTGAGCATCGTGTTGGCCCCTGGAGGTGAGCGGTACGTTATTCAGATGGAGCAGAGGCAACAGCTGCCCTGGTTGGGGTTCTAGCCCTGGGGCCTAGTGGAACCCCCTCTCTGTCACCCCAGGCTCTGGCCCTACAGGTGTCAGGTCTGACTGCTCTGCAGCCTTGGGACGTTGCCACCTCTGTGTGTTCAGGGAAGTGACAGAGCTTAGGCCGGGCTGGGCTTCTGGGGTGGGCTGAGGGGGCCAGGCCAGCTCCTGTGTCCACCTGGTATGTGTGATCATCCCCAGACAGCTTGCTGCTGCACTCGGACCTGTCTCTGGCCTCAGCTTACTCCTTGAGGGGCTCCTGCCTCAGTCTTCTTGGGTGCTTCAGAGACCAGGCCAGGAGTCCTCAGGACTCAAGTGACCTTGGCTCCCCCTGGAATCCTGGACTAACCATCTGTGATTGGCATTTGCCCAGCAGGAAACGGTCCTGTTGGCTTTGCTTTCTGAGTTCCTGTAACCAAAGGGCCAGGGTGCTCTGGGGGACATGGGGGCAGGCCCCAGGGTACGGCCACTTCTACCTGTGGGTGTCTGAGGGGCTTCCTGGGTGCAGTGGGGTCTCACCAGCTCCTGTGGACAGTGCTGGGGTGAGGGGGCCACCTCCAGGGGAACATAGATCCTGCCCTCTGTGACTGTGGTGGATCTGTGGTGGTGTCCTGGCCTGGGTTTCCTTTGCCTGGTGTAGCTGCCTACATTTTGGGCAAAACTCGGCACACAGAAGCCAGTGATGTCCGGGAGTTGTCTGGAGGTTCTGGGTCAGCCAAGGGTGCCCTTCTGTCCTCCCCTCCTCCACCCCGCTTCTAGACCAAGAGGTGACCTCAAGGAGAGAGGCCTGCACCAGGGTGGGGAGCAGGCAGGTGGAGCCTGGCTCCCCGAGACCCTGGAGATGACAAAGCCCTGGACCGCCTTCTCCAGACTTCCAACACAGCTCAGAAATAAACTTCTTTTTTAGACCACTGTGATCAGGGTTTTCTGAGGGTGGGTTCCCTGACTTGGGACCGGTGCTGCCTAACAGCCTGTCTGCCCCCCTGTGAGGACAGCGGAGGGGCTCAGCCTTGGCCCGGCCCCACAACACAGACTTCCCACGTCCCTTGGCAGGATCCTCTGAGTTCTGGGTGCAGTGACCACTGTCTGAGTGTTTCACCTGAGCCGCGCCAATGGACTGGGCAGGACTTAGGGGACAAAATATACAAGCCCTCCCACGGGCCTGGCTCTCAGCCCTGTCAGGTGTCTGCCCCAAGGGAGCTCGAGACCCCACCATGCAGAGCAGCGAAGGCAAAACCTTGCCTCCCACATCTCTCTCATTCAGCTGCTGGGCCGGGAGCAGGGCAGGAGCTGAGTCTCCAGGGAGGGCGTTTCCAGAGAGCCCCTGGGCCCCCACGGTCTAGAGCAGGTGGAGTATGGATGGAGTGGTGTGAAGCAGACCAGACTCCTGTTGCTTGAGCCCACAGCCCCTTCCCCTGCCCTCCCGTGGGCTCGGAACTGCCAGAGCCCAAACAAAACCACCAGGATTCAGTCCCTGCGGACTTGGCTCCAGCACTGAGTTTGTAATGGCTTTGGGGACGCTGGGTGGACCCTTCCTGTGCTCCTGGGCCCCTGCTGACTGGATTGCCCCTTGGATGCAGCCTTGGGCTCCCCCACAGACACCCCACTACCCCCAACTATGTGCACGCCTGTCCTCTGGTCCCCACGCAGTGGCCTCCGCTGTGCCCACATCCTCTCCATAGCTGTGGGTCATCTTCCTGAGGATTTCTGGTTGTGAAATTTAAATTTCTCAGGTAAAGACCTCTGCTGGCAGTGTCCTGCGCTCAGGAGGGGTGGCCAGTCTCCTTGGCATGTCCTACCGATGTGGGCCGGCTGCACGTGTCTGTACCTCCCGTAGGCTGTGCCTCCAGTGCCTTTCCTCGCCCTTTTTTATGGTATCAAAGGAGAGAAATGACAGATTCCTAAGTCTCCAACACAAGGGCTTAGAAGCAAGCCCAAGGACGCCCTGCAGCAGGGCTGTCGGGTGGCCATGTGCACTGGCCTCTGTCCGCTCCCAGCCTCAGGCTGTACTGCGGAGCCAGCTAACAAGCGTGACTGGGACAGGCGCACCTCTCAGATCATTTCTCTTGGGCAGTGTTTAGGCCACAGCCACCCCCAAGTTTATTTTTTCCAGTGTGGAACTAGATGATGATAGTTTGAAGAATTTTAAAGGGAATGAAAGAGCTGGAATCTGCAGCTTTCACAAACTTTCGGGGACTGGTAAAAACACACACTTAAAATTGTCCCAAATGAGTCAAAGTGAAGAAAAGTCTATTCCAAAATTATGAAATCTACGGGAATGTAAAATGCACAGGGATTTGAATCACAAGGTTTTAGAAAACAATAAGAAATAATAGTGCGTAAATAAAAAGAGAGCTGATGCTGAAGAAGAATCTTCAGGTAAATGGCGTGAGGCCCACAGGTGACCCTGGAGCCAGAGGCTCCTGCACGCCAGGTACCTCCCACACCAGCCCCACACGCTCTGTTCTTGGCTGTAGACTAAGGATCTGTCAGCTGGACGTTTATCTAACCTGCTTTTTCGTTTGTGTTTCGAGCCTATTCCTTCACCTCAGGTCAGTGAGGTGTCCTCCCTGTTGGGAAAAGTGAGTTCCTGCTTTTGTTTGACTGAAACTCGGTACCAGAGCCTCGTGTCTGGATGGGGGGTGAATGATGGAGGCCCCTGACCCCCACCTTGTGTGTGACTCACAGACTGTGATCATGTCCTCTTGGCCTTTATTTTCTGGAAAGACTCACAATGTGATCAGTGTGGCCTCAAGAGACAGCCACTCAACCCCTGTAGTGGTCCCTGGCTGTCCTGGGGCCGGTGACTTCTCGAAGGCGCAGTGTTGGGAATGGAGGACTGTGCTTCCTGTCTGGCCCCTTCCCTCCCTGCATTGGCTGCTTCTGGAAGGTGCTCCTGGGATGGTGCCTGGCCCAGGGTTGGCTCGGCCTGGCCTGGCATCCACACCCTAAGGAGCAGTGGCCCAAGGATGCTTCCTGGGCTGCACTAGACGCTAAGGCCCCAGCACACAACATCTTCCC
This sequence comes from Daubentonia madagascariensis, assembly GCA_023783475.1. Taxonomy (NCBI): domain Eukaryota; kingdom Metazoa; phylum Chordata; class Mammalia; order Primates; family Daubentoniidae; genus Daubentonia; species Daubentonia madagascariensis. The sequence continues at coordinate 1,965,009 of JAKFHU010001581.1, forward strand.
TTCGTGGACGGTGATTTGCCACTTTTCTGCCTGTTCTCGGCAGCCTGTGCTACAGTTCATCCCAGCTGGCTTCTCATGTCCTCCCCAGGGGAGCTTTGTGTCATGTGTGAACACAGATATGTCCCTGGGTCCTCTCTGCATGCGCACTTAGAGAAATTCAATCCCCTAGGTCAGCTGCGGTCCCTTCCTGGGACAGCTGTCCACACACACCCTGGGGCTTGCCCACACGACTACCGGACCTGCTCGTAGTCTGGGAACGTGCATCCAGAGAGTCTGCCTTCAGAAGTGGACGTCAGCATGCTGACTCCCGGCCTGAGGGCCCTGACATACTTGGTCCCTTCTGTGCACAGCGCCTTGATTGTTTCATATCCATCATAGAAAAAAGTGATTAAAAATAAAGGATAAGATAAACCCAGAGGGAGAGGAGGCACACTGCGCACTGGCTTGTCCCACCCCTGCCGGGCGCCCTCAAGGCAGCAGCAGGCTCCTCATCAGCTCGCCTCCGTGGCAGGCGGCTGCAGGTGGGCGAAGCCCAGGAAGACTTGCTCCAGTGAGATCTGGCTCACAGAGTAGTCGTCCACTCCGTACTTCTCCTTGGCTTTCTCCAGAATGCCAAACACCTTTGGGAAGCAGGAAAGCCACTGGTAAGAGAGGCCGGGGTCAGGCTCCTCGGTCAGACCTGGGAGTCCTCTGGCAACAAGGGGCTGGCAAGGCCCCCAGGTTCCACCACGCCCAGCCCTGCCCCAGAGCCCCAGTGAGAAGTCGGCACCATGAGGTCCACTGCGCTCCAGGGAGAAGATGCTACCTAGCTTCCTCCTGGCCCTGTGCCCAGCTTGGAGGATGACCTTGAGCAAGTTGTGCCTCTCTGAGCTGGTTTACTGTTTCACGATGAATTCCTCCCAACTTCAATATTTTGGGTATAAAACCCAAAACTTGGCAGATGTTAAGGTGGGTATTAGAGGAGAAATAGGCAGGGAGAGACCCCTGGAGGGAACTTCCCCACCCCCAGTAGTGGTGCTCCAGGGCCTGAGCTCACCTTGGCCCAGCTGAGGTCATGGCCGGGCAGGTGGTAATGGACCATCCCTTGGTGTTCATCTTCCAGGACGCTGCCTGCACAAAGGAGAGACTGTGTTCCTGTGAGGACTGGGCTGGAGGGGACTCTTGTCCCAGGGGTCAGGGAGATGGGACTTGGCAGGGGCGAGGCATAGATACCCTCTGCACAGTGGCTGGGAGAGGGCTAGGCAGGGGCCCAGGGCCACGTGGCGGAGGCTGCCAGGGCTGCACACACCTGGGAAGGTCAGGTCCACGAACGCCTTGAACTCCTCCAGCGCCTCCTGCTGCCCTTCGCTCCGGACCTTGGCCCGCAGGGAGTAGCCACTGCCGAACTTGCTTTTGAGGTGCTGGGCGCTGCCCAGGCACTTGAACTGCCCCTGCACCATGATGGCCAGCCGGGTGCACAAGGCCTCACACTCCTCCATGCTGGGGAGAGGGGGCAGAGGCCTGAGACAGGGCTGAGGGATGCTGACGCCTGCCCTGGGTGCCAAAGGCTTGTGCAGACAGGAAGGTGTCTGTGCCCAAATCGGGCCGTTCCTGCTTCCCGTGCTCAGAGTGTGGCACGTGTGCAGGACCTGGGGATCTCCTCACGGACTCTGCACCAGCAGCCGACAGGTCTCTGTGACTCGGCCTCTGCCAGCCCAGCCCTCCCATGGACCCACGAGACCCAGACTCTACCTGTGGGAGGTGATGACAATGGCTTTGCCGGACTCGCGGGCCCGGGCCACGGTGTCCCAGAGCAGGCGCCGGGCCACAGGGTCCATGCCAGTGGATGGCTCGTCCAGGAAGATGACCGCAGGCTCTCCGATCAGGGCGATGCCGGTGCTCAGCTTCCGCTTGTTACCACCACTGGGGGCAGAGGGTGCCCAGTGGGGGCAAGGCTGTTATAGTTAGCATAGGCTCCCAGCCCCAGCAGAGGCCCACACGCGGTGATTGCAGAGCACCCCTGGTGAAGAGGATGGGGCGCATGCCTGGCAAGCACGCCACAGAGTCGGAGGCCCCAGAGAAAGCTGAGCCCAGGGGCCCGGGCCACACTCCCATGCAGAGCAGGAGCACCATCCGTCTGCACCTGAGGGGGCCTGAGAGAGTCCCTGACATCACTCACTGCTGGCCTTGTATCCAGGCGGTAGGAACCATCAGGGCAGCCCTTCTCACCTGGCACTGCCTGGGTCATGCTACCAAATCCCGGCTCAATCCTGGGCCTGTGGGCAGGAGCTCTGGCCACTGATCTGCGCAGTCACTCCCGGCCCTATGCTAAGGGGACCCCAACCTCTCCCTGGGAAGGGCCAGGGCTCCTCTTGTCTTGGGGCAGGGCTGGGTGCAGGTCGCACCTGTATGTCCTGACCAGCTTATTGGCGTGGGGCTCCAGGAGCAGGCCCCGAAGAGTGTTCTCCACACAGGCCCCAATGTGGCGCTCGGGGATGCCTCGGAGCCGGGCATACATGACCAGCATCTCCCGGCCGGTCATGTGGTCCAGCAGGGCGTCAAACTGCGGGCAGTAGCCGATACGCTGCCGCACCTGGGATTAGAACACAGTCCGGGAAGAAGCAGGTCAGAGGGATACCCTGCAGGGCCTGCCTGCCCTGGTACCCACCTCAGCCTGTCTCTCGTCTCCAGGGTCTGTGCAGGGTGGCCTATGGAGCTGTGCACAGGCCATGGCAGCTGCCCACAGCTGATGCCCACTGAGCAGTACTTCAGCAGGGACACAGGAAGGACTTGGCTGGCCAGGCCCAGGCTCCCAGACCTGCTTTAAGACACGCCATCACTTGGTTCCCACACTGAGGTGACAGGCTGGCAGGTCTAGCCCGGAGCCTGGTTCACCACCGGGAGCCCTGGGGTCAGGGTGGTGTGAGAATGGCTTCATTGATTATGCAATATGATTCCCATGCAAACCTTACACAGAAGCAAGATTTTACAGCTCATAGCTGGTCACCTGCTCATTTGTTCTCAGATATTTAGCAGACATCTAACATGTGTCAGGGCCTGCCTTTCTTCTTCCTCTAATAAGAGATGTTCGCTGGCAGCACCTTTGTGGCGGGGCATTGCTCGGTCAGTCGGCACAGCAGCTGTTCTCTGAGCGAGGGCCACACCCAGCACAGCCAGGACGCCACCATGTGGCCCCTTAGGGCCAGCCGGCCACTGCCTGCTCAGCTGCCTCAGGAGCTGGTGGGGGACAGGTGTGCCTGGGTTCTGTGGATTCCAGAGACTGGGTTTCTTTACCGTCCTTGGGGTTCTCAGGCTTCCAGAATCTGTTTTTAGTCGGTTTGGGAAGAGCTCGCAGCCAGTACCTTCTTGGCTGCTGCCTTACCCTGTCCCCTCTCCTCCCCTCCTGGAACCCAGGTTAAATGCGTTTAGGACTTCTCACACTTCCTCCATTTCTGGATCACATGAGTTTTCTCTCTCCTGCGTGTACTTCCAGGCACATAATTTATTTCTTTAAACATAGTAAACACAGTTATTTTGTAATCTGGGCCTGACAACTGTGCCTTCAAATTTAAGGTTGTGGGTTTGTTCCTCCTATGGGGCCTTGAGTCTGTGGATTCCAGCCATGGTGCCCGTCGCCTTTGTCTGTTATTTGTGCAGTGCTCACAGGCCTTGGGACACTATCTGGGGGACTCTTTGAGGCCCAGGATGAAGCCTTTTTCCAGAGAGGACCTGAGCATGCCCTGGGCCCAGGGGCACTGCAGTCCAGAGCCCCTGCCGCCAGCTCAGGACAGGACCCCGAGGCCACTTCTCAGGCTCTTTGTCTTTCCATTTCCCCTGCTCTGCTCAGCACATGGGGACCTTCTGCACAGTCTCCAGGGGCAGGGGAGCAGGACGGCTGCCTCTGGTGCATCCCTACCCTGTGGGGGTAGCCTATGTGGGTAACCCAATGTGGGGAAACTGTGGGCGGGTCCTGAGCCTTCACTTCTGTCCCCTTACTCAGCAAGGCCTCCAAGCCCACACCAAAGTTGCCTGGACACAAAACGGCCTCCGTCACTGCTGGACATCTCTTTCCTCCCCATCACCTGCCTAGCCTGGCCCGGTCACTGCCTTGTCCTGCCATCCACAAGTGTGTGTTGTGCCCACTGCGGGCCAAAGAGTAGCTCCATCCCTGCTCCCGGGGTTCCCCTCCTGCCACGCCTGCCCTCCTGACCCTGTAGGGCCACCTGGCTGCGCCCACCTTCCTGATGTCAGAGCTGATGCTGTGGCCCCCGACGAAGGCGTCACCAGAAGTGATGCTGTCCTCCCCAGTCAGCATTTTGAAAGTCGTGGTTTTTCCAGCTCCGTTGAAACCCAGCAAGCCAAAGCACTCCCCTTTCTGGACTGCGAGGGAGACCCTGTCCACAGCGAGGAGGGGCACTCGCTGCTCATACACCTGCGAGGTGCCCGACAGAAAATGCCAAAATGAGGAGGCCTGGAGACCCAGCAGAGCAACCCACCGCAGCCCCCGCAAGCTTCCGGGGACAGGGCAGACCCCAGGGACAGCCGGTGGAAGGGGCCCAAGCCCCAGCCTTGCCTTGCAGAGCTCCTTGATAACCAGAGGTGTGTCGAGCAGGGAGTCCAGGCTGGGGGCCAGGACCCGGCTCCTCTCATCGGCCACATCTTGGTCCTCAGGAAGCACCGAAGTCCGGGTGCACAATTCTATCTAATTATTCAAGTCAAAGACCACACCAGTGAGGCCTAGCCCCAGGGGCCCTTCCCAGGGAGGAGGGGGCAGATTTTGTGTGGGAGGTTGGTGGGACCAAGGTCTCCAGGCTTCTCAGGCCCCACATGTGCAACTCAGACCCTTTACAAGACCAAGTGGCCTCACAGGCTGAAATTAGCATCCAGGAAACACAAACTACCCAAGGAACAAGAACTGTACTGACTCATGACTCACAGAGAAAATCAAAACTCCCTGAGGCATGTAGGAGATTTTCACACACAGAAACTCCTTTTTAGAGAAACCTTAATTTTTATTTTATTTTTTTTTTGAGACAGGGTCTCACTCTGTTGCCCAGGTTGGAGTGCAGTGGCGTCATCATAGCTCACTGTAACCTTGAACTCCTGGGCTCAAGCAATCTACCTGCCTCAGCCTCCTAAGTAGCTGGGACTCACAGCCGTGTGCCACCACACCTGGCTAATATTCCTAGTTTTGGTAGGAAATTTTCCCAATTTTTGCTCTTGTTTAGGCTGGTCTCAAACTCCTGACCTCAAGCGATCTTCCCACCTCAGCCTCCCAGAGTGCTAACATTACAGGCGTGAGCCACTGTACCAGGCTGAGAAGTCTTAATATTTTAAAGAAGCCAATTCACCCAGGTTGGGCTGTATATCCAATGCAATTCAACAGGTTTTGTTTCATTTTTCTGGGGGGGGATGGAGACTTGAAGTGTATCTGAAAAAACAAGGAGGACGGCCCCAGGCCCCAGGCTGACCACGAGGCCCTGGGGCTCAGGACTCCAGAGCCCTTTCAAGGGGTGAGGTCCGTGACCCTCCCCGGGTGGATGATGCACTTGGGCCCTGCCATGCCACGCTGAGGCCACATGTGTTGGCCATGAGGAAGCCCGACCGCCCTGGGGGATGGAGACAGGGAGGTGGGGGCAGCCTCCTGTGCCAGGCCCAAGTGGAGGCGTGGGGAGCATCCGGCCAGAGCCACTCACCAGTGCCCGCCTCCTCCGGAAGGCACAGATGAAGGTCCTCAGTCTCCACAGTAGGTTGGTCTCGATGAGGAAGAGTAGGGTGAGGTAGGTACACCCTGAGGCAGCCATGGAAGCCACAAACCTGCCAACCCCTGGGGCCCTCCAGGCGTAGAAGTTCTCCTGGTACTCGATGTCTGTGCAGGGCGAGAGAGACATGCTGTGCCTGTGGCGTAGCACGCCCTACCCCAGGTCCCCAGCCCCTGTTCCTTCCCTGGGTGGCATGAGGTGCCTGTGCCCAGCCCCTCCACAAGGCGCCACATTCCCCCTGCCCCGAGTGTGCCCTGTGTCTGTCATCCCCACATGGAGCCTGAAGTACTTCCCGTGCCCCTTGGTGATTTTGCCAGGCAAGGCGCCCCCACATGCCCCGGTGCACTCACACACCTGCTTCCCAGAGTTGGGGACTGTGCTGAGATGTAAAAACTGGTTTAGGGTGGTTTAGGGAGGGGACAGGCATGTGGCAAGCGGTCACAAATCCTGTCCTATAAGTGACGACGCAGCAGGGGCAGGGCAGAGAGACTGGGCCTGCCCGAGACGCGCAGGGCTCTGCAGAGGGGACCCCAAGCTGCCTGCTGATGCAGGATGGAGAGCGTTTCAGGCACAGAAGGGGTGTGTGGTGTCCTCAGGGTGGCCCCATAGGATGGGTCCAAGTCCTATGCCCCTGAACCCGAGAGTGTGACCTTGCTCAGAATTAGGGTCTTTGGAGATATAATTAGGTAAGGGTCTCAAGGTGAGATACTGGATTTAGGGTGGGCTCTAACTCCAAGGACAAGTGTCCTTGTAAGAGAAAGGCAGAAGGCCATACCACCCTGAACACACCAGATCTCGTCTGATCTCGGAAGCTAAGTGGGGTTGGGCCTGGTTAGTACTTGGATAGAAGGAGACTTGAGACATGGGGCAAAGGCCATGCAAAGACAGAGCAGAGGAACACCTGGGGCCACCAGAAGCCGGAAGAGCAGGGAGGATCCTCCCCTAGAGCCCGAGGAGGGAGTGCAGCCCTGTGGACACCTTGGTCTTGGATGTCTGGCTTCCAGAACTGTGAGAGAATCCCTTTTTGTTGTTTAAGCCCCCCAGCCTGTGGTCCTTTGTCATGGATGCTGCAGGACACCGATGCAGGTGGACCAAGCAGAAGCACAGAGGTGGGGCCCAGGATGTGAGGGCAGGAGCCAGGCAGCTGGTATGGGGTGGTGAGGCCAACATGGATGAGGGGTGAGCGCCACGCTGCTCAGAACACAGAGAGGTCCCTGAGCTTTGGAGCCCCTCTGCAGTGACAACTGACTGACCATCCCAAGGACACTCACTGTACTTCTTGCAGTAGTGGGCGGCGACCTCGGAGGAGGTGCAGTACCTCCGTGTCTCGTAGTTCTCATAGAAGCTGCTGACCGCCATCCCCAGGCAGTGGTTGGGCAGCACCAGGAACACATGGTCCAGGGTTCTGGAAAGTTCTTCTAATTTTACCGCTGTAGTGAGGAGGTACACACCAGTTAGTGCTGGAGGGCACACCACACCTGCCCCCAGGACAGATATAGTTGGGGAAGGGCAGGTCCCCAGTGTTCCCAAAGATCAGACACCTCCATGGACAGGACCTTGTCCCTACTGTGCCGAGTGAGGTGGCACCTCCCTGAGAATGCCACTGCCAGCTCTGCTGAAGCCACCCAGAAGGGGATGCCACAGATGCTTGCCCGCCACAGCTGGCTGAGCACGGCTGCCTTGGGCAGAGGGGCCTGGTGCCCAGTGCCTGAGCCCCACCTCTGCCCGAGGTCAGTGCTGCCCCTGTGTGGCCAGAGCAGCCCCCAGGGCAGCCACTGGGGTGAGGGTCTCTGTGCCCCCACCTGGGATACGCATGATGGTGACCATGAGGAAGGTGGCGATGCCTGACAGGATGTTGAATATGGTCAGCCTCGTGTAGGCGGTGGCCGCCCCCGAGAAAAAGAAATTCATCAGGTACATGAGGGGGATGATGGCCCAGCCATATAGCAGGAGCAGCAACAGCGTATCGGCCATGTGGCCGTCCCACGTGAAGGCGCGCACGTCGAAGGCTTTGAACACCACCTGCGGCAGCACAGACAAAGTGGCTCAGCGAGCAGGCAGAGCAGTGGGCAGCTCCCAGGGCAGGGCAGGGACTGACAGGAACACTTGTGACTGATCAGCCAGCCCAGGCCATCGGCCCCACAGGCTGTGTCTGGCTCCTGAGGTGGCTTTCAGCCCCGGGATCCTCTCTGACCAACAGCCCCCCTTCTCCCTGTGCTGCTGCAGCTGCACCAGGCACCAGCTCAGGCCCTGCACACCCAAGAGGGGCAGAGGCTGGGGGCATCTCCAACCATCCTCCTGGAATGTAGACTTTCCAGTTAGTTCTGGTCCTGCGGGGTCCCTGAGGCAAGCCCACTGTGGTCTGCAGGGAAGGACCCAGCGCCGTCCAGCACTCACCAGCAGCAGCACACTAGGGACGAGGAAGGAGATGAGGTCCCACAGCAGAGCGGAGAGCCAGAAAGTAGCCACACGGACTCCACTCACAAACTGGACGTGCTTGGCCTGGGCGGCCCTCTCGCTGACCGCCAGGATGGAAAACGTGCTGGCCAAGAATGCCATGGCGAAGAGCAAATTGAGGGCAATGTCAAACCCCTTCCGGCCCCTGCGGGGGACAGGGCAGGTCAGGGCAGAGCATAGCATGTCTGGGAAGTGGAAAGGAGCGGGTCCTCTGTTGTTACCGTCCAAAGCGTGGGGTGTGGCAGCCAGACCTCTAGAGGGGGCTGAGGGGAAAGGCTAGGGCCATGGGGGTCTCTGCACTGGGAAGATCCCCACACCCCGAGAACAGCTACTCCTCACGACTCCCTCTCCCAACTGGTGGCAGTGTCGCTCCGCCCCGAGCCACCGTCCCCACATGCACTCAGGAGACGGTACTTCCTCCCCTCCGCCCTTCCCATTTCTCCTGGGGGAACTCTCTGCCTGGTTCTCTTCACAGTGTCCCAGATCAGACCCCCGCTGTCGGGTGCCTGGATCACTGCAGTAGCTAAACGATCCCTCCCAGGTGCACTCTACTCTACATTTGGTTGCCAGCAACACCTTCCAGAAACAGGCTCTGGCGGCATTATACTGTTGATTTAAAACCTCCTGACAGTTTCAACAAATGGTGCTGGGACAATGGAATATTATCTGGCAAAACAAAAAAGAACAAAGCAATAATGCTACAACGTGGATGAACCTTGAAGAGAAGCCTGACACGAAAGGGCATGTGTCATTCACGTGAAACGTCCAGATGGGCAAATCCTTAGAGACAAAGTAGATTAGCAGCTGCCAGGTGCAGGGAGTTGGGGAGATGGGGAGAGACTGCTAACGGGTATGGGGTGTCTTTTGGGGGGTGACAAGAGTGTTCTATACAATTACATTGTGGTGATAGTTCCACAACTCTATGAATAATACACCAGCAGGCATCTGATGGTGGACCATAAACGGGTGAACTGAATTGTATGGTGAGTGAATTGTATCTCCCAAACCTGTTAAAATAAAAAATCCTCTGCCTGGTCTAGTGTCACCATAATAAGCCCGAACCCCTCAGCCTGACCTCTGGGTCTCCCAGTCCTGAACCCACCAGGCTGCTGACCGCCTGCCCGGTTTGGAGACCCCTGTTGGCCCTGCCTCCTTCCTGAGTCCCCCAGGTATCTGCAAGGGGAAGCTTCTCCCACACCCTGTGCGACGTCTCAAGGCCCTGCAGTCTGCTGCAGGACAAGAGATGAGGCCATTGACTTTCTGCTTTGGGGCAGGGATGGGGCCAGCAGAGGGGGACACAGATATCACAAGGCCCAGGCACAGCCTAGAAAGGGGGTGGAGATGAAGTGGTCCTCTAGTGGAGAGACTGTTCTGAAATTAACGGAATCTTTGGCTTCCTCTGGGTGGGTCCCAGAGTCCCGGGGCTGTTTCTGGGGTGGGGGACAGCCCTGCCCATACGATGGCATGACAAGGCTCCCAACACATGGCCACTGAGGGACAGGGACACGGATCCTCACCGAGTCCTGCTGTCCTCCCCCCCTCCCTCCCCTCGGCTCACGTGCACAGCGGGTGTGGTGGGGGGCCTGGCCACACTGCCTGCCCCACCGGAGAGGGAAGTCCTGGTGAGCATGATGACCAGCAGGAGCTGGGTGTGGGTTTGGGAAGGGGAGGCAGGGCTGCCCTCCAAGACTTCAGACGTCCCCGTGAGGACCACGCTGCATGAGACAGACCTCCATGGCTGTCACAGGGAAGGGCAAGTAGGGATGGCTGAGGAGGGGGCAGGGTCCCTGGCAGCTTTGGGAGGGCAGGAACGATGCTCTGTCTGTCCATGGCCCTTGGCAATGCCCATGGTGGCCAGTCCTGGGGAGGGGCCCTGGCGGGTGGGGGGGGCAGCTCACAACATACTCATTGAACTGGTCCTTGGCAGCCTGCAGGGCGCTCCGGGGCTGGGGGTAGTTGGAGACCACGATGGAGGCCTGAGGGCCACACAGCAGCTTGAAGAGAAGGTTGTCCACGATGGCCAGCGCAGTGGCCGGGGAGTGGTATGCCTGGTTGTTGAACAGGGCGGTGACAACCGTCCGTTCTCCCACGTCTCTGAAGGACGTTGCCACCAGGCACCGCTCGTTAAAGCCTCCCCCTTCCACTGAGGCCCTGAAAATCAGGAACTCCTCTAGGTCACCTGGGGAGCAATGGCAGAGTCAGGGGACACAGGAGATGACAGACAGGGGTGCCACTGCTGTCTCAGCGCAGCCAATCAGGGACCCAAGGGTGGGCGCGGCCCAGCAAGGACCCCGGCGGTGCGAGCTCCTGCCCATCCAGCAGCACCCGGCACCGTGCCGCACGCCCCGAGCTGCCCATGTTGTGGCCAACCTCTTCCTAAGATCCCGGTTTCTGTCGAGAGCTTGTCCAGAATGCCAAGCCTCACAGTTGCTGGTCAAGAAGTGGGAGGGGAGCAGTAAGGTGAGAAAACCTTCCAGCATGTTCCATCTAACCAGCACGGTCCCTGTTCTAAGCCTGTTCTAGCTGGCCACACTGCCTGCCCCACCGGAGAGGGAAGTCCTGGTGAGCATGATGACCAGCAGGAGCTGGGTGTGGGTTTAGGAAGGGGAGGCAGGTGTGCACACCCTGTGCGATGTTTCAGGTGTGCATATCCAGCTATGACCGCAAGAGACTCGAGACAGTTGTGTCTTAAGAAACACCACGTCACGTGGAGGCGCAGTGTGACCAGCCCAGTCACTAGGTCACTGAACTTCTGCACTTCGCTTACGAATGGCCCTGACAGACACAGCTTCAGGAAAGACGGCTGACAGGGTTCAGCCCTGGCAGTGTGCCTAAGTCTGCGTCCTCCGGGGGCACATCCTCTGCCTCAGTGTCATGATCTGCCACCCAGGGGGCATCTGGCAATGTCGGGAGGCATTTGTGATTGTCATGGTGGGGCAATGCCAGGGGCGCTGGTGAACATCTGTCAGTGCCCAGCCAGCCAGGAACCACCCACCCCAGAAGTTGACAGTGCTGCAGGCGCGAGGCCAGCTCTGACTGCCCAACAAGGCCCCAACCCTGGGACACCCTTACCCAGCACCTCGCGTGGCTCCTGCCCCTCCGCCTGCAGCATGTCCTTCAAGTGCTCTGACAGCTGCTGATCCAGCCGGGAGGTCCCGGAAACTGAGAAGGGCACGATGGTTCTGCCGTACGCACCCAAGGTCAGCTTCAGGATGGGGTCGTCGAAGATCTCAGAGGAGTAGTTGATGGCCAGGAGGGCCAGGGTGACACAGGTCAGTGGGACCAAGACCTGGGCTGCCACCATCTTCCACTCCCGCCAGCTGTACGTGGCCTTCTTCAGGAACATGGCCCAGAACTGCTGGCAGTACAGGGCAAGCTGCGGCAAAGGGGACTCAGGTGATGCTGGCACCGCTCAGGACCACACCAAGAGCCTCCCGGGGCTTCTTGCAGGGGCCATGGGAGGAGCTCAGTAAACCACATGGAGAGCATGGCAGTCCACATCCCTGCAGGGCCCAACATGGGTCTGCACACCAACTGTTGGGGATCTCACCACAGCCACGGAGGCGGGGCAGACACTGTTTGACTATCGCAGGATGTTAGGGTACCGGCTGCAATCCCCTGCCTTCCCCTACCCCGTGGAGACACACCATGCAGGAAGGCCCTGGCCCAGCTCATTCGTGAGCAGACTGACAAACCTCCCCACTGCCTCCCTAGACTGACTGCCCTATTCCCCAACATCACCCCTCATGGCCCTCTAAGTGTAGGGAGCACCTGGGCTTCAGGGTCAGGCCAACCAGAGACCAGACCCTCGCTCTGTCACATGCTGGCCATTCGACTTTGGCCCAGGCCTCAGTTTCCTTCCTGTAAAATGGGACTAGTACGTAAAGCCTACTTAGCACTGAGCTGGGCACAAGGCAAGCTCTCGATACACAAAGTGCTGTGCCCAAGTTAGAACATTCAGAAATTCCCACCACTCCATTAAAATGCTCCCAGTTTCCCTTCCTCCTGCCAACCCACAGAGCACAAGCTGTAACCTGCCCTCTGCTCAGTGCACTGACCCACCGAGGCCCATGTCTGCCCTCCCGGGCTCTCCTCTGTGTCAGCTAACGTGAGGGGCTCAGGCCCCCTGACCTTCCCGTGCTGCCCGCCCAGAGTGCTCACCCCGGTGTTGAGCTTGACAGTGGCACACTCCTCCTCGATGAGGGCACCAATGCCGTCGGTTGGGTCCATGGCCCCGCACAGGTTGCTGTCCACTGCCCAGTCGCTCGCCCGCCTCTCGTGCTGGTACTGCAGGGCAGGGAGCTGGATGGCCTGCATGTCCATGCTGGTGTCCACCAGCTTCCCAACCCTGTGCGGACACAGGCACCACTCACACACTTTGCTCCCTGGGTGGGGGGCAGACCCATCCCCCGAGGAGGGGAAGAGGCAGGGAGAGGGCTATTATCAGACACACTGAAGCAGAGCAACACCATCGATTCTTTTGCTTGTCCATTCACTCATCTACTCATCAGTGATTATCTCCAGAGCACCATCTGTCCTTGGCCGAGCAAGGCCCAAGGGGAGGGAAAATCAGATGGGGCCCCTGCCCAGGGAGACAGCCCAGAAAGTCAGCATTCATGACCAGGGCTTTCGAGAGGGACAGAAGGGGGGCAGAGCATGATGGTGGCCCTGGGGAGGGCACAGCCAGCCCAGATGACAGGAAGGTGCAGGTCAGGGTGAGACTGGGAGGCATATGACTGTGCTCCTGGAGGGACAACCCTGGAATGGGCAGGCCAGGGACAGGCGTGGAGGGAGGGCAGGGGCCAGGCTGGCAGGACTCACAGCAGGTGCCTGGTGTAGGGCCATGCTGGGCCACACTGGAGCCCGTGAGCCACCTGATCTGCTTCAGAGACCCTCAGAGTCAGCGCTTTCAGGGGCATGTCCCTGTCATGCTCTGATTGTAAATGCTGACTCTCCGGTCAGACTCCCATGAGACTGGAGGGTTCTTAGCGGCAGGGGCCCCGTCTGGTTGTGTCTCCCCTGGACCTTGCTTGGCTGGGTATAGGTGGTGTTCCCTCCACAGTCACTGAGTGGACAGACGAATGAAGGGACAGACAAACGAGCTGATAAGCCAGAGGCATTCTCCTATGTTAGTGCTTCTGAGAGTACCCTCTAAACAAGAAAGGATACTTGTCATGAATGGAGTGACTAAAGACTACATGTAGTTACTGTATCGTCACTCCTAAATACATGCCCACGAGAAATAAAAACATACATCCAAAAACTTGGACACAAAATGTTCATAGCAGCAGTGTTCACAATAGCCAAAAAAGTGGAAAACAACCCTCACTTTCCTCAACTGATACGTGTATAAGCTAAATGTGAGCTATTCATGCACTGGAATGCCACTCAGCCATGAAGAGGAGCGAAGCTCTGACACCTGCCATAACACAGATGAACCTGGAAAACACTATGCTCAGTGAAAGAAGCCAGCACAGAACACCACATGCTGTACATTCCATTTATATGAAAAATGCAGAATAGAATAGAGACAGAAAGTAGATTAATGGTTGCCAGAGGTTCAGAAGTGACTGCTATTGGGTGTGGGTTTATTTTGGGGAGTGATAAATGTTCTAAAATTGATTGCGGTGATGGTTGCAAGACTGTGTGAATATTATATACACGGAGAAGGTGATTTTTAAAATATTATATGAATTATATCTCAATAAAACTTTTGTTTAAACACATGCACAAACCCTCCCACAGCTCCCTGCTGATTAGGAAATACAACCGAGGTTGCTGAGCAGGCGTGTGAGCAAGTTCATCCCCGACGCCCTGGAGTGAAGCCCATGTGAAGGAGCTGCCCGCTGCTTCCTGGTCCTGCAGGCCTGAGTCCCCGCTCGCTGGCCCCTCGCCCAGAGCCCCTCCTCCTTCACCGGATTCTCCCAGATCCACTTATCTTTCATGACTCACATCACAGATTCAGGTCAGAGATACCAAGCAACGTCATCTTGCCAATATTTCCTTGAATTGAAACCACTGTGCCCCTGTCCAGCTGCCTGTGGTCCCACCGCCTCGCTGAGCCCACCAGGTCCTAGACAGAGGCTCTAATTACTTCTCTCTCGAGACCAGGAGTTTGGAGAGACCACAGTCAGGCTGAGTCACGGGTGGGCTGTGTGCCCACTGTGAGGGGGGCCGGAGAGGCCTGAGACCCCAGAAGCACGGAGATAAGAGGCCCTGCAGCTGTAGGAACAAGCTGGGCCCGACCCCCAGGTCCAGCTGACACCCTCCGGCCCCTAGTTTTTCACATGTTCCCATTTGCTTTATTCAACCAAGATTCGCTGAAAGCCACCCTGTGCCAGGTCCCTTCCTCCCACCCCTCCTCACTGACCTTGTTTCAGGGGGTCTGTTCCCGGGCACTGGGTCTGAGCCCCTCTCCCTGCTGGTGTCCCTGCGGCACCCTGGGCCGTGTCCCCAGAGCACACACCAAGCGGGCCTGTGCTTACGGTCACTTGTTCTTTTGTCTCCTCTGGGCCATGAGCTCCTCAAGGAGAAAAATCTACCTACATTTATTTTTATTTCTAGTTCTTAGCACCATATCTGTCAAATAAGCATGTGAGAAATGTTTGGTCGACACACGGATTGCTTCAAGCTCCCCCGTAATTCTGAGGGTCTGAATGCTAAATATCATATCTTTGTTATGGCCACAGGTATCCCCTGAGAATGACATAAACCTCAGAAAAGCTGGGCAAGCCTCTGCACTGCTCTGACACTTTGTGCTGGATGGTGGTTCCCTGGAGGGACCCCAGGAAGCACGTGCACAACGCTCATGTGCAGGCTGCGGTTTCCCATGTGCACCAGCGTTAGTAACAGTCACAATCTGATGGGGGCTCTGCCAGCACCACTGCCCTGCCCCACCCCAGGCTGCTTCTCCATCCTCACACAGGTGTGTCAGCTCATAACCAAGGTGACTGCTTTATCACTGCACTTTAAAAAAACCTTCCCTAGCACCGAGGCCTAGATTGATGGAAACGCACATTCACTGACCGAAGGAAGACTTCCTCCATGGTGGTGACGGAGGCCCCAAAGCTGGCGATGCCCAGCTCCTTCTGCTTCTTTTCCAGTTTAGCAAAAAGACTTTCAAACCTGAAAAAAAAGACCCAGAGTGATGAGTTGCTTCTCAGTGACTTTCTAGATAATTTGTTCCTAAATAATCACCTCCCTGCAGACTGGTGGAGGGCCGCAGGAGGTTAACTCTTTGAAATGTCATTTAAAAAAAATAATACAAGCTAGGTTCATATAGTTTCATTCCCTCGTTTTTTTCTTTTTTAAAAGACTTTGGTTTCGTAGAGAAGTTTTTGAGTTCACGGCAAAATTGAGAGGAAGGAACTGGGATTTCCCACGTACCCCCACCCTACCCTGTTTCTTTCTCACACAACATCTCGTGAGCACTTTGGCCTGTTAGGTGTTCTTTGCAAGCAAACTCCTATATGAAATTACCAAAAAAACCCAAAAGAAACCGGCAAGTCGACTGGACGTGGTGGCTCCCGCCTGTCACCCCAGCACTCTGGGAGGCCGAGGAGGGACGATTGCTTGAGCCCAGGAGTTTGAGACCAGCCTGGAGAACACAGACCTCATCTCTACAAAAAATTTTTAAAAATTAGCCACAAGTGGTGGTACAGCCTAAGTCCCAGCTACTCGGGAGGCTGAGGCGGGAGGATGGCTTGGGCCCGGGAGTTGGAGGCTGCAGTGAGCTACGATGACACCACTGCACTCCAGCCTCAGTGATGGAGGAAGACCCTGTCTCTTAAAAAAAAAAGGAAGAAACTGGCCAGTATTCACTTGATCACAGGATAGGGAAACACTTTCTTAGAATAAAAGTAATGGAAGAAATCACAAGAGAAATGATATGGCACATTAAACATAACATCTGCATAGAAAAACAGTCCCACAAAATCAAACTGTAGAAAGTCACAACAAAAATGATGATATTAACATATAAAATGGATCCATAAATGAGAAAAAGACAAATACACAAAACCCAGAAGTAGCAACGCTTAAGGCCAACAGGCATTGAAAACACCCCATGGCCTGCCGGCAGGACCGAAGAAACACAAAATGCCCATCAGACAGCTGTACGCCACTTTCACCTGTGTTCAACCTGTGAAAAAAACTCTACTCAAAGCTGCAGCCATGGAAATGGACACTCTCTTATCCTGCTGATGGGGAAGCAAAGCCATGCCTCCTTTCTGGAAGGATATTTGGGGTCTATCCTGAGGGGGTCATTGGAGATCTGGATAAAGAGTTTCCTAGAAGGATGTTTATTAGCATATTTTGGGGGGAAGACATGAATACATAATAGAGCAGATGTTAAAATATGGTATCATATATCTGAATCATGGAATGGTGTGCAGCTATAAAACCACATCACTTAATCAGACCTGTAGCAAGATTAAACATACTTTCAAGACATACATCTCAAAGTTTCTGAATGTGAACCAAGAGCTTGGCTTCTCCCTCCCACACGGATGGTTGTGCCCTGTGGATAAGACAGTAACGAGGCAAGTGCCCACACTCAAATTCTCAGACTGAGATCTACAGACTCTCAGCTCCACAAACAGTAACCCGGTGTCGGGAGGGAGAGTATGAACGGCACGCAAGTGCTGAGCACCCCTTTGATTTCAGATCTGCTCTGCTCCTCCTTGCCAGGAGGCCTGGCACCCAGTACCCAACCACGCAGATTCACCATGGACTGACCGTCCACAGGCCCAGGGGCTGAGAGATGTCCACACTGAGCCAGAGAGGGGCAGGGCAGGTGACCCTCAGCATTGAGCCCACATGGCCCATGTGGGCACCTTCCTGGATTTGTACCTGTGCATGCTCTCCAGGAGATATACCTGTGCACTCCCTCTGTGGGAGGTATACCTGTGTGCTCTCTTTGTGGGAGGCGTACCTATATGTGCTCTCTCCCTGGGAAGCGTACCTGTGCACTCTCTGTAAGAGGCATACCTGTGTGTGCTCTCCTTGGGAAGAATGAAGGACAGCTCAGCTCCAGCATTGCTTTCCAGCGTGGCGTTGGGGACGTGGTGGTAGACCAGCTGGGAGACGCCTTCCAGGTTGCAGTGTGGCTCCTTCACCAGTGTCATGTGGTAGCCTGCACCTGGAACATGGGGCTGAGTGTGAGGCCCTTGGGCTGTTCCCCAACTGCTCCTCCTACCCACACTGGGGTCTCCGGGGCTTAGGCCGGGCAGGCTCATGGGAAAGGGGCTAGAAGGCCGGGGTGATGGAAGCAGAATGGATGAATCTCGGAGCCCCTTGGTGCTGTCCCGAGGGTCTCGCCTCCCACTCCCTAGCTGGGGAGAGATGTTGGGGCCTTGGGGTGCTGAGCACAGGCAGCGGCACCTGCTCGAAGACAGAGTCTTCCCCTAACTGTGCAGCTGCTGGGCAAAGGAGGTCAGCACAACAATAACCCTGGGTGTTTGAGGGTCTCTGTCCTGTGGGACAGATGCGGACAGTTACCATGTCACAATCACAGGAAGGGAGACCATCTGCAGGGCAGCAGTGCGAGTGACGCGGCCCTGCTGCACAGCACTTTCACTGCAAAGCATTTTGGGCACGTCGTCTCACCTCCTTTCTGACGTCACTTTGCAGGAAATGGTATTTCCATGTCCACTTTTGAGACAAAGATGCTGGGCCCAGGAAGAACCATGGCTTGGCCACCTGGGCAGCCAGGCAGGAAGCAGCAGGTGAGACGCCCAGAGGCCGTGGCAGGGACTGAGCCTTGTCCCCCAAGACCTGTCCTTCCCCTTTCTTGGTAACGAGCCCTTGTGTCTCTGCTGGGCACACAGCCGCCCAGGGCGAAGGCCGCCCCTCCAGGCCCCCTAGCCTGCTGCTGACCATGTCAGGTCACCACCTGACCTCGGGGGCTGTGCATGCTGGCCCCAGGAAACCAGGAGGAGTGGGGCGTGCACGCCAGGGTGTTCCAAGGGGAGCAGCGCTCCTGTGTCCTTACTCCACCCACCTCCTAGAACGTGGGGGGAGGCAGGTGCACTAGCACCGCCATCACCATGTGGGGCAGCCACACTCCCAGAGCAGAGCCACTCTCACCTGGGAGCCACAGTGTTGCGAGTGTGCTTGGCCTCTGCAAGCGCACTGCTGTTATTAGCAGCTCTGGGCTCTGCCTCTGCTCTTTTGGTCATGGCTGAAACAAATCCTAACCAAACCAGGACTTTCTGCTCCACCCCTTCCTCTCTATCCTCACAAGCCCCTCTGCCTGGGGCCTGGGATCTCCACCCACAGGCAGCAGAACAGGAGTCTGGAGGAGGCCTTGCCCTGCCTGACCTCAGGGCTCTTTGTGAAGGTAACAGCGGGCAGGTCCCTTCAGCACAGTGGGCCAGGGATGCAGACCCCGTCATGGGATGGAGGCTGGACTGCGCCCGCTTCCCACTGCTCACCGTATTTCTGCTTGAGGAACAGTGGCGACCCACAGCACTGCAGCTCCCCCTTGGCCATGATGGCGATGCGGTCCCCCAGCAGGTCGGCCTCGTCCATGAAGTGGGTGGTCAGCAGGATGGTGCGGTCACTTTTCTGCTGCTGAAGAAGGTCCCAGATGGCCCTCCTGGAGATGGCGTCCATGCCTGAGGTGGGCTCGTCCAGCATCAATACCTGTAGGGAGGAGGCATAGCCTCGTGACAATGGCAGAGCCACATCCCAGGCCCACGTCAGACTGCCTGTCCACGGTGTCGAGGGCCGAGATGCCTGGGCTATGGTCAAAGGACCAGCAGCCAGCCCAGGCCGAGCGGGAGCTAGAGCCCGATGCCTCTGGGCCTCACTAACCCTGGTACCTTGGAGCCTGCTATGAGGGCGATGCCGATGGAGAGCTTGCGCTTCATCCCCCCGCTCAGGAACCTGCTCCGGGAGTCCCGCTTGTCCTCCAGACTGAGGATGTGCAGCATCTGCTTGACTTCTTCAGGGCACTTCTGGCGCGATAAGCCTTTCAACTGAAACAGGGGACAGGGAGCGATGGGGCAGGGACTTCTGACGGGAGGCCGACCCTGGGCGGCGAGCTCCTAGTCCAAGAGAAGCCTTCCCTTGGTGCTGCTGGACCCGGAGCCTTGGCTTTCCCCACTGCCAGCCCCCTGGAATAGCTCCTCAGAACAGATTCGGGGGCACTTGGACAGCCTTGAAAATCCAAGCATGTCAGAGATGCAACAGCCACCACCTGCACTCACCTGAGCATAGAAATAAAGATGTTCTGCGACAGTGAGGTTGTCAAACAAGACATCGTGCTGGGGGCACAGACCCAAGCTCTTCCGGATCTGAACCATGTCTTGGGAAATTTCATATCCACTGATATACGCCTGTCCACTGGTAGGGGGAAAGAGACCTGGGGCCGAGTGGGAGACCCCCAAATTCAGGATGAAAATCTTACTCGTCGGCACGAAGTGTAATGACCCCTCCCCTCAGTCCCATGGTTCCCATTTCACCCAAGGAACCTGCCCATGAGAGAGAAAGTGCCAGGAATCCCCGCTCCCCCCCGGAGTGGGCTGTGTTGGGCCTGCAGCTGGGTCAGCAGGAGACAGAAGAGGGACAGGATGGCCCTGTTGCCAGGATGCACAAGCTCATCAGGGATGAGAAACGCACACGCCCGCTCGCACATACGAGTAACTCACACTCCCAAAGCCCCCACCGCAGATCCCAGCCTGCGCTACTGCCGGATGTCCCAGTGCTCAGGGAAGACAAAATACAACACCAGAGTCGGATATGATGCACCCAGGAGTGCGGGTTTGGGACAATAGACTCAATACCGCTGGACCTGCCCTGTGTGGCCTGAGAGTCGGCCGCATGTGTTTCTACTGATCCCGCCAAGCTTGGGCACTTGCAGATGGGGCAGTGAGGACAGCGGGGGTTGCTGAGGGCTCCCTGCGTGGGCCCCTGGGGCCGAGGCCCTGCCAGGGGTGAGGGCATCTCCCTCCTTTATGGGTAGCCTTGAACTGGTGCTGGGGGGGCTGCCAGTTACAGGTGGGTGTGGAGCTGCCCTGCCCTCACCTGTGAGCATGGAGAGGGTGGTGGTCTTCCCGGCGCCGTTGTGGCCCAGCAGGACTGTGATCTGCCCCTCATACAGGTTCAGGTTCAGGTCCTGGACAGCTGCCTTATCCTTATTCCCCACTCTGAACACCTGCAGGAGAGGCCAAGGGCTGTCCTGAATGTCCACAGGCCTCTCCGATGACCTGCCATGCCATCTCAGGAGACCAAGCCCAGCATTGCCAATTGGCACGCAGAAAGGAATGACGTTTTAGGCAGAGGCAGCTCCTTGCTGCTCCCCACCTGCCTCCCCACACCTTGACATGTCCCATGATGCCCTTGGTGTCTCTGCAGGATCGGGAGGCCCATGAGGCTGAGGCATGGCCTTAGTATAGCCCCGTACAGCACTTCCCGAGAAGCTGCGAGAGGCAAAGCCAGGACAGCACGCCTGCTAAACTCCACGCGAGCCTAGCTCTGCACTGGGCACTGGGGACACAGACAAGGAGCCCTGCCCTCCTTCACCACTCGGGAGGCTCCAAGAAGCACCTGCCGGTGGCAAGGTCAGCCCCGGCTCTACCCTGTCCCCACAGGGAGGTGGCACCTTGGACAGATGCTTGATTTTGATCCCGGCCACCAGGTCCTCTGGCTCAGCTTCAAAGTACTCCGTCCCAAGCGCTTTCTCGGGGTCGTTGTCTTCTTCCTCTTTCCCTATGACCGTCCTTGGGTTCCCGCACCAATACGAGGGCTGGGGTGGAAGGCAGATGGGTGTCAGTTCATTTTGTTTGTGATAAGCAAAGCAACAACCATCACACTATATGCACGCAGCAATGTGCCCTTCACCTTAATGCTCTGAGGCACGCTGCTGCCGAGAAGATGCCACTCAGAGCAAACCCTGGCGCAGCTCCTGGCTCGTTTTATCCCTGGGGAAGCTCTAAGCCTCAGTTTCCTAATCTGGTGAATGGGCATTATGGTAACTCTCAGGCTTGTTGTCAATATCAACTCAGATATGACACAGAGGAAAAGGAGTTTGCCGATTACAAAATTTAATACAGAGAGAGGTTACCAAACGCTCCAGTCCAGAGTGCCACTGGGGGAAGGAGGCTGTGTCTCTACACCACTTGACTGTTCCCCTGCTCCAGCCACATGTGAGCTCAGGACGGCAAGCAAGAGAAGCCGACGGGGCCGGACCTCCTTCTTCTATGAGGAAGTCTCTTCCCGCCCTCTCTGTGGGGTGGGTGGGGTAAGAACACAGTGCAGCCTGGTACGTACAGAGACCACACAAAGAACACAGTGGCGTGGGCAGAGCAACAGGAAGGTGAAAACAGCAGCCTTGGAACAATCAGTGCCAGAGGGGAAGCCCTGTGTGTGGCACTTGTTCTGCCCACAGATCTATCCCAGGGTATTCCAGAGACTGGAATAGCGTCCAGCACATACCATATTCCACTGGTTTTAAGAGACATATTTCCCACATTTAAAGTGGCTTTAGAATCAGAATGTGCCTTACATTATGATGCCATAGTTTGTGGCATTTTCTTTCTTAGTGATAGACAAAGCAACTGTTGCCTCTAACAATCAATGCCATCTTGGATTTAGTGAAATACAGTAGGGGACACGATAAATATTTGTTGAATCAAAGAACGAAAAAAGAAGTGTCCCTAACTGTCAGTAGGATGCAATGGAAACTGTGTGGTCATTATAAACGAAGTTGATTCTTAAAAAGGTAATATTTAGATATAAATATATTTACAAACAAAGTTTATCAATAGGTTTAGATAAAAATCTAAAACTACATTTATAAATAGACATACACACATATGTATTTAAGATATCTGAGATGTACTGTTAGGTTTTAAAAAAAGCAAGTGTCAAGCATATTTTAGAATACAATCTCATTTTTATAAAACAAATGTAGGTATGTTATATGCACACCTATGTGTGCTATATGATAGTAAATGCATAGAAAAAACCTGAAGAAGTACACACCACAGTGCCAGTGGTGTTCCTCTCTGGTGGTGGGACTGTGCTATGTATCCCAGCACCACAATCAATTTTATAAGAAGCCGTACTTACATTGTAGGCAGAAAACCCAATAAGATACTTTTTACGAGAAAGGAAGTGAGGGTTGTGGGGCAATTGGGCAGCATGGAGGTGGCTGACTTGAGGAGCAGGGGCATCAGGACTCACCATGACAAAGAAGTACCAGGGCTGGGGCATGCCAAACTGCCCTGGGAAGACGGCCTCCACGTACCAGGTGACCAAGCCATAGAGCACAGAGTCCAGCAGCAGCATCCCCAGCACTTGTCCAAAGCAGAAGTCATCGTCCACGCTGACAGGGCTCAGGAGGTCTCGCCACTGGATGCCTGTGCCTGGGAGACATACCAGGAAAGTGGCCTGAGACCGGGCAGGCTGGGAGGGCCGAGGGAGCCTGAAGCCCCCGAGGGCCCACTGTGCAAGCTGGACTCTCCACAGTCACTTCTAGGTAAGTGTGACTCACCCCTCTGGGATTTGTAACAAATCTGATCACATTCTTCAAGTCTTTAAGACAATACCAAGTTCCAACATCAGTTAAGTTACAGAACCAGTAAAGCTCACTGAATGATTAGATGGGCTTGCATTTAATTTTCAACATACACACACATATATATATACACATACACACACACGTGATTTGGGTAAGGCCAATGTGAACCAATGTGCACCTAATATAAGTCTTTTCTTAAAAGGGAAACATTTCAGACACTCGGAAAGCCCTGTTTAAGCCCAAGGCCTTGTGTCTTCTCTCTGGTCTGCCAACAGCACAGTCCCTGCATGCCTGGGGGTCTGTGCTGGTCCCTGGCCCCCCGGTATGAATAACTGCTGTCCAGTCTTGGCGAATGTTCACTTTCAAATGACTAGAGATTTGTCTCTTTTAAGAAAATTCGCTATAGAACTTTGAAAGAAAAAAAAAACAAAACATAGGTGCCATATAGTCAGATTCCTCCTTGTAAATGGCTTTTTAAAAAGCATTTGAACGCTGGAGGGGAATGCTCATTTACAAAGTCTACATTTTTCAACATGCTACTAAACACGGAAACCCATATACGTAAAAGCTAAGGTGTTGGAAGACATTGCCGACTGAAGGAAAAAATTCTAATTCATGGTAAAGCAACCCTGAGCCCTCCTGTGGCTGCTTGCTGACCTCTTTCCACAGACCCCTAACTTTGGGAGCTACAACAATCAGAAGCTGCACAGTCCTGGGGCACGAACGTGGCCCCAGATCGTGTGTCGAGGACTCAATCCCCGATGCGACAGTGGTGGGAACCAGGCCCAATGCAAGTGCTCAGTTTAGCTGCTCAGTGCCCACAGGCCAAAGTCAGCCCCAAGAAGTGTTTTATTTGACCCCTGTGATGTTTTAAAAATCCGAAGATCTCACAGAAATCAAGAAAAAATTCCCTAGTGGATGAGGTGTTTCTCTCTCAGGCCTCCCTGCCTCACCACTGACCCCTGTGGGGGGTACTGAGGGAGCAGGAAGGGGAGATGCTAACCTGCCCTTTACCAAGAGTTTGGAGTTCATCACAAGTCCTCGAACCCCATGGACTTGGAGATCTCTGGGGTAATAATTCTGGATGTCTCACAAAGCTGGAATAGACTCAGAAGTCACCAAGTTAAACTCATCTTTGGATTGATGCAGGTGCAGTAGCCGACGCCGCTGGATGTTTGACCCTCCATCCCCCATTGGTCCCACCACGCCTCCTGTCTCCCAGGCTGTGCCCGGCATCCCGCGCACACCCAGGGCCTGTCTGCTGATGACCACCCGCTCAGCTGCCTCGCGTGGTCTGTTCATCGTTGGAGTCTAACCGTGAGGGGTACTTTGGGTTAGACGTGAGGGCCGCTAGTGAGAGGGAGAATACTCACCTTTCGCTTCAAATTTTCCTATGAGCTGGGCTCCCATTGCCATGGCAACGTTGGACAGGAGACAGGAGCAGAGCTTCTGGCTCAGAGTCATCCAGTTGTATCGAGGAGCGACGAAGAAGTAGGGGACGTACGTGAGGAAGTAGAGGAAGCCCCCCACGGCCGCCGCCATGTTCGCTAAGGGGACAGGAGAGCTGGGGTGTCACTGGGAGGTGTGCTAGCAGGGTCACAGGGCCCACGGTACCTGGGACTCTCTCCTGGGGCCGAGTCGCCTCCCCCACACCTGCCGTCCACACAGGACACAGTCCTGGCTTGCCCGCAGCTGCTTCTCTTGTGTGTGTGCAGGTGCCCTGGGGATGGTCCCCTGCCCAGGGCCACGTGTGTTGTCCCTATCCTGGGACCCCCACACCAACATCTCCAGCCCACTCGGCTGCCTCCCTGACCTTGCACACCTGATGTGATTCATACCGAAGCCCTGACACTCACCTGGTCTGCCCAGTCTCTCTCGTTTGTTCACTGGTTCATCAGATACTCACTCAACACCTACTCTGTGCCACGCACTGTTCCAGGCCCCAGGGACACTGCTGCGCACAGAACAGAAACCCCTCCCCTCCCGGAGCCCAGGAGCAAAGGAGCAGGGAAGTGTGGAGTATGCTGGACGGGACAAACGCTGGGGAGAGCAAGGAGGCGCAGGGCAGGAAAGATGCCAGGTGGCCAGGGAGGCTTTGAGGAGAAGGTGACACGTGAGCAAGACCCGAAAGAGGCAAGTGGCCGAGTCATGGAGGTGCAGTGGGGACACCGTGGTTTCAGCCCAGGCCGGCAGTGGCTAAACTCTTTGGTCTTAAGACCCTTTTCCACCCTTAAGGGCTTTTCCTTATGTGGGTTATATATGTCCCTATTTACTCTGTGAGAAATTTATAGTGAAAACATTTAAAGATTTTAAAAATTTAAGAATAACAATACTAAGCCTGCTACAAGTTAACACAAATATTTTTATGAAAAATAATCACATTTTCCACAACTTAGTGAGAAGAGTGGCAGTGTTTTTTTTCATTTTTTTCCCATTTATTTATTTAGCACCCCCCCCCACCGTCTGTGCTTGAATCAGGAGCAATATTTTGCATTTTTGCAAACTTCCGTTACGTCTGACTTCATAGACTACAGCTGGATTCTCATATCTGCCCCTGTACTTACTCTGTTGTATTATGTTGTTGTGGTTGACGTATATGAAGAAAATCTGGCTTCACACCGATATACACTTGGCTACTGTAATAGCCAGTACAGCTATTTGGGGATATTTTTCTTTCATACTACGCCATTCAACTACCACTCAACAAGTGGTAGCTTCTGAAGGGTTAGCTGCCATGTGCTATCAAATTAACCAATGAACTTTTTGCACTCTATTACATTAAAATACATTGGTTTATCTCGCACTTTGAATGGATTTTTACTCTTGCATGCTTTTGTAACATGATGCATTTGTCATTTGGTAAATATTACTTATTGAGTTATGCAAATATTCCAATCACTGACACATTTTATTGTACAATAACAAAATAGTCATATTTTATTAATATTATTACCAGTCCCAGAAAAAGCTCTTTAAGTACTGGGAAGCTGTCAAACTCGTGGTGGTAGATTTAAGTTTGCAAAATTCTATTTTTTACTTAAATGTTTGAATTTTATTATTGACATCAGAAACTATCAATTGTTTTCCTTAAAAAGACAGGCTCACATTTGAGAAAATGTCTACCAAATATGCAAGTGTGAAAAACTATGGTCTGATGGTTGTTCCTTCAAGCAAAAATGGTGTTCCATGAAAAAAGTGGCTAGTTTAGCTGACAACCCAAACAACTGTACACATGCTTTTCCTCAAGATAATCAATATGCAGCACAAGTGCTCTGTGTGCATCTCATTTCATCACATAGAAGACGACAAAAAAGTATATTTGAGACCAAGATTTAATAAAATTAATAATTTTTACTGCTCCAAGGACATTTTTGAGTGAATGTGGCATTTTCTGTTTGTTTGTTTGCTGTGAGTGTGTGGTGGTGAAGAACACAATGACTAGTATGGTTTGGTGCTGAGATTCCTGGTCACAGCCCGGCAGTTTTGCCTACTGTTGCTTTCTCACTATCACTACCAATGTCAACATGGTGGAAAAGGCAAACATCATCTTGGTGTCATTATAAGACCGTTTTGATTTTGTGAACCCCCTAAATCCTTGAGGATCCCCAGGAATCTGCAGACTAGTCAGAGGCAAAAGCCCTGAGAAGGGAATGTGACAGGGATGGTGTAAGTGGGGAGAATAGCCACAGACACAGCTGGGGGGCCTGCCTGGGTAGGGTCTTGCTGGCCACAGCAGGGGCTTCAGCTTTTCCTCCATGTGAGACAGACTGTCACAGGATGGTTCTGAGCAGAAGTGTGACAAGTTCTGGCTTACATTTAAGAGGATCATGATATTGGCGACATTGAGAACTAAAGGAGGCCAGGGGCAGATGCAGGGAGACCAGCTATGAGCCTATTGCACCGTCACCCAGCCAGGACAGGGTTGGGCCAAGGCGAGGCCAAGGCAGGGCCCTGGAGGGGACAAGGTGAGGCAGTGGGTAGGGCTGAGGTGCAGCTCAAAGGTGGGGCTGCCAGGATTGATGGGCTGGACACAGAGTGGGATGTAAGAGAAGAGAGGAGTCAAGGGTGATTCCAGGGCTTCTGAGCAACTGGAAGGATAGAGCTGCTACTTGTAGAGATGGAGGAACGAGCTTTTCAGGGTAAGATCAGGAGTTCAGCTTTGGACACATTCCAACTGAGATGCATATGCAGCACCTAAGGGGAGCTGTTGGGTACGAGTCTGAATTTCAGGAGAGAAGCCTGAAGTGGAGATCTAAATTTGGGAATTATCAGCATGTTCAAAGCTCTCCAAGGGATTTGGTGTGAGTAGAAAAGAGAAAGACTTCAAAATTAGAATGCCATGGACTTTTAGGAGTAAATAAAGAAACGCTTCCATTAAGAAAAGAATTTTTTCCTCCACAAAAATGGATAAAGAAATAAGAACAAGTGGATATGTATAAGAATCAACTGGATAGTTCCATGAAAGGTATAGTTGTTGAATGAAATTGCAATAGATGAGATTCATTCCAGAGCAGACATCGTTGAAGAAAGAATTAGGTAATCAGAAGACAATTTTAAGGAATTCATGCACAAGAGCATGAAGAGTTTTTTTAGACCACGGTATCAAAAAGTAGTTAAGAGTCATAAAGGACAGACCAAGAGACACCACCTCACATCTATTAGGATGGCGACTATAAAAAACAAACTAAATAATAAGTGTTGGCACGGCTGTGGGGAAATTGGAACCTTGTGCACTGCTGGTGGGAATGTAAAATGGGGAAGACACTGTGGGGGACAGTCTGGCAGTTTCTCAAAAAGTTAAACACAGAATTGAGGTGAGATTCAGCAACTCCAATTCTGGATATATGTCCTAAGAATTCAAAGCAGGGACCCACGTCCATAGCAGCACAATTCACGACAGCTAAAACACGGACGCAGCCCAAGCGTCCATCAGCGGATGAACGGGCAAACAGAACGCGCTCTACCCACATAATCGAGTATCGTTCAGCCTTAAAAGGAGGCAAATTCCAACACGGGCTAGAGAATGGATGAACTTTGAGGACTCCACGCTCAGTGAGACAAGCCAGTCCAAGAATACAAATTCTGTATGCGTCCTCTTATACGAGGTCCCTAGAATTGACAAACTCATAGGACAGAAAGTAGAACGGTAGTTTCCAGGGAGGGGAGGAGGGGGAGTTAGTGTTTAATGGGGACAGAGTTGGGAACATGAAAAAGTCTTGGAGGTGGACAGTGGTGATGGCCGTGCAACAAGATACTAAATGCCATGAACTGTGCACTTAAAAATGGCTAAGGTGGCAAATTTTATGTTATGTGTCTTTCCCCCCACACATAAGAAATAAGAGATGTGAAAGACAGACCGAGAGGCTCCAACAAGGGTCTGATAGGAGAGAATGGCCAGAGACTGGAAAGCACAATCCAGTGAAATTCCACCTGAAGTTTTCTTGAAACACTAAAGCAAGATGTCAGCTGTCAGATCAAAACCTTCACAAATAAAGGAAAATCACACCTAGACTGTCAGCAGACTTCCTACGAACAACAATGGGTATCAGACGGCAATAAGATAATGTTATAGATCGCCAAGGGAGAATATCTATCCACGGAGAATTGTACACGCAGCTAAAATATTACGCAGGAGTGAGGGCAAAATAAAGACGTCTTTGGACACACAAAGTCAAAAAGAATTAATCACTTACCGACCCCCATTAAGAGAACTATTCAAGGATGTACTTCAACACAAAGACAAGTGAATCCAAAGGAACAGAATACACACAAAAATAGTGTACACATAAAATGTGTTGGCAAAGTGTATGAATATAAAATAGTAATTAATTGCCTATTTTTTTAAATGATCCAACTAGACAACAGTACAAAGTTTATGAGCTATTAATGGGTACTTAGAGTATGGTGAGGTTTGAGTCATACCTGCGAGGAGGATGGACATAGTGACTAACTTCACTTTTTAAAAAGTGTTTAAGCTAAATATTTAACTGAAATATTAAGGGTGATCACTAAAAGAAAAATACAATTTGTATCCTCCAAACCATCAGAGGTAAAAGGAACTAGAGGAGACGTTACCAGTCCAAGAGAAGGCAGAAGAGGAGAGAAAAGCAGCATAGGAGAACAATAAACAGAAAGCACAAAGTGCAGGTGGTAGAAGTGACTTCACTGCAACTGCAGTCCCTGGGCCCTCGCCACGGCCTGCCCTTCCCTCGGGCGTTCGGCTGGCCACCCACATGCTTGTGTCTTCACCCTGCTCACACGGACTCTCCTCCTGTCCGTCCACCTTCCCTAGCAGCCGCCCCCAAGCCCCTCCCTCAGCACCCAACCACAGCCTGCAGCCCCCTCACTCAGTCTCTGGGTCATTCCCAGGTAAGTGCCCTTTGCCCCTTAGCCTCACACACCCCCGAGACCCACCCGGCCTTCCCAGACCCAGCTCACCCCCACAGCCCCCTGGCTCCAGGGCAGCCAAACAACTCACCTTTATTGAAGAAGGCGCTGACCATGAAGCTGAAGGAGATGGAGGGGATGGCAAAGCACACCAGGAAGGCCAGCACCAGCGAGGGGTCACTGCTCGACAGCACGGCCACACCCCTCTTCACCTGCACAACACGTGGTCGGGAGCTGGGGGCGGGTGGGCTGGGAGGGAGGGGCACTGCCGAGGACTGAGGGGGCTCTTCCTCCCCCCCCCCGGGGGAAGCCTCCCCCCACACAGCCCCACAGTTGGTGACATTCTTTCCAAAGCGCAAACCTGAGCGTGAGCTGTGGGCATCCACGGCGGTGCCAGGGCCACCTGACTCTCCCACCCCTCTCATTAAGCCATGCTCACCTTGACGCACAGGAGCAGGGTCATGAAGGAGACAGCGATGAGGAGGAAGAGGAAGAAGAGGAGGAACCAAGCGCTCCAGTGCAGCCAGCTGCTGAGCCCCATCATGCGCATGTACTCCTGGTGGGGAGGACCGTCAGGCCTGATGGGGTCTGCTCCCCCGCCCCTCCTCAGGCCCTTTGTGCGCACATGTCTGTGTGTGTGCACATCTCTGTGCATGTGTGCGCGTGTGCACGTGTCTGTGTGTGCTCGTCTCTGTGCGTGTGCATGCATGTGTGTGCGTGCCTGTGTGTGTGCACGTGTGCGTGTCTCTGTGTGTGCCAGTCTGGGTGTGTGCGCACATCTGTGTGTTTGTGTGTGCTGTATGTCTATGTACCCAGGGGGCACAATGGATACGGTGCTGTAGACCAGAGGCTGGAAGGGCACGCACACACTACGCTGGACGACAGAGGCCTGAGTCCACCTTCTCCAGCAGCTCCTGCTCCACAACTCTCAGCCTTGTGGTGGAAGGAATCCTGCCCTCTCCTACCTTTCCCTGTCTTAAATGCGACCCCACTGGGAAGGTGTCCTCCCACCCCCGGATGATCCCCAATCAGGATCAATCAACCCTTTCTCCCTGACACGTTCCTTCACCCTCTACCTGGCAATGGCCTTGCTCTCCCTCGGGTGGAGCTGAGTCCATTGGTTTCCCCTGTGGGGCTGTTAAGTCCAGTCACAACTGTCCTGCTCCCTTCTCTGCCACACAACATCTCAATAAATCTTGATTAAGCTCATGAATCCTCCCGAAAGTCCTTTGGGGTGTCCCTTTATTCTAGGAAGCAATTCTAAATTCCTAGCATGTGCTCCCCAGTCTTTACATGGTACCATAGACTGCCCCCCAAAGCTGCGTGGTGCAGGTCCTGAGTCAGGACAGTGGGAACTCAGCCCAGCTCCTTCGCCAACCACCAGCAGGACCCCACTGGCTGCTAACCACACCAACGTCGGCCTCCTGGGCTGACCCACAAGGCATCCCTCACCTCACCTATCCTACTCTGAAAGGAGGGGTCCAGAACCTTTGTTGTGAAGGGCATCACTGTGGGGTGCAGCGATGTGGGCATCCTCACCTACCCCTGTCAAGCAGTCAGGAGGAGTGATGAGGAAAGCTTGATTCTCCACTGACCAAAACTGCCCAGGGAGTCCTGGGGGGTGGCCACCCTGTGCAATATAGTAGCCAGCAGCTACATGGGGCCATTTCAACTTAAGTTATTAATAATTAAAATTAAGTAAAGTTAAAAATGTAGCTCCTCATTTCAGGTGTTGAGTGGTGACCACAACAGACAGCAGATACATCAGCCGTGACAGACAGCTCCCCTGGACAGCGCTGGTCCGGGGGAAGGGGCCCAGGGCTCATTACATGTCTCTCATGTGCCAGGCATGAAGCCAGGCTGTCGGTTTTCCAACTCTTTCTCAGGCACCATTTCCAACCTCCAGAACAGGGGAAAGATGAGGGCAATGGTCGCGCATATCCCCACCACTTGGATCCAATGATCACTTCACATTTTGCCCTATTTCTTTTACCCGTGTGTCTGTAGACGTGTACGTGCACACAAACACTTTCTCTGGATAATTTCATGGCTCACTGCTAACTATCTCAACGCTGCACTGTTTTATTAAAGTTATTTAAGGCACCCAAGCAGATCACAATCCTCCTTGTTGGTTTTCCAAGCCTCTCATCTGCAGCAATTTAAAAGCTCCAGTAATCACATATTTAGTACCACTGAGAATATCCTAAGTGCCATTTCACTGGCACTGCGGACATTTCCAGAGCAGGAACTTCAAAGAAGTTTTGGGTGATGGCAGTGTCGTTGGTACGAGTTTACCGGTGACTCTACTCATTCAGCTGTACTTAATTAAGTCAGTTATATGACTTCATAGTGACACTTAAAACACTTCTTAATTTCCCATTACATTATGCCTAACAGTCTATGACTACAGCTGTACTTGATCTATATGCAACGTAATTATCCTCCTGTTCAGCCACATATTTAAACTTTTTTTTTGTTTGTTTTTGAGACAGGGTCTTGCTCTGTCACCCTGGCTAGTGTGTACAGTGTCGTCATCACAGCTCACTGCAACCTCAAACTCCTAGGCTCGAGTGATCCTCCTGCCCCAGCCTCCCGAGTAGCTGGGACTACAGGCGTGTACCACCATGTCCAGCTAATTTTTTCTATTTTTGATAGAGATGGGGTCTCAGACTCCTGACTTCAAGCAATCCGCATGTCTTGGCCTCCCCGAGTTCTAGGATTACAGGCATAAGCTACCGCACCTGGCCTATTTAAACATTTTATCTCATCATTGATCTACTCTCTAGAGCTGTGCTGTCCAAGTGAAATAAAATATGAGCCTCATATGCAACTTTCAGTTTTATAGTAGCCACATCAAAAACATTAAAACATTAAAGTTGAGGAATCAGTAAAAAAGAAAAAAAAACATTAAAAGAGACAAGTAAAATTAATTTCAGTGATAAATTCTACTTAACTCAATACATCCAAAATACTGTCTTTCTAACATATAATCAATATAAAAGTTAAAAATGAGATGGTTTGCATTCCTTTTTTTGTACTGAGCCTTCAATATCCAGGTGTGCTTCACACCTTTGGTGCACCTCGGGTGGGTCCAGGCACACTGCAAGTGCTCAAGGCTCCTGCGATGGACAGTGCAGTTCTAGAGCCACCTTCAGTCCTAGTGAACAAACGTGGGTGCTGTATCAGGGTTTCAAAACTCTAGCTATACTGGACTGATTTCAAGGAAGCCCCGAGATGGGCTAGAGCCACGGAAGGCGTCCACCCCATGGACCCTGCTCTTGCAGCCCCAGCCCCTGCGTGATGACTGGGCACTGAGCTCCTGGACACGACCTGTCAGGATGTTGTAAAGCCAATGCCAACTGGGTTACCTTCAGTTTCCTCTCTTTCTCCTGCACGACAGCCCGTGTGATGGTGAGTGAGGCGTAGGTGAAGCTGAGCATGAGCAGCAGGGGGAGCTGGTACTGGATGGCGACCAGGAAGGGGTCCGAGATGAATGGCGGGTACGGGAACCTCTTTGCGATTACTGTGAGCTTCTGGAACAGCTGGTGTGTGGCGACGTCAGCGTGATACTGCATGATGGCTCTGTCCACGGCGTGCTGCACGGCCAAGAAGCCTTCTCGGATGTACCCTGCATGCGGAAGCAGAGGACAGCCCGGCCACGTCACGGTGCTACTTGCTGAGAGCAGAGAGCCACATGCACTGGACTGTGCCAGGGTGTCCCCGGGGTTTGCAGAGGGAGGGGCGCAGGAGACAACAGAGCAAATGCACCTAATGACCCCCACCTCCCTGGCCACCGAAGCATCCTGTGCTGTTCAGCGGTCGGCCCCCTGGAAGAAGGGAGAAAACGCACCACATGCCCATAGCAAATGAGAAGAGCGATGTTATTGTCACTTCCACTTTATAACTAACACAACACACACAAAAATCACTTATAAAAATGAACTTGGCTGGCAAGACCCCGTATGTCCCAAGTGGGTTTAATGGGACTCTAAGCAAATAAACAAAAGTTAGGCCAAAAATGAACTGGGAAAGAGTATGCTGAAAGAGTTAAGTTAGGGAAGTGGGGACAGCAACAAAGGCTGAAGAGTAAGAGCACGTTTCCCGCGTCTAGCGAGGGCGCTGGTCTGAGAGCCACCCCAGCAGTCTGTGTGTGAAGAGAGGAAGAAGCAAATGGCCCACGTGCCCCACCGTGACTTCAGGAAGGAGGCTGCTGAGACCAGAAAGAGGCTGATGCACTTCGTCGGAGATGGAGTTAGAAGAGAAGGGTTTGGTGAGTGTGAGAGTTTCCTGTTGCTGCTATAACAAATCACCACAAACTTAGCAGCTTAAGACAACAGAAACTACTGTCTTACAGTGCTGTTGGCACAGGCCTCCCTGACCTAAAATCAAGGTGTCAGCAGGGCTGTGCTCCCTCCTGGCATTTTCAATTTGCAGAGGCCATCAGCATCCTGTGGCTCGTGGCCCGTTCCTCACAACGCAGCACCTCCCGGGCCCTCCTTCTGCCACCTCAGCTTTCTCAGACCCTCTCTGCTGCTTCCCTTGTCTACTTGTAAGGACTCTTGTGATTACACTGGCCCCCAGGGATAGTGGGGAATCATCTTGCTATCTTAAGGTTGACAGATTGGCAACCCTAATTCCCCACTGCCATGGCCGCTGACATAGTCCCAGGTCCCGAGGATTAGGATGTGGACAACTCTGGGTGTGAGCTGTTGTCCCATCAACCACGGCCAGCTCCACACTCAAGCTGCCATCTCAAAGGCAGGCCAGCAGCACGGCCCAGAGGCCATCACAATAAGAGATTTGTGTGTTTTGTAATTTCTCTGTGTTTGCTCTTCTTGACTCCCCAACGTGTTCTGTAATAAAATTCTCAAAGGGAAAAGGACCTGGGGGGAGCGACAGCCAGGGACACAGCATTCCAAGGAGCATGAGGCCTGGGAGAGACTAAGCCCAAGGAAGGAGTGGGCTTAGCATCTGGAGAGAAAAAGGCAGCCCAAAGTCCCAAGGCCCGAGCCTCAGGGACAGAGAGGGAACACCGGCTGCAGGTGTGGGCAGCATGGGCATCCTCCTCCACAAAGTACACTGACATTTAGAACATCCAATGTCCTCTAACACAGAACCATCAGCTGCCTGAGTTCCAGCCTCTAGAAAAGAGAAAAACAATATGCCAACCACACCCCTAGGGCAGGGGTTACCATGTGTAAGTCTCTACCATCTCCCTCTGGTTAGGTCTCCCTACGCTTGCAACAGAAGTAGGTGCTCAATTAGTGGTACACATCGTGTGCCAAGGACAGTGCTGGGTGGGGGTTTAATTCTCATCTTCACAACGAGCCTGCAGAGCAGGTGGCGACACCCATTGGCCAGGCAGGGACACTGAGGGTGGGGTGCTGAGCTGTACAACTGAGGAGCTGAGCTTGGGACCCCAGTTGCTTTGGCTTCGGGGTCGGCATCAACGACATCTCCCTACCTCCCCCACAGGGATCCTCCTGCTACTGTTCACACGTTGTTCTCTTGGGAGGCTTTCCACGCTGCTACGTAGTCTTCATCCTCATAACCTCGTGGCTGTTTGATGTTCCAAGGCATGAAGCCCCCAGTCACATGTAATCAAACATTTCCCAGTTGCTGAAATTTTTACGATCATATAAATAAAGCTACAGTGGACATCTTTACGCATGTGGATTTTCTCCTCTTTCCAGGCTATTCTGGGGGCTAAATTCTCATCGGGGGGTTAGTGGGTCTAAGGCACGGACATCTGGGGGTGAGTGGGGGCAGCTCTGTGCCAGCCTCGCACCCTTTCCACCTCTCTCTCTCCTGCTTTTCTAACCCACTTGCACACGTTCTTTTTATAACAAAAGACATTTGCCCTTTGTCATTTGCCACAGAGATTTTCCCCAGTCTCCTATTTGCTTTAAAATCAGTGTTTGCCCTTTTCATTTCTCGGCAAATTCTGAGTTTGTACTTGCTGAAATCTGTTGGTCTTTTCTTTTGAGGTTTTTTTCCTATTGCTTCCAAGCTTAGGAAACTGTCCCCAACACACAGGCGGGAGCTTAGGGCTCCAGCCCAGTCCCAGGTCTCAGCCCCGGCCACAGGCAGCCCATGCCACAGCCCGGTTCAGCCTCTCCTGAGCCCTGGGTCAGGTGACCTGTCCAGGGTCTCCCCCTGTGCCTTTCATACCGCTGCCTGGCCCTGCTCATCTTAGTTTCTCTTCCAAATTTCAAATCTTGCCCTAGATCAGCACCCTGGTGACCACAGACGGACCTCTCTAAAGGCTGGCTGCCCACACGTGGCCTCCTGCCTGCCTAGTGCTCGTGGTCTCAGAGTTGTGCTCCAGGGAGGGATGATCCTGTGACTGCCATCGAAACCTCTGATGAGCCCTGTCTCCTGCCAGACCTGTGGAATGCTGTGCTCTCTGGACACCCTGGACGTCCGCCCATAACCTGCAGTTGGGTCTCGGCCTGAGGAATAAGCCTAGTCCTGGGTCCCAATCACTTCTTGGCTATCCAGCTTGGTTCCCAGACATGCCCATGCTTCAGAGGAGGCACACACACCAACTGTCCGCCAAAGTCCCACGGTGCAGACCAAGACACACACTGCCAGGGCAGCACAGTAACCAAGATCCGACCTCAGGAAAGTCACACTGATTCATTCAAACCATGGATCAACTACATAAGGATGACAGAGCTTAAAAAACATATAAAACTGAGCACAGAGAAGGTCTGGGACAGAAAAAAAATGTAAACCAAGCCCAGAAGATTCAAACGGAAGCTTCTTAGACACTGAAATAT
The DNA here is from genome assembly GCA_023783475.1 of Daubentonia madagascariensis. Lineage (NCBI taxonomy): Eukaryota > Metazoa > Chordata > Mammalia > Primates > Daubentoniidae > Daubentonia > Daubentonia madagascariensis. The sequence goes on from JAKFHU010001581.1 coordinate 2,000,900, forward strand.
AAATATTTAATTCAAGAGCACATGTCTTCCGGGATACGGGGACAGCCACTGCTATTTCCAAAGATTATTTTAGCCAGTTTTACTGGATGTTTTCTTCCACTTCCTACAAACAAGAAGATTACATGGTCCTAAAAAGCATTTCTGCAGAGAAACGCAAGGTGGGTTTGCTCCCGTGTCACTAGTTGGCAGCCCAGGGCTGGCAACTGGCCCCTAAAAGTGCTTCTCACCAGGTTCTCCACCGTCGGGGGATGTAGGTTCCCTCGGTCCTGGGTTTGGGAAAAGTGGAAAAAGGGAAGTGGTGTGCCAGCCTTCTGTCTCCTTCAGGAAAAAGGAGCCTGTTTGGGTCCACATGTAATTCCTTCGTGTGTAACTGAACCGTAGGTGATATTTCACCTGTGGAAACAAAGAGAAAACCAACTGTCCCAAGGGACCCAGACAGGGTGGCAGGCAGCAGTTGAATGACAGTGCCCAGGGGACTCCCATTGCCACTGAGAACTCACCACCCCCACCCCGGAAACGTGCAAGACGCCTCAGAATGTCCGAGTGAGGGTCCTGCCCAAAGGGAGCAGGGAGCTCCTCGGGGCACTTCAGGCGGGGGGGTTCCTGGCCACTCCTCTCTTGCCAACTACCAACAGGGGCTCCACGTGTGAGGCCCGACTGTTCAGGACCTGCCAACGTGGTGCCGGACGGGCTTGACAGTTTCCCAGGCTTAATGTCGTCAGGCCATCAAAAAACTCTTTCTTTTTTCCTTTTTTTTTCCCCTGCCAGACAGTATTTAAGTTCCAAATCTCTGCTACTTTCCTATCTAGGCTCTGTGACTTTATCCACTGAGGCCTGGAAACCAGCGATGCTGTTTATAACACGTGGTAAGCAAAAGGGCCTGGAGCCGCTGTCTACAGGCAGGTACGTTTTCCAAACTGCTCTGCACTGATGGGCCAAACATCACCAGGCTCCCTTCAGCGGGGACTGGGAGGGTGCTAATGGACCCAAAGGACAGTCTGATATGTACCCCCAGGTAGACAGAGGTTAAGGAAAAGTGGTTGCTTTTATAGGCTGAAGTAGTTATGAGGGGGAAGCTGAGCCCTGCTGATGGGCTTTGACCGCTCAGCATGGCAACTGGGGTCCCGCCATGAGTCTCACCGTCAGCGGCAGGGGGTCCTTGCTGTGATTGAAGGTGTGCTCAAACACCACGGCGGCCAGCACGTTGGAAGAGTGGTTATCATACCTGATGTAGTCCTCAAAGTCCTTCTCGGAGGGAAAGCCGCGAACTGTGAGACAGAGCACAGGGCTGAGAGTCCCTTCCACTTGAAAAATGGTGGGAGGGGGGAGGAAGGGATGGGTAAAATCACACCTAACAGGTACACTGCACACTATCTGGGTGATGGGCACACTTATAACTTTGATTCAAATGGTACAAAAGCAATTTATGTAACCAAAATGTTCGTATCTCTGTAATATTCTGCAATTAAAAAAAAAATCAGATGGCAAACTCACAAGATTCTCAAGAGCTCTGTAAACCTTTCCTAAGACTCAAGGCAGCTTTCGTCTTTGGCAGAGAGACAGGCTGCCATAAAGACGGGCAGACGGCTCAGTCCGCGCCGGGCCCTGGGCAGTGGGTGCTCCTGCCATGATTTCTGACTGGAGCTGGAAGTTCTGGGCTGGGCAGGCAACTAGACTGAGCCACGAAAACCTACAACCCACCCTGGACTGGGTCTGCAGCCAGGGGCAGCTTCTCTGTTTCGTAACCATACCGTTGTGCTTTAAGAATTAGAGTGGACACTAACTTATGGTTTCTCAAATGATTCCTCTATCACCCAGACCCCATTTCACATAAAGGATTTTACTGTAATCATTTAGTGAGGGACCAAGGAACATCCTCTAAGTGTTTGCCCCGTGAATTAAACAAGGCACAGGAGGTAGATACCAAAATGAAGAGGAAAAAAAGGGACAATATTCTTTATCCTGAAAGCAACTAGAAACGATGACCAGTACATGTTTACTGGGAGTTTCCCTGGACAGGCTTTCTCATGACTTTTTAGAGCTGCTCTCCCCAAACCACATCCCAGAAAAGGTTCTCTGTGCCACACACTCAAACTGTGCTTTGCCCTTATAACTAAACAGCTTTCCTTGGCCCAGGTCTACCCAGTTATCCCTGTGAATTCCTATCCCCACTGTTACTCATCAGACGTGGTTCCAGAACCCAGGATTGCTAAGGTCACTCACGTTACTTCACTGGGCTCTCACAGTGCTGGACAGACGGGGGGCCAGGCCCAGTTCCCATTTCATAATGAGATGTGAACACAGAGAAGTCCAGGGATTCACTGGTGACACAGCCAACACAAGGAAAGGCTGGGTCCGGACACAGACCGTGGCTCTTCCCCACGTCTTGGATTTGACCTCCATAGCACAAGCCCCATGGAGACACCATAGCGCAGAACAGCAGTGGTCCAGAGCTCCCGCCGGGTCTTACCTCTCATGTTGATCACTAGCTCCCTTCTCACTGTCTCGGTGATGGTTCTGGCGGTGTCACTGTGGGAAGGGATGAAGGCGAGCTCCCAGGTGTCTCCTGGCAGAGGGAAGGTGAAAAAGAGAGGCAGCTCCCGGATGGACTGGCCCGGGTAGATGGTGGCGTTGGGCACATTTTCTGACTGAATCTTCAAGCGAAGCCAAATCAGGATTCCAGAAAACAGTAATGGCAAGAAGAGCTCCAGGACTGTCACCAGAACCTTCCGCTTCTAGAAGAGTAATGACAACCCCATGTGGAGGGAGTTGTGGAGCAGGAGTGTGGGGCACACAGATGGCCCCCACCTCAAGGGTGTCCCTGGAGACCCTACCTCCCTCCAGGGTCGGCACCCACCTGCAGGGTGTAGTTCTTCCAGAGAAGGAGCGCCAGCTGCCTGAGCACAGCCATCTTCTCACCAGAAGGGACGCCTAGCACCAGTTACCAGCCAAAGACAGAGAGTTTGGGTGTGCGATGAAAACACGAATTGTGGGTATTTAGGGTAAAGCCACAAACCCTCTTCCTCCATGGTTCTCACTTTCTTTTGTGCCATCTTAACTCCAAACACCCCCGGAGGGGAGAAAGACACTGAGCTGTGGGCCACCCTGACATCTCAAACACTCTGTACGTCCAAAGAACACACTCTCTTTGGGGACTGCCTTGTTTCTTACCAAATGTGAGGTCGGCATGCTTTTATGTGCGCTGTGACAGGTACAGTGGTGTTTACCGTTAGAGAAACACTACTCAGATGTTCTCTGCAGTTAATATGAATTTGCTATGTATTAGCAAAATATTCAGGCTTTTAGAATTTCTCTTCCTAACCAGCTTTATTCTCAATCAACACAGAACCAGTAAAAGAATACTCAACATTGTGCCCTGGCTGGGGGTGATTCCTAGGACTTGCAGAGGGCTGTCGGGGCAAGGGGAAGGAAAGGCCTGGAATCAGGGCCTCACTGGCCTCATGGGCCCAGCAGCAGGACAGGGTAGGCAGAGGTGGAATGATCAGTCAGGCTCTCCTGCCTGGAATCTAAGGACCAGTTTTTCTTGTTGTTATTATAGGTATTGGTATCAGAGCCTCCACTGCATAAGACTAGCCATCTTTATCTTTACCACTTGTCCAAAGATAATGCATCCAAAAATATCTATCCTATGTTACATATGAATATGATATTAAATCTGGCAAATATAATTGGGGAAAAAAATCTGCCAAGAGATTATCAAACACAAGTGATAGCAGAAACAAGAGCTCAGATCTATAAAGCTATCCCTCAATCTATGTAAACCCATTTTACTAAATTTCAAATGTAAGAAATGGAGACAATGAACCCCGAGTTCGCTGGATGCCAACCTGCTAGAGAAGTGAGTGGACCGCAGTAGCCAGGGGAACCCTGTGCTGCCCAGGGAACAGCAGCAGCGTGCTCTGAAGGCTGCGGGCACGGAGGCCGAGGCGTGCGGGCGTGGCTGCTCCAACCTGGAGAGGGCAGGGGAGGCGACGGAGGAGGGTGAGCCCCGGAGAGCTTCAGGTCCCGTTCATGCACCGAGAACTGCAGGCAAAGCAGAAAGAAACCCTTCCCAGCTCAGTGAACTTCAAGTGCAGAAAAGCCTCCACGACTCACAGTGGAAGAGTTTCAAGTTCCATCAATCAGCTCTGTGCTCGTGGCTAATCCTAATCAACCACCATCCATCAGTTGGGTTAAGATAGCACAGAATACGAAGACAAACAATTAGTGGATCACATATTAATTAACATGAGCTAACACTACTACCAAAATGACCCTCTGGAGACACCAGTGCTCGGAGTGAGGGGCTGTTTGCTTTTTAAAATGACCCATTTGACTTTTGACTTCAGTCAGCTGAAAATCATTTCCATTAAGACTCTTTTTTATTAAAATTCTTGTTTTTTTTAAAAAAAGATGTGGCTGTTGATAGCTATCTGGTAATACTCAAGATTTATGCTTTAAAGGGTAGTCGATAAATATTTGTACAAAACACAAGTGCAAAAAATTAGTTACAATTTAAAACATGACTTTGAATTAACCACGTGGTAAAATGTGAAGAAATTAAAGCTTAAAATAGTATTAATATGAAGTGCTATTAAATGGCAACTTAAATTATCCCAATCTTTTAAAATTAATAAGGTATAAAACCTGTCTTAAAATCAGTTGCAGACAATTAATAAAAGAGCAGTGACTTAATGATACACACTAAGTCCTGTGGTTTATGAGAGGTTTCTAGAAGCGGTTTAGGCAAAATGGAGAGGCCAGCACCTCCAGCCGGGGCCAGTCGCCCTGGGAAGGCCAATCTGGATGGACGGGCAGCAGGTTTGGCTGAGATGAGCTTTTGTCCCACTACCGAGAGAGGAACATAAAAAGGTCACAGCTCAAAGAACCTTTCTGGCAGAGAAATAGATGACTTCCTTTTCTGGCAAAGTCTGGCCAAAAGAGAAAACATCCCATGCTTAATCCTGTCCTCTGCAGGCCCAGGGCTGGGAGGGAAAGCACAAAGACAGACCGTCCACCTTCCTGCACAGGCTGGAGAAGCAGCATCAGAGAACTGACCTGAACGCTGAGAGAGGCTCCAGGCAGTGGGTCTTCCTTCAGGCTATGGGGCAAGTGGCCGGGAGGAGGTGGCCCTCCACACAGGGCTCCGGGGTGGGGCCGGGGAGCCTCTCGGGCGGAGCAGGGTGACCCTGGGGTTTGAGAGCGCTGAGGCCTTGTGGGACATCAGGAGGCACCCAGGGCTCGCCCGCATGACTCTCTGGCACCTTTGGGTAGATGGAGGGCATGTGGGCAAGATTTGGAAAATAATCACGAAATACCTCTTAGAAAGAGCAAAATAGGTGGCAAGTGTGTTACTTGAAACAGAGCAGGTCTCCTCACAAAGAAACATGGATTTAGAAAAGATACCTCAGGGCTCTCTCCTCATACATTAAAATATGAGACACTTCTTATATTCTATACTTTTATACTTAGAAGTATTACATTTCTGTAGCCTCCTAACCCCGCTCTGGCTTCTGGTATCACCACCCTTTTACAGGTAAAGAAACCAAGAGGAAGTACCTGGCCCCAAATCACACAGCAGGAAAGCTACAGAGCCAGGATTTGAACCTTGGCCTGTTTTAACCTACAAGTCAGTTCTCACCACTACACTCCTACATCCTTATGGATCATAAAACCAGTGAACTTCTTTATAACATTTTAATATATTGCTCCTAGAACATCAGAAACCAAAAGGAAAAAATATCCCTTAAGCCCCACAACCTTCATAGATATTTTATGTGTCTTTGTGCCCCACAGCACCCAGCTTGTTGCTTTGTGCATGCGAGGCTTTAGCTAGAGTCTCCCTGAATGCTATATTCATATCTGTTCGGTTTGAGTAAAAGGCATTTAAAGGAGGAGATCCCGGAATTACAAAATCTGGAAAGCTTTCTGGTTATGAAAGCAAATGTACACGAGAGAAGGAAGTTAAAGTTCTTTAAAACACTCGACCCTGCAGCTGCACAGAGCGTCCCAGAAGTGACGGCTGTGACCCAGCACCAGCACAGGAGCTGGGCCCCTTCAGCTACTCTAAGGCAAACACTCAGGACTCCAGCCACTTGCAAAATCACCACCTCCGCCCTACAAGAGCTTGTCGAGAACTTCCCTCTGAGGGAGGGCTCACTTCACTTCTCCTGGGGACATAGCTGGGAAAGAGAAGGCAAACCTTCTTTTCCCTCTACTAAAAAGTTTGTGTGCTTACTGCTAAGATATTAAACATTACACCAATCATTGAGTATTTCAATGGTTTGCTTTTTAGGTGAGTAACTGAATTGGGGCACAGTGAGCACATACTGTGGGCTGCTAATTTCTGAGAACTCTCTTGACAGCACATAGGATGCCTCTAAAAATGGTCTTTCCAGTAACTGCGGTGAAGCAAGCATGATAGGCACTTAATTAATGTTTGCTAGTAGAATCTGTGGCCTCTCAGGATACACAAGACAAGAAACATTTATTCATTCAACAAACATTTGCTAAGTTTTTCCTATATGATGGGCACTTGTATGAGGTACTAAGGATTTGGAAACGAGAATGATAATGTTCTTAATCCCAGAAGTTCACAGTCTACAAATGCTTGTATGTTGTACTTGTTGTGACTAAATAAAACATCACAAGATTTTGGAGAAGACTGGGATTAATTGTGTGTGTGTGTGTGAGAGCGAGTAGGACAGAGAGATGGCCCAGGAAGGCAACACCGAGGAGGTGATAAGGGAGACCGGTCTTGAGGGGCTCCTTGCTTGCGGTGGGGAGGGCATTACAGGATCCCGGAAAGGTGAAAGAAAGAGCATGTGTGGGGAACAGAAGGTCGTGCTGAGTGGCTGGGACAGAGACACAGGAGGGGCAGCAGCAGGAATGAGCCAGAAAGGGAAGGAGACACAGGCTCCACACCGCCAGGGCCTTGGGTGCTGCACCAAGAAGGTGGTTGGGTTGTGTTCAAATGAGCAGTGACACTGCTTAAAGGTGTGGGGTTTGGTTTAATCTTTTACCCAGTACATGATCTTTTGGGGGGGATAGGTGAGCACAGTAAATATTTGAAAATTTCAATTCAATGGATCCTGTGGATGAAATGCCCCAACACCAGTAAATACTGTAAAAACAACAGGCTGAAAACAGCAGGCATATTTATAGAATATGGTCCCTGTCCATGAACCCTACCAGGGGTCTCTGAGTGGGGTGAGCAAGACAGTCTGTGGCAGTGAAAAAATGGTGAGAAAATCTACTTATTTTTCTTTAAAAATGTGAAAAAATTGGCTTTACTGATATCTAATATATGGACGGACCCTGGTGCTCACGCCAGCCTGTGCGTCAGTGGCCACAGCATCCTGACAGAGGAGGAGGTGCCCTGTGACGTGGGTGGGGGCGGTGACAGTGGGCCTCATCCACAAGTTGACTTTAGGCATCTCAGACACATTGGAGTTTACATGCTTCAGGATATCATGGCTGTGTTCAATTGAAAAGCAACAAGACCCTTAAATAGCCAAAGCTTTATATTACTTTGCAGTGATTCAGAAAGTGACCATTAATAAATAACTTTTGTCTGATCTGGAGGTTCACTGGTTATCTCATGACTTAGTATTTCAAAGAGCAACAGAATTTAAGGAGGAGTTACAGGTTTTCTTTCATGAAAAGTTCCAAATCTGGAGACCTTTTTTGTCAATTAGCTTTTTTAAAAATTTTTGGAGACAGGGTCTCACTTTGTTGCCCAGGCTGGAGTACAGTGGCATCATCATACCTCATTGTAACCTCAAACTCCTGGGCTCAAGTGATCTACCTGCCTCAGCCTTCCGAGTAGCTGGGACTACAGGCGCGTACCACCAGGCCAGGGCTAATATTTTTATTTGTTGTGTAGAGATGTGGGTCTCACTATGTTGCCCAGGCTGGTCTTGAACTCCTGGGCAATCCTCCCCTCTCAGCTTCCCAAAGTGCTGAGATTACAGGCATGAGCCACCATGCCTGGCCACTTTTTTCTTCTAAACAAACATACTTAAATCTGTCCCTTCAAGGAAAAGGTGACAATGCTATGAGTTACAGCTTTCCAAAATAATCTGTGCCAAGAACAGAGCATTTGTGAAAACAGACGTTTGAAGATGTACGTGAACGCATTGCCAATGATGCTGCAAGAGGACCATCTACGTGAATGCTTACACCTGCATACTAAAACCTTCAAGACCAGAATTCCCACCTTCCTGGATAGCCCCTGAACACACACCAACCCCAATTCATCCAGGGCCCTCACATGATTGGTGAAGGGGATGGAAAAGTGAGTACCCTGACTTATAAGCACGGGCTCTTTGCCTGCACCAGGTATATCATGTTTACTCGTGAATGCCCCAGGGAGCAGCATCTGAAATAAACAGAACTTAGGACCAGACCTTCAAAGGCTGTCACTTAAGTTTCACCAGGAATGTATAAATGGGATGTGGACTTGATCACATGGCTTTCATTTTAAAAAAAAGCATGTTTATGCAATAGTTTCTGTACCATTGATTTGTTGGAAAGACATAATCTTGTTTACTTCACCTCTCATCCCTTTAAAAGATCTATATTTGTGTATATTCCTATGTTCACAATATATCAGGACCGTAGTATATGGCTATAATTTATAATTAAATAAATAACATATATGGGGGTGATGCTCAAATTCTTTTACACACAGCAATGCACAAGAAGAAAGTATGAGGATGACTTGTCTACACAGCAGCCCTGTGTAGATAAGGTGGGAACAAATGCACAAGCCACAGCCACTGTCTGAGCGCCCAGGAGGCCAGGCGTGAGGCTGTGGTCATCTGCACAGCAGGCCCAGGCGAACTCCAGCACGTTGGTTCTCAACTCACCACCACCGGCTCCGTCCAGGGTTGGAGGCGGCTGTCTCCCTAGGATCACAAGGCTCTTGAGTTTACACTGAAGCTCCCGGCAGGGTTGGTAGGGTATATTTTTAAGCCAAAGATGTGGTTTAAAGAGTGCTATTGGGAGAGAGTTCCACAAAATCTTTCCTAACCCCTGCTGCGGCCTTGGTCTCATTGCCCTGTCTAGCTAGCCGTTCTGCCTCTCTAGGGTAGGAAATGAGGTAATGAGACAATCGAGAATCCCCGGAGAGAGGTAACCATGGATCTTCTGTAACAAGCAAGGTAGTAAGGACCTCATTACACGGCTCCGCCAAAGGCACCTGTCTGCCTGTTGTCTCCAAACCTCTCCAAATGCCGCAAACCTCTCTGAACCATTCAAGGGAATGAGCACTGCAGAATTCTCCCAGGATAGGACTGATGTACCTTACTCTTCCCCATAAACTGGGGGCCTTCAGTGTTTTGTCTGCTTAGGATATCACCCAACATACCTATCTCTACCTGCTCAAACCCACCTATTATTTCCCAGCCCGCTTCTGGCACCACGCCCTCTGCGAAGCAGTCTCCGATGAGCCTGTTTTAGGGGCTTTGGCTGTCTGCACAATGGAATTTTCTGGGGCACTTTAAGACAGAAACTGATGTCTGAGGCCCACCCCTGGAGATTCCGGGCTGTTCTGGGAATGGGAACGTTTCCCCAGGTGATTCTAACGTGCAGCCTCGGTGGAGACCCAGCCACTCCTCCTCCACCTCTGGACACCTGCAGCACCTTTTCTGGACATGTCATGTGACACTCATCTTATTCTACCTTATGTCACAGCTATTTGTGAACATATCACCGCTTTAGCTCCATCCTAAAGCCTCCAAGAGTGGGGACCATGTCCAGTTAATCTTTCAATCAGGCGCCCAGCATTCCCCATCAGGGCAGACTCCAGAGTTTCAGAAGGCTTCCCCTCCACAGACTCAATAGTTGAGGCATCTGTGCCATTTCTAGAAGCAGGGCTGGAGAAAAAACTGTAAACTAGGGGTCTTACCTGGGCCTTCCCAGTTGAGACTAAGTCAAAATAGGTTCCCATGAGACTGCCTGGCACATGCACTGTGGAAGGCTAATGTCTTTTTAGAAACAACTCGAGCTACCCTCTTGTTCCAAAAGGCTGTCTGGTCAGAGTGGTGGCAGATCACCGCAGGGAGGGAAAGACGTCATCCTGTTTGTCAGATACGGTAAGCAAAGGTTCAATTAAAAAAAAAACTCCCTATGAAGTGAAGATGAAGCATAAGGAGACTCCCACAGCATCCATTTTTACCTATTTTCCCCTTTCTTTTACATTTCCCACGAGACCAACTTTCTAAAAGAAACAGTCTTAGTCTTTTCAAGTTTACAAAAGGCAGCACCCTGACTTCCTGGATAAAACGAAACGGTTGCTCAGGAGAAAAGAGTCAAACTCTTCCACTCGCACCTTGCCTGGGCCTCCGCGGTCAGAGGGTCTCAGCCACTCACGCAACCAGCATTTCTTGAGCACCTGTTAGGTGCCAGGAATACAAACACCAACATGATCCCATCCAAGCCTTCAAGGAGCTGTGGTCCAGGAGGCCAACAGGCAAACATACAGAAATAACACGCTTTCATTCCGCCATGTCCGAGGAAGCGTGGAGGGGCATCCATCCATGCAACAAACAGACACCAAGCATCTGCCCACCCCAAGCCCTGGCTCAGAAGGCAGGCCCGGCCCTCAGGGAGCTTGGAGCGGGCTTGGGAAAGAGCCAGAACATACGGAACGCCAAGTCACACGCACACACGCTGACCGTGGGCGCCGGGGCTCGCCCTCCCCGTCCCCCACGCGGGGAGGGCGTCGCAAACTCCCCCCACTGACGGTGCACCGCCGGACCCCTGCGCTGGGGCTGAGCGGAACGAGGGGGTGGGAGCAGGGCGGAGTCCCGCTCGGCTCGGGACGCTTCCCACCCGCACCGGCATCCGCGGCGCCGGGCCGGAGCATCCCGCGGCCCTGCCCCTGCTCGCCAGCCCGGGACGCCGGCGCGCCACGCCCAGGGGGTGCGCGGCTTCCCGGCGGCGGGGCTGCGGGGCGCTGAGGGTCGGCCCGCCTCGGCGCCGCACAAAGGATTCCGCAGCGATCCCAACTCCGGCGGGGCTGAGTTTCTCGGCGCGGAGCCGGCTCCGGGGAGCTGCCCGCAGTGGCGCGGACACACCCGAAGGCTCCGCGGGTCAGAGCAGGCTGCGCTGCGGGAGCCGCACCTGCGGGAGCGGGCCGGGCGGGCGGGGCGCAGGCCGCGGGGCTGGGGGCGGCCCGGGGCCCCGCGACCGGCGAGGGTGGGAAGGGCGGGCCCGGACGCGGAGGCGGCCCAGGGTCCCGGCGGCACTCACCGACCCTCGGCGCCGGGGCGGCGGCGGCCGGCACGCGGCCTCTCGCGGGGTCCCCTCCCTCTGCCCCCCGGCTGCGCTCCAGCTCGCAGGGGCGGCGGCGGCCGGCGCTGACAGCTGCGAGGCCCCCGGGGAGGGGGCGCCTGCGACCCGCGACTGGCGGACGCACCGCGCAGCCGAGGCTCCTGCAGGGGGCGCGCCGGCCGCGCGTGCGCAGCGGCCGCCCCGGGCCCGGCCCCCGGCCCCCCCCCGGCCGGCCCGACCCCGCGTCTGCGCAGTTCCCCGCGCATGTCGCCCGCGTCCAGCAGGGGGAGCGCTGGCCCGCGGGCGCGTAGTCGGCCCCTCCCCCCCCCCGCGGGTGCACGCTCGCGCTTGCGCGCGGCCATCGGCCTGCCCGCGCCTGCGCCTGCGCAGCGCCCGCGTCCGCCGGGGGGCGCGTGGCGGAGGTTCCCGGCGCGAGGCCGAGCGAAGGTGCGGCGGGTCCTGACGAGAGTCGCTTCGTGCACGTGCATTTCACAGCAGTCGAAGTAACCACACCGGCAAATTCCACTTTCGTTGGCCCTTTTCCCACTTCCCCTTCCGCGCTGTCCCCGGAGCCCTCCTTCCTTGGGCCTCGCGGGTGGCTCGTTGCTCCTGTCCGAGGACTGAGAGATGAGGGCCGGGAACCTTCTGGAATTGGGCCGTCGGGGCGGGCGTCTTTCTGGGAGAAGGCCCGGTATCCCAAGCTGTGGCCGAGTCGCGGCCTCAATTCAGGAGCGCGGGAGACCTCCGGGGTCCTGGGACCGGGTCGGGGTCGGTCACCCGGGGGGAGGGTCCTAGGGCTAGGGTGGGACTAGGTTGGGTCACCGGGTCGGAGTCACCCGTGGGGGTCCGCAGGGCCAGGCGGGCGTCACCGTGGTGTGGCAGGAACCCGGCGGGGCGAGGGTCTCCGGCGCGGGAGCGTGGGGGGCGGGGCCAACAGTCGCCGCGGGCCGGTCCCGTGGGTCCCGGAGCCGCCAGCGGCAGGACCCCGGTGAGACGTGTCGGTGGTCCCGGCGGCCCGCACCTGGGGAGCCTCCTGCGGCCGGTCCCCGCCAGCCCCGCGCCGGCCGCCGCCGCACCGAGAGGGGACGCGTTGCGCGGTAACGTAGTGGCCCCGGCAGGGGCTGACATCCTCGGCCCCTAGGACGGCGAAGGGATTGAGCGGCTCCTCGCCCCGTTGTCTTCCTGACATCTTTTATCTCTGAAGTTACGTTCCTGTTGGCCCAGAAGGTGGGCTCCGTGAGGAAAGGGACTTTGTCTGCTTCGTGTGCAGAGCCGGGGTCCTAGGTGCCTGGCACAGAGGAGGCTCTTGTTAAATATTTGTTCAGTGAAGGACTCACAAAGGCCCGACTTCAAGTCTTGGCCAACCCCTTAAGTAGTATAGGTAGATCATTTTACCTTTCTGAACCCCAATTTCCTATCCCTGAAATTGAAATGATAATACTAGCAAACTCAAAATTTTGTTTTGTTGTTGTTTTATCTTTTTTTTTGGAGGATCACATGAGAAAAAGCATGTTTAAGTGTTTATCACAATGCCTGGCACAGAAATGTCAAATAAATGGTGGTATAGTGTCAGTAGAACTGGAGATTTGCATAGCGTGCTAGGCCCTGGTCTCTATAATGAGCATGCAGGAAAAAAGCGATTGCAGTTACAGTATGGGTGGGGCAGTAGATTATTAATGTGCTGCAAACATCTTAAAAACCCTTCCTCTCCATCTTTCCTCATGGATTGCATACCCATCCTCAACCAAAAAGGCTTCCCCATTCTCTACTCCCTGCCAGAAACCTAGGTGAACCCAGCCATCTGGCCCTTCTCTCTGCCACGTCCTCACTCAGTCTTTTTTCTTTTGAAGACCATTCCTCAGCTGGCAGTGGGGGCATGAATCAGTAGTCCAGCTACTGGGGAGGCTGAGGCAGGAGGATCCCTTGAGCCCGGGAATGGGAGGCTGCAGTGAGCTGTGATTGTGCCACTGCGCTCCAGCCTGGGCCACAGTGAGACCCTGTCTCTAAAAGAAAAACCCCAAAAAAACAACAATCCTTGCATTTTTTCCAGCCCTTTCTAAACCTGATCCCACTTCTGCATAAGCAAATCCAGTAACAGAGCTTGCTGACTCAGTTTCCCTTAGATGGAAGATGAGGGTGGGAGTCCTGGAAGAAGGGTGGCCTCACAGATGAAGACAGACGTACTCTGCAAAGAGCACTGATTTGTATCTTTGTTTTTAACCCTGTCAGGTTAATTATTAATGATTATCAAACATCACAATCATGAGCTAGGAGGGTGTGAAGGTCATTGGCAAAAGAAATTTGTTATGCACAAAGATTCCAGGCTCTGGACTCCTGTTCAACAGCAGTTGCCCATAGTGAGCTGGACCCTTTTGATGCTGTTCAACAATCAGTAAAGAATTCATCAAATTTGTGTTTAAAGCCCACTATTGAAAAAAACAGAACAAATCTAGATGCTCCATCTAGTCTTTTCTCTCCAGATGGAGGCCCAGAGAAGGGTCATAATTTCTTCAGAGTCACCCAGTGAGCTGAGACTGGAACCCAGGTGTTCAGGCTCCTAGACTCTTTACCACTCTCTGGTACAGAAACACTCACATTCGTATACCATGAATACACACTGAGTAATTCCAGGGTATACTTCTTGAGGTTACCCTGGCACAAACATTTCTTTCTCTTCTCTCAAGACTGATGGCAAAAGTTATAGTGGATGGTGACACTCACAAGTCGTATGGCTTACAAAAGGCAGGAAACCTAGCCGTTATACTAGTTGGCTGATTTGTGTGTGTGAGTGTGTGTGTGTGTGTTTATATACACATATATGTTTTCTTAATTAAGCCAATATGTCAGCTCTGAATTCTTTTGAAGGGATACAAATGCTATCTATATCCATCTATCTATCTATCTATCTATACAAGGTCTGTCTGGAAAGTATCCAGCCATGTAATATGAAAAATAGAGACATTTATTGAAGAAAATACAAGATACAAGAAACATTGTACATAGGACAATGATGCTTCAGTCCCCTTCAAAGTAGGCACCTTGGGACCTCACACAGTGTTCCCAGCATTTCTTAATCTAACCTGTACATGTTCAACATTCTTAAGTGTTATGCTTATTGCAGGCCTTCCAGAATGTGGATCACTTTCAACAGATTCTCGACCATCTTTGAAGCATTTGTGCCACATTTTTATTTGTGCTGCACTTATTGCATTGTCCCAGAAAGCCTTCTGAATCATCTGAATAGTTTCCGTGGGGGAATGTTCAAGCTTAACACAAAATTTGATGCAGATTTGTTGCTCTACTCACTCAGTCATTTTGAATGTGACGGCCACATGGTATATATGCTCACTCAATGGCATCTAGCACCCCGCTGACTAGCACAGTGAAGTCATCATTGTTCATGCATGTGCGTTACAGTCCACTCTCCTTGGCTGCCAGGATACATTGATGTTTTGCAAACCGTTCTCATTATATTAACAATGGCTGGATACTTTTTGGACAGACCTTGTATATCTGTATCTTTTTTGTATAGCAGTGCCCAAGTTACTGGTATTCAATGCAGAATTTTAAAATAGGACTTCTCCAATTGGGCGAATCTTAAAATAGGGCTTCTCCATTCTCCATAGGAATGATGTTATAGTTCAGGGATACATTCTAGACCAAGAGAGCTGTACACAAACTCCTTCATTCAGTGATTGAGAGGCATTATATTTTAATGTATATTTTAATGGTTAAAACTGGACGTGGACTCTGGCCACGCTGCCTCAGATTGAATCCCAGCTCTTAATGTCTTTCAGCAAATTACTTAGCCTTTCTGTGCATTGGTCTCCTTGTGTAAGATGGGGATTGTATAGTACTCATTTCATAGAATTGTGAGGATTAGATGCATCAAAACATATAAAGTGTAGTAGTACTTAGAAGAGTGCTTGGCACTCAGCAGGGGCTCAGTAAGTGATCAGAACATTATATTAAGTGTTGAGGATACAAATGTGAATGAAATCATGTGTTCTCCAGGAGCCCACAAAACAGATGTGTTCAATTCAGTTTTCACTGTGTGCTTACTATATGCCAGATGAAATTTGAAATAAAAATATGAGTAAAACACCATCTACGATTTAATAGAATTCAGAGTCCCCAACAATGTATTGTTAGAGGCAAAGGTATAACAATTGAAAATAATACAGGCTGGGTGTGGTGGCTCATGCTTGTAATTCCGGCACTTTGGGAGGCCAAGGCAGGAGGATCACTTGAGGCCAGGAGTTCGAGACCAGCCTGAGCGACATAGCAAGACCCTATCTCTACAAAAAAGAAAAAAAAAAATCAGCTGGGTGTGATGTCGCGCTCCTGTAGCCCTAGCTATTTGGGAGGCTAAGCCACAAGGATTGCTTGAGCCTAGGAGTTGTAGGTTGCAGTGAGCTAGCCCTGGTGATAGAGTGAGACCCTCTGTCAAAAAAACAAAACAAAACAAAAACTATGAGTTGCAATGATGGGCATTAATATGTTGACTACCTCAATTGTTCAGGGGTTTCCACTGTAATAGTAAGTATTCAAGTAGTACAGAAACTATAACTCAACTGTGTCATAACTGTAGAAAAATTAGCCAGGTGTGGTGGCACATGCCTGTAGTTCCAGCTACTTGCGAGGCTGAGGCAGGAGAATTGCTTGAGCCCTGGAGTTTGAGGTTGCAGTGAGCTATGATGACGCCACTGTACTCTAGCCCAGGAGACAGGGTGAGACTCTGTTTCCAAAAAAGAAGAAAGAAAAAAAAAAGGAAGGGAAATTGAGGCCAGGCATGGTGGTGGCTCCTGCCTATAATCCCAGCACTTTGGGAGGCTGAGGTGGGAGGATCACCTGAGGCCAGGAGTTTGAGACCAGCCTGGGCAACATAATAAGACTGTGTCTCTACAAAAAATAAAAAGTTAGCTGGCCGTGGTAGTGTGTCCTAGCTACTCAGAAGGCTGAGGAAGAAGGATCTCTTAAGCCCAGGAGTTTGAGGCTATAGTGATCTATGATCATGCCACTGTATTCCAGCCTGGGCGACACAGCAAGACCCTGTCTCTTAAAAAAAAAAAAAAAGAAAAAGGGAAATTGTCTCCAATTTCTTTCTCATGAAGGACCATGAATAGTGGTGAATACAACCAGTTTTCCCTCCACTATTTTATATTGGGTGACTTGGGTGGTCATATTCTCCTAAGAGCTGAGCGAGATCACCTAAGAAGCGAGTATCCCTGTAAAAGAGAAGAGACCACAGACTAAGCCCTGGAGCACTTTAATATTTAGAGGTTGGAGAGAGGAGGAAGAATCAGCAAAAAAAACTGAGAAGGAACCGCTAGAGAGGTGGGAGGAAAAGTAGTCCAGTCCCACGATCTGAAAGCCCAAGAGAAGAACATTTCCAGGTGGGGCACAGTGGCTCATGCCTGTAATTCCAGCACTTTGGGAGGCCCGGGCAGGAGGATCACTTGAGGTCAGGAGTTCGAGACCAGCCTGAGGAAGAGTGAGACCTTGTCTCTACCGAAAATAGAAAAATTTGCTGAGCATGGTGGTGTGCGCCTGTAGTCCCAGCTACCTGGGAGACTGAGGCAGGAGGATTGCTTGAGCCTAGGAGTGTCAGGTTGCAGTGAGCTGTGATGATGCCCCTGTGCTCTAGCCCAGGCAACAGAGTGAGACTCTGTCTCAAAAAAAACAACAAAAAAGAAAGTTTTCCAGAATGAAGGAGTAACTCGACATTTTTGTATTATGCATAACATTTCCCCTCATTTGTTTCCTGACTAGTGGTGAGCCCTCCTCTTCAGCTAGAAAAATGGCAGTGTTCAAGAAGTTAAAACTTCTTCTCTGGAAGAATTTCATCTTAAAGGTGGGTATTGTTATCTGTGGGGAAAATGTAAGTCCTTGGGAGGGACTGAATATTTAAGTTAAATTGTTTTATAATAATGGGTTAAAGAAAAATTAAGAACTTTACTTGTAAAGGTGCTCTTTTCTGCAAGTGAGTCATGTTTCCATAATTCTGTTAACCCTAATTATTAAAGATGACATCATTGTTACTGATGTCTAGCCACTGGTGTTACAGAAAAGCTAAAAGAAGATGTTTCTAGCTAATTCTCATTCTATTTTTTTTCTTTTTCATGTGTTATACAGGGTGGCTGGAAGAAATGGAGGTGTTCTTAATGGAAGAACATTCGCCACGTAGTGACTCACTTGCGTTCTCTTTGGGGTTAACACATAGCTTTCGTTTTTATTTTAGAAGCGGAAGACTCTGGTAACAATCCTTGAACTCTTGATGCCATTACTATTTTCTGCAATTGTATTGTATCTTCGTTACAATAGTGTGCCAAGAAAAAGACCTCCTGTTGACTATCATGCAGTTGATATCAGTTTACTGCCAGAATTCTTCTATCATTTTCCTTTGCACAATAGATTTCAACTGGTTTATATCCCTTCCAAAAGTGAAACTTTGAAGGCTGTCACTGGAATGGTGGAACAAACCTTTGATGTTGAGTTTGAAGGTTAGACATAAAGATGGGGTAAGGATAGGGAGGGCATTTTTATAAAGTATAGTTTGAAGTTTTTCCCTGAGAGTTCTTACGGTCATGATTCCAAAGCTGGGGTCTCCAAATTCTAAAGAGCCTACAGAGGTGGTAGTTGGGGGGAAGCTGTCCATGAGGTATTTTTATTATCTCAGACAACACACTGGACTTGTATATTTATGTCAGAAGGCTTCCAGGCTAATTAAAATGTTAAATGTTAAGTGTTTGCTTTTGACTCGCTATCATGATACCCATCATCTCAGATTAATCAGAAGGTCTGATTGGCAGTTACATGTCTGTGACTAATAAAAAATGGAAGGCATTCAGAGACTCTGAAATAGCCTTCTAACTCATCTCTCTGCTGCTGCTTCTGTCCCATTCTGATCCCCTCTCCACGTGGAGGTGGAAAGATCTTCAGAAGGTCAGTAGGACTTGGCCAGTCTCCTGCTTGAACCCCTCCGTGTCTTCCCACTGCAGTCAGAGGAAACCAGACTCTTCTCCAGGGTATGACCCTGCTTTTCTGTCCAGTCTTACCAGTCCACTCCTCCTTTGCTCCCACACTCTGGTCATGCTGGTAACTTAGTTCGTAGAGTGTGTGAGGTTCTTTCCTTAGTGCCTTTGCACCAGCTGACCAAATGCTTTGCCCCCAGCCCTCCCTGTGAGTTGCTTCCTTGTGTCCTTCAGGTTTCAGCTGAAATGACACTTAGGAAAGCAGCTAAATAGGTTTTAGGTTGCTCACTTCTGCTTTCTCTTTCACAGAACCCTGTTTGATACCTCCTTAGCATTTTTATAAATGTTTAATTATATATTCACTTACTTGCTTTCTGTGTATTGTCTGTCTTTCCCCATGAAACTCCACCTCTGAGGGCAAGGACCATGTCTGTTTTGTTCATCACCGTGCCTGTTATAGTGCTTGGCACATAGGAGATGCTCAATAAATATTTATTGAATAAATTAATACTGTTAGGTGGATAAAATTTTTCAGAATGTGGAATCCACAGGAAAAATTTTTCAAAATTACTATAATTGCTATATATGCTATTATAAAAGTATTCTAATAGGATATAGGGCATAAAGTGAAAAGAGTTTTCTTCTCCCAGCTCTAGTGCCACTCAGTGGGGACAGTTCTTTTAAAGGCTGTCAGTGGTGAAATGTGTGGAAACCACTGTTTTGAAAGTTGTGCTTTATGCTTGTCTCGTATCCTAAAATACTACATATTCTAATTCACTTACCTTATAAATATGAGATTATGAAACTTGAAACAACATGAAGAAATCTTCTCTGGGGAGGGTTGAGTTAGTTAAGACACGAATGATAAAGAACAAGTCATGTGAAATGGGATGGTGATGGGTTTCAGGAGTAAGGAGCTATCCAGGTAGGGGAGCAGAAAGTAGCAAGGCCCTGAGGTGGTAAATACTTAGGTATTTGGACCTCTGAAAGTCAGCAAGCCAGGTTAAAGTCCTTTGAGAGGGTGGTTTGAAATGAGCTTTGAAGAGTTGGTAGGAGCCACATAATTTAGAGCCTTGCAGGCCATACTGAAGTATTTGGGTTTTCTTACACATGCAAAAGGCAGCCATTGAAGGGTTTCAAGAAGAGAAGTTACACAATGTAATTTGTTTTAAATGCGGTTTCTTTGGCCATTCTCTGCAAGTGTGACTGGAAGGAGGTAGTATATGCAGAAATTTTGGAGGAAAAAGATAATGATGGAAATATGTAGTTGAATTCAAGATAATTTTGGAGTTAGAGGTGATCGGTCAGAAGACCTCCTGCCTCTTTTGAGCCTTTTTCAGTCAGTAACTCCCCCCTCTGGAGAAATACATCCATCTGGGTTTGATTTTCCCCTCACTTTCAAATAAGCCCCAATCACCTTCATTTTAGAAGAAAACACTTCCTATTCTATTTCCTTAGTCATTCCCGATTATTCTATTTTATTACTTCCCACTCATTTCATAACTCATTATAATCTGTATTCTGCCCTCAATACTATGCTGATATCTGCTAAGAAAATGTCACTAATGTCTTGCTAATTGTCGAATTTAGTGTTTTCTTTCCAGTCTTCTGTTTGTCCTCACTGTTACAAGGATGCTTTTAACTACTCCCTCCTTGGAATTCTCTTCTCCTTTGAATCCTAGGATGGTGTTGTCTTCTATTCTACCTTCCTGCCATCTCCATTTCAGCGTTCTTAGCTCTCTTCTTGTCCTCTAAGCAGCTCTCTGCCTTCCTCTTCTCCCTCTCTCCTTATGACAAAAGTGATACATGAAATAATACAGTGTTTAAAGTAGAATGTTAAAGCTTCCATCCCAGATCCCACTTCCCAGAAGAATTCTTTAATGGATTGAAATGTATTTTTCTGGGATTTAAATTTTTTTAAAAAAACCTTAAAATTTACGATAAATA
The DNA here is from genome assembly GCA_023783475.1 of Daubentonia madagascariensis. Lineage (NCBI taxonomy): Eukaryota > Metazoa > Chordata > Mammalia > Primates > Daubentoniidae > Daubentonia > Daubentonia madagascariensis. Next base: position 2,021,098 of record JAKFHU010001581.1, read on the forward strand.
TAGGAATTCTTTGTGTTGAAAATTCCAAAGAATACAACAAGATAAAGAAAGGTAAATTTCCTCTTCATGCCATCGCCTAAGCATATCCTCTGCCCCAGAAGTGATGACAAATAACAGTTTGATGATCCTTTCTAAACTGTGGTGGACCCCTGTTTTGTTTTTTCTCCTCCTTTTGACGTGCATAGCCTGTTTCTCTCTGGGGGTCTGGTCCCTCGCCCACTCTCAGACCAGGTATTTCTGGTGGTGCTGACTCCACCCTGGGCTCAGGATGGATCGTGTAACCTGTGTCTAAACCAGTTTGCACTGTGCCTTCCCCTTGCTACAGTGATCTGTCCCGGGCGAACACTTAGTATGGGTTAATGAGACAGTGAAGTTTTTCTTGGGGATTTCTGAGAAGAGATTATTGCCATTCCATTTCTGGTAATATGGTAGACTAGGTTATTTGGATCAACCCTCCAGTTGAACAAGTGCTGGATAAAATATTAAAATTATGTTCTTGAAAACATTAAAGAACTAAATAGATAGTAAAGGACTATCTAGACAAAAAAGCTAAGGTAAAAATATTTTATTTCTTGATCCAAAGGGTGATTGCATATGTGTTCATTTTATACCTATTCATTAAATTGAGCATTTGTGTTTTGTGTACTTTCCTATGTATATGTTATTTTTCATAATTGAAGCGTGTGTGTGTGTGTGTGTGTGTGTGTGTATTTAAGAAGAAACCTAAATAAGGCTAAGGAAACAAAAGAACAAAAAAAAATGAGGAGAAAATGTTTGTGGAAAGATGGAATTATAAGATAAAAATAAAAAAATATAAACTCTATTTCTCAAGCTCTGTCAGGTTCAAGACACTTTTGTAAGTGATGATATCAGCCATTTAGTCCACCCCTAAAGAACTGAGGGTCCTGGGAATTTAACCATGTCAATGCAGACTTTTTGACATTATTGCCTAAAGAAAAATGGGTGCCCTTTAAAGATTTTTTTTAAGAGTAGGAAACAAAAAGAAGTCAGAAGGAGCAAAATCAGGACTGGAAGGTGGATGTGTAACAATTTCCCATCAAAACTTTTGAAAAATCGTCCTTGTTTGATGAGAGGAATGAGCAGGAGCATTGTCATGGTGGAGAAGGACTCTCTGGTGAAGCTTTCCCAGACATTTTTCTGCTAAAGTTTTGACTAACTTTCTCAAAGCACTTTCATAATAAGCAGATGTTATCATTCTTTGGCCTTCCAGAAAGTCAACAAGCAGAGTGCCTTGTGTATCCCCCAAAACTGTTGCCATGACCTTTGCTCTTGACCAGTCTGCTTTTGCTTTGACTGGACCACTTGGTAGCCATTGCTTTGATTGTGCTTTGTCTTCAGGATCATGTTGTAAAGCCATGTTTCATCTCCTGTTACAGTTCTTCAAAGAAACACTTCAGGATCTTGATCCTACTTTTAAAAATTTTCTATTGAAAACTCTGCTCTTGTCTGCAGCTGATCTGGGTGCAGTAGTTTCAGCAACCATCAAGTGTAAAGTTTGCTCAACTTAAATTTTTCGGTCAGAATTGTGTAAGCGGAACCAGTTGAGATGTTTATAGTGTTGGCTATTGTTTCTGCTGTTAATCGTTGGCCCTATTCAGTTTTGGCACAAACAAGATTAATTTTTTCCTCGAAAATTGACATGATGGTCTGCTGCTGTGTGCTTCGTCTTCAACATCATCTCGTCCTTTCTTAAAATGAGTTATTCATTTGTAAACTGCTGATTTATTTGGGGCATTGTCTCTATAAACTTTTTGTAAAACATCAGTGATTTCAACATTTTTCCACACAAGCTTCACCATTAACTTGGTGTTCTTGCTTCAATTTTAGCAGAATTCATGTTGCTCTGATAAGGGCTCTTTTTAAATTGGTGTCTTATCCTTCTTAGTGCCTCAAAGTAGATCCTGTTCAGACATGTTACAACAAGTTAGTACTAGTTTATTTTGGTGCAAAAGATTTTTGAAATCCATGCATAGTTTTTTGTTTTGTTTTTTAAAGGGCAGTGGCACAATCATAGCTCACTGCAACCTCAAACTCTTGAGATCAAGGGATCCTCCTGGCTCAGCCTCCCGAGTAGCTGGGACTACAGGCACATACCACCATGCCTAGCTAATTGTTTTTTTTTTTTTTATGCTGATATACTCAGAACATAATAGCTAATTGTTTTTATTTTGGTAGAGATGGGTTTTTGCTATGTTGCCCAGGCTGGTCTCAAACTCCTGGCTTCAAGCAATCTTGCTGCCTCCACCTCCCAAAGTGCTAGGATTACAGGTGTGAGCTACCAAGCCCTGCCAATTTTGTTATAATGTACATTTTTCATGAACTTTTTGAAGTCCTCTTGTATATAAGAAAAAAGAAAATTTATTTATTGTTTAATATCTTGGTGTGCACCCTTCCTGCCCTTTTTGTAAAAAACAAAAATAATATCCTATTATGTGAGCTATTTCATTGTCTGCCTTTTATTTTATTGTGAACATGTTTCTAGATTACTAGATAGTTTCCTAAATTAAAAAAATCTAGGTGAAAGAAAGAACCCAAAGAGGTCAGTGGAGGCCCTAAACTGCTTTTGATGAAAACATGCATCATACTAGGGGAAACTGAACTGTAGTTTTCATAGCCTTGAAAGGCATAGAGGGATAGAAGAAGAAGTTAAGGCCCATTCAAGGTGGGGTGTCTAATAATAAGAGACCAACTCCCCATAAAGCTGGGACCCCAAATGCCTACATCACACATGGCACTTAATGTAAGGTTGAGCTTGAAGTAAACATGCTCCACTCCTACTCCTAAGGGACTGCAAGGAATGTTGCTTTGGAACTGAGCACCGAGCCCTGAGATTTGTAGCTCAACATCACCTGGTTGTCAAAAAAAAGAAAGAAAAAAGAAGAGAAAACCTTTTGAAGTGGGATTCAGACTGACAGTTGCAAACGTAAATCTCCTCTGGAAGAACATACCTTCATTCTCTATCTCAAAGAAAACTCACCACGAGCATATCAAGGTCAATGAGCAGACACACTAGGAGACAAGACACCAAGGGTAACAATCAGTGTTAACAACAGAAGCCATAACAGAACTAGAAATATTTCATATAATGGAATTATTAGTATCACATTATAAAATCGCTGTTTACTAGGTTTGAAGAAATAAAAGACAACCTGAAAGGATTTAGAGTAGCATGTCACTATAAAGAGTCACATAGCAGATTTGGGAGAAAAAAAAAAGAACCAAATAGAACTTCTAGAAATGAAAAATAAAAGAATCAACATGGAAAATTCAAGTTAATAACAAGCCTTAAAAGGATGAAACTGAACTTAAACTTCCTACAAGAACAAAGCTCATTCTTTAACAAAGTACAAACTGTGAGGCTTGATCCAGGTCTCAAATTATGTGATCAGGACTGAAATCCTCTCTCTTCCTTCCTAGGCTTACTTGTTTGATCTCCCAAGACAATTGCTAGCAGTTCCTGGGACTACAGACTGAATTATAAAGTTCTGAGTTGAATAACAAGAGTCATGTCTCTTAACCTTTCTTCTTTATTTCTTTTTATCTCTCTGCGCATATTTTTGCAGAACAAATGAGTGAGTGAATGGAGAAGCTGGTAATCTTAACTCTCCTTAGGTAGAAGGGGGGTAATTGGGCAGCATTTGCCTTCACGCCAGCTGCTTACTGATTGAATTTTTTTCTCTGTAGTTTTAGGCTATTCTTCAGTGACTTTGTTTGAAAATGACATAATTAATGATCCCAAAGCTTTCTACATATTGACAGGAATTGTTTTTGACCATAACTTCGATGACAGCAATGAACCTTTGCCACTTGAGGTAAGAACATCTTTTCTACAACAGTCTTACTGTGCTACCCAGCCTTGAGCAGGAGTTCATTAAGCAGTCTTGCTACCTGGTCTGCCCCTCTGCTTTCCTCTGTGGGAGCTTTGTCATCTTGTTTCCAGAGGAGATAAGAGAATGCTCCTGGGTTTCACATCTTACAACCTAGACTTTGAGATCCCTTCCAGTTTTCAGATTCTTTAAAAGCCTTGTTCTGAGCAAGCCTCTATCCTGACGGTGCAGGATGGCATATGTTTAATTGCTCGATTACAGAAGTAGACGACACCACCAGGCTCCATAGACGTGAGTTCCAGCTCTGCGCCTTACTGGCTGTATAATCTTGGGAAAGTTACTAACATTCCTGGGCCTCAGTGTCCTTATTGGTGTAGTAGGGTTAATATGAGTACCTAACTCAGAGTTGTGAGAATTAAATGAAATTATGCCCATAAAGTGCTTAGAACAGAGCCCGGAACAGAGGAATTTTCCAGAAGAATTCGTTATTACAGTTGTCATTATTACTAATCTCACTGACTTCACATATGGCAGGTCTGTGTGTGTGTTTGTTTAAGGAGAAGGCAGTGTTTTAAACATAGGAATATTCGGTTTATGTTTTGGAATGGGAAAACCACTCACGTCTAGCTTTTGTGCTGTACAGTCTGTCTAATGATGAATTGTTAGCACTTGCATGGCATGTTGGTAGATGGACGGAGAGAGGCGTGTTAATAATCAACAGTATGTTTCCGGCATTTATTTATGCCAAGCACATCCCAGGGGCCATCTCACTCAATCCTCCAGTAGCCTATGAGGTAGGTGCTATTAATATCATCCCCATTTTACTGATGAGGAAACTGAGGTTTGAAGATCAAGTAACTTGCCCAAGGTGACATGGCTATTCAATAGGAGATTTGGGGTTTGGACCTGGGTGGTCTGGCTCCAGAGTCCTCACTCTGAACTATTCTGCAGCACTCCCTTCCTGAAAGTGGCTCAGTAGCTACTTGTCTGTTTCCCAGGATGGTAGCAGGGATAATTTGCAGAGTACTCAGGGAAGACCACATGTGCCATGTGCTCCCGGGAGAACATTATACCATCCCAGAAACCCCATTCTGTCCCCTCAGTCACTACCCTCCCAAGGGAAACAGCTATTCAGTCTTCTAATAAAAAGTGATTTTGAAAAATTATTTACACACCATCAAGCCCTATGGTATGTGTTTGTACACACATCACCTTATTTAGCTCTACCTCGCATGGCAAAGCTTCTCCTGGTTATCTAGAAAAGTGTTTAACTTCTGGATTTCCTCTAAGTTTAGCAACGGAAAAAATTGTGGCTGTGTGTAATATTAGAACCCTCTCTTTCGTTTCCATTTGGGAGGGAAAATTATTTCTCATTTTGGAAATTTGCTGTACTTTTTGGTATTCTTACTTCCTACAAAGGCCAGTGGGTGCCTTTCTTCCAGGCACAGCTGATGTCAAGCACAGTTTTGCTCTGTCTGTGCCTTTGCTGAGTTTCAGAATCTCATGACTGAATTTGTTTTCTCTTTATTCTTCATAGGTTAAGTATAACTTGCGCTTCAGTTACATTCAGAGGAATTATTTATCACTGAAGCATATATTTTTTGAAGATGATCTACAAGGCTGGTGCACATCCTTTCTCTATCCTCCTAACCCAAGCCAAGGACCCCGGGAATTTGCATATGCCGATGGGGGAAGCCCTGGTGAGGACGCTCTGAAGCCTGTGCGTGTTAAGAGCACAGCCACTTTTGTCCAGTGGTACATGTTTGCGATGTTATTTTTTTGTTGTTGTTTTGCTGCCAGAATACTTGCTAACCTAACGTTTCAAAAGCGATTGAAGGAGTTACATTTAGAAATATGGCATTCAGTACAATGCTTACATTCTAGAGTAAGTTAAAACAGGAGTTATGCATTCAATTGTCTGTAACAATTGTTTGAAGGATGGAACCATTTTATAGGAACAAAGAGTGCAAGTCCCTTCCCTGGGTTTCTGTATGTGTTAACTTTTATGTTTATAAAGATGTATATCTGCTTTTTGCTGTTTACAGACTACCATTTAAGAGGCATTATTTTTATAAGTTGTTAAAACTCCCATAAAGTAATTACTCTTCTACTTTTTCTTAAATTGATTTGCTTTTTGGCTCAGGCCTTTGTCAGGCTGTTCTCACCCTGCTTACTGCTTTGCAGGGCTCAGTCTCTGTTTAACTGTCTGGTGTAGATGCTGCATTCTAAAGTGGTTTTTCTTTTTTTAACTTTTTATTGAAGCATAACATACATCCAGAAAAGTACACAAGTCATAAAAGTACAACTATGAATTTTCACAAACTGAATACATCTGTGTAATCAGAACTCAGATCCAGAAGCAGAACATTATAGCAACCCAGAAACCCTTTCTGTCCCCTCAGTCACTACCCTCCCAAGGGAAACAGCTATTCTATCTTCTAATAAAAAGTGATTTTGAAAAATTATTTACACACCATCAAGCCCTATGGTATGTGTTTGTACACACATCACCTTATTTAGCTCTACCTCGCATGGCAAAGCTTCTCCTGGTTATCTAGAAAAGTTTTTAACTTCTGGATTTCCTCTAAGTCTAGCAACTGAAAAAATTGTGGCTGTGTGTAATATCAGAACCCTCTCTTTCGTTTTCGTTTGGGGGGAAATTTATTTTTCGTTTTGGAAACTTGCTTTACTTTTTGGTATTCTTAATTTAAGAAAAATTTTCTATGGCATATTTTTTCCTGCTATATTTTAAGCTTGCTTCCTATTTTGTTTCCACATATCATATCCAATTAGGTATGTTCTGATCCTTCGGTGTTCCATTGCTGGGATGGAGAGGCTACTCCACCACTTTCTCCAATTCTGTCCTCAGCTCCCGCTCAGATGTCTGAGTCTCCTAGGTCTTGCCTTCCTCGGCTGCAGGCCCCGGGATTGACTGGTCTGTTCTCCACTCACCAGTCACCATGCCCCATCTAGCCCTGGGGTTCCTCTCCCCTCTCCCCAGCTCCTCATCCTTTGTGCCCTTTGAAGATAAACACCTAGTATCTTTTCATTTTAAGGAATTTACAGCTGACTTCTATGAGTATTGTGTGGGAAATTATCTTGATGCAACGGTAGCTTCCAAGGCTACTACCAGGAAAGCTATCCCAGAGGCAAGAGAACACGACATTCATATGTCCTGCTCTCTCTACTGCACTACCTTCCCACGGATGGTGTAGGCAGAGGGCCAGAACTCAGGATAAGCAAAGGAGCTAGGCAGACACCAGCATGCGCTTGCTTTGTTGGACAGATGTGGAAGCAGGACCACCTGGTAGACCTGTAGCTTCTGAGTAGCCTGTTGAGCACCTGTGGGCTTTATCTGTGTTTCTTGGGCAGAGGACTTGCAAGGCCAGAGTGGGACCATAACAAGTGTCACCAGTGGGTGGCCAATTTAAGGGTGACATATCCATCATCATGGAGGAAACATGATCTATGCTTTATGAATATTTAAAATCATCTTGGCCTCACTTCTGTCCTTTTAAAAATGCATCCTGTTCAACATACACGTTCTGTTTGTTTTAACTACAAATATCTAACTTTCCTCTCTTACTATCTCCACTAAACATGTCCTTTGCATTTCATCTATCTCATTTTATTTAATAAAGAAGAAACAGAAGACAATTGTCCACATTGTGTCAGGGCTTCCTGCCTGTGCAGCTCTAAAGATTCGGTTCCTGCTCTGAGGGATATTTCCAGGCTCTGCCTCCAGAATCCCTGAGCTCTGTCTGGCCGGTTCCTTGGCTCACCCTTCACTTGGATTCTACTCGCTCTGACCGATGCTCTAATCTTTCCTTGATTCTTATTCTCCCCCCTGCCTCACCCCCACCGCTGGTGCAAGAATACCAGTTCCCTTTTCTTCAGGTCTCATAGTCTTGGCTGGTCATTCCTATTTCCACTCCTGTGTCCTCCTGTCTGGAACCCTAGCCTGGGAAAAGTCCCTTCCGCCTCCCTGTCTTCTTCAGGATAAGGGGACAGAAAATTAATGCCAGAGGTTGGGATTTTTTCCAGGAACTCCTGTTTGTCTTAAGGGATGGTATGTAGCCCCAAAGCTAGGTCCTGACCCCCGGCTGCCGTCATTCTCTCTCCTTGGACCACTGTGCTGACTTCCTGCCCTGGCACCCTCCGGCGAGGGTGCAGGAAAGCCTTGCTGCGTGGCTGCTCTCCCTCTGCTTGCTTCTCCCGTGGAGAGGGCTCTAATTGTACCTGACAGAGCAAACACCTAAACTTGGCACCCAGTTCAGGACCTGGACCTACCTGCACCATCGCAGCCCCTACTCTCACTTCTGGCAACCTGAGGCACCCAGAGAAGTAGTGGGACAATGACATCTTCTCATCCTCTGTCCTTCACAATAAGCATCGTATTCCTGACTGAAGGCCCCTGGGCCAATCTCTCTTAAAGGACTCATGCTCTTCAATTCACTTTAGATTTTTTGGTCTCCGTCTTTGTGAGGGGTTTAAGGTGAACACCCTCTAGGCAACTAACTGTTCCTAGAAATTATTTTTTGAGAGATGAGGTCTCGCTCTGTCACCCAGGCTGGAGTACGATGGCGTCATCATAGCTCACTGCAGCCTTGAACTCCTGGGCTCAAGCGATCTTCCCACTTAGCCTCTCACCTCAGCCTCCTGTATAACTGGGACTACCAGTGTTCATCACTGTGCCCGCACCCATTCTTAGAAAATTAAGTTGATAATCTGCACCTCCCTGTAGAATGAGCCCACAGCTGACTTGAAGCCTTGGGCCTCCATGCCCAACAACTGGGAATCTAAGTCCAAGTACTTAGCTTCATATAATTCTAGACAAGTTTCGGCAGTTCTGCAGTGAAGATATTCCTACACACAATCAAGAATATGTAACAGTTCCCAAAATTTATTTCCAACAATTTGTTCCTCCTTTTTTTATCTTGACAAATCTTGGGGTCTGCCGCAGGTCCAGACTGTCAGAAGACCATAGCCACCTCTACTCCAGGGCTGACGTACCCCACCCTGGCTCTGCCCATATGGAGGGTTGGTAACCCTTACTTGGAGGTGGGGATATTATCTCTTAGAAGACCCCCAAACCAGGGATCTTTGCCTTTCAACCTATTTTTCTTGAAAGCTGACTCCAACACACCACTTATGCTGTATTGAGAAGAGGGTTGCTTGTGGTACAGAGTGTTTTTGAGGCTTGGCAGCAAAATTCAGTGGCCATAACCCTTGGTCTATAGCAGTAATAACAACTCAAAAACAGGTCACAGCAAGTCACAGAACTTTCAAGTGCTATGAGTTTAACCATCTTGCATGTGCTGTATGATCAAAACTCTAGAGCAGGTGTCTTTTCCTAAGCCTGAGTACTCAGGGGAGAAGATGTGGCCCTACCTTGGAAGATTCTTGTATTGGCCATCCCTTATTTTGTCTTCATAGGACTCCTTTGCCCCATTTTCTGGAGGCCCCAGGGACCTCTGTTGTCACTCCTCTCTTTCCTCCGTACCTAACGTGTGGACTGCAAGGATGCCTTTCCTGCCACTGCCTGTCTGTCTCTATGAACGGATAGCCATGACCCATCTGAATTATCAGTGCTTTGCATCTCCAGTCTTTCTTAATTTCTTATGCTTGATAGTTGCCGTTTTCTTGTAGGATACCACAGAGAGGGCTTCCTGGCCATACAGCATGCTGTGGATAAAGCCATCATGTGGTACCATGCTCACAATGCGACAACCAACATGTTTGAGAGTCTCAATGTGCTTGTGAAGAGATTCCCATATGGACCCTATATCCAGGACAGGTTGTTTCTAGTCATGCAGAATGAGTTCCCTTTGCTCCTCATGCTCAGCTTCATCTGCATCGAGCTCAACATCATCAATTCCATTGGGCTGGAGAAAGAGAAGAGACTGAAGGTAACCCCACCTACCTCAGATGTGCGCCTCTCCCGGGACAGGGATGCGTGCAAGCTGCTAAGGGAAAATGACCAGGATAGGAATGAGGCCAAAGCAGGTAAGAGGTTGCTTAGGTATTAGAGCAACCTTCAGGGTGAGTTGGAACTTGGAAGTTCTTTCATAATTTTAACCCGTTTGTAATTCAGGTGGTACCATCTGTTACTATTACATGAATCCTTGCTTTTAGACTGGGAAAGTCCAACCACAAAGTTCCTGGTTGGCTGGCGCACTGCCTCCCACAGGGTAGGTGTTCAAAAAATGCTTCTGGAATGACAAACTGATAAACATGGAGGGGGGAGTATCACCCACAATTCACTCACTCTTTGTGGCTGTAAGTTGGATGGGAAGCATTCTCTCGGAAGACACAACTGAAGACAAGCTTGGTCCTGCCAAGTTGCTCCTGAAATCACTAATTTTGCTCTGCTTCCTCACTCTTCTGTTGGCCTATTACTTCTCTTCTCTCCTCACTTTCTGCTCTTTTTAAAAAAATCTTCTCACTCTTTAATTTTATTCTCCTTTTATCGATTCTTAGGACTATGTACCATCATGCGTCACTTAACGACAGGGATACATTCTGAGAAATGCATTGTTAGGCAATTTCGTAGTTGTGTGCACAGCACAGAATGCACTTACACAAAGCCAGGTGGTTCAGCCTACTGCACACCTAGGTCAAATAGCATAGTCTGTTGGTCCTGGGCTACAAACCTACACGGCACGTGACTGTACTGAACATTGCAGGCAACCATCACACAATGGGAAGTATTTGGATATCTAAATACATCTATTATAAGCTATTGTTTCTAAAAAACAAAAAAAGAAAAAAGAAACACATATAAACATAGACAAGGTACAATAAAGAGACAGTGTTATAATCTCATGGGACCACCATCATACATGGGTCCGCCGTTGACAGAAACGTCATTATGCGGCACGACTGTATTAAAATAGCCTACCAGTGTCTCCCTGAGCCTTGGTGGCCGCTGATGATGCCTAATAGTGAAGAGCTAACTTCCGTGTCTGCTTTGTCTACTTGTGTCATCGGTTGTAGGGAGCAGGGACTGAGGCTGCCTCCTAAGGCTGCCTGTGGGGGTGCACTGGCTTTGCTTTCATACGGTAGAAGGCCGGGGAACCTCCTTTCTGCTGCAGTGGTGGATAGTGGGACAGTGGGCTGACTCACAGGCCCTTCTACCGGCTCTGCACCTACTGAAAAACCTCAGGGAAATGAGGAGTTTCTGGTGTGTTATTGGAAGCCCCTTTTAGTTTCCAGGTGTGGGATGGAGTTTTACCTTCCCTGTTTGTTAAATTGTTTCACCAACAAACTGGTAGAGAGAGGTGGGCCTCAAATGTTTGCATTTCAGTCACTGAATTGGTCATGTATTTCCTATTTCACACTTGAGTCTGCTCTTTAGACAAAGGTAGGTTAAAGAATGCTTTTGAAAAACTTCCTGCATCTTGCTGTCTGCCCTGAAGACTGACCTGTAGGGATTCCGGCACTGCCTCCAAGGACCCAGTGGGGCCTCAGGAGGAATGCAGAGGACGAGGTCCCAGTGCTGATCCCCAGCTCTCTCCCTGCAGGTCATTTTGGGCTCAGCTCCATCCCTTAACTGAAGGTCACAATTCTGTAAAGATGTCTTGCTCCACAAGACTCTTTCCCCTTCTGGCTTCTGGTAACCTCTCTTCCTTCTCATCCCTTCAGGCCCAAGGAGGGTAATAACTCTGTTGCTGCTGGCCCTAGGTTTCTGCACTATCCTGTAGAGTTTCTGTCCCTGTGTACACATTTGTATAGTTAGATCTGTTATAAACAAACCCTCCTTGAATTATTCTAACTTGAGTGTAACAGCTATTTCCTTTAGGGACCCTGACTGATACACAATTCTAGGAGAGAACTACTATTATTCTTACCTACTATTATTCTTATTTAGCAGAGGAACTAACCTGAGGCATATAGAGGTTAAAAATTTCAAAATAACTTTTATGGGACAGTACAACCCAGCCGTTAAAAAAAGCAGTTTCCATTCCCAGATAAAGAGTATCTCTCCTTAAGCAAATTAAAACAGTTTTCCAATAATTAAGCTTTAGCTTCTCCATGTGGACTCTTAGATGAAATATGCCAGAGAGGAATATGCTCCATTTCTGCTGGAAAAGACATTTGATTGGGGAGTCTGTCAAAGCTTTTTGTCCCTGCATGCTAACAGGGTTGGTGTGGTTGGATCCTCTTTTCTGTTCAGATGATGCCCTGAGACCAAAACCAAACTTCTCCACTCTTCCTTGGCAAGGACCCAGGAGGAGTCATTAATACGGGAACTATTCTGAGAGGGAGAACGCCCTGACAGCGTTTGTCCCTAGGACCAAGGTGGGAAATTGGGGATGGGGCACTAATGTCATTTCCTTCTTTAACCACTGAATACAACTAATAGAACTCTCTTTCTTAAACGCCCTTGTGTTGATCTGGTTTTAGTCTAGTCTGACTACGAGGATGGGTTAAGGAAAATTAAAATAGATCGTCCTTAATTTAGAAGTTACCTGTAATACCACTGACCCTCCCTCTCCCACCACCCCCTCAGCATAGGCCCTTTGCTGTGGTTGACGATGTTCCTTTTCTGTTCCCCAGATAGGTACTAGCTGTATTGTTCCTTCTATAGGTAGGCCCCTCTGTTTGGAATGCCCTCTAATTCAAAATTCATATTGCAGTTCGCCTCCTTCAAGAAGTCTTTGTAGGCCAGGCACAGTGGCTCCCACCTTGTAAAACCAGAATTTTGCGAGGCTGAGGCAGGAGGATCGCTTGAGCCCAGGAGTTTGAGGTTGCAGTGAGCTGTGATCGTGCCACTGCACTCCAGCCTGGGTGACAGAGCAAGATCCTGTCTCTAAAAAAAAATAAAAAAGAGGTGTTTCTAAATTTCATCAATCTTCCATCGTATCTTCCCATAGCATGTTGTTTTCACTTCTGTTTAATACACTTGGTGCTTTCTTAACTTATCTCCATGTAATCAGTTGTCCAAATTAACTGGCACTTCTATCCCCTCTATAAAATTTCAGATTGGAGCTCCCAACACACAGCAGCTAGTAGACTCTTCCCTAGCACAGAGGGGCTTACCTCCTGTTATTGGCTGAGTTGTAGGCTTATCGAGGTTTGTCCCTAAATCTCTTTATACCTGCACTTGTTCTTACAATTGGTGATGTAATTAAATATCATATAAATGGATGAAGTGGACTGGAGTTGCCTTTGAAAGTTTAGTTGAATGCTTTGGAAAGTAAGGCAGATCTTCAAAAAACATGCTAATAAATGTCATGTGGGTGAAACCACTGTAAAATTTGGGGAAAAATTATTAAAAACCTCAGCAGAATCTGTACTAGGTTTCTTCACATCTGTATTTATGTCCTCAGTCCACTTTTGAGACTGATCATGAAGTGTGCTGTATGAGGGAGTGTTACATTACTGCTCCAGTGAGCAGGCCCATGCTTCAAGAGCAGAGGTCATGTTCAGAGATCAGAATACACACATCATACATTTATATGCTATAAGTAAAAATAAAAATCTAAGGTATGTGCATATCATTTTTGTGATTCCCTGCTTTAACCAACTTATTTTTGATTAATCAACTAACTACTAGTTCCAATATTAAAAGGTAAAGAGGCTATTTCTGTAATTACAGTATGGCATATACAGTATTATCATATATGTGTCTTCAGTACCTTTGCCTTTTATATTTTCTAATTTTTCGTGCATGGTACCTAGCACAGTGCTTTGCATGTATTCACTTATCAAACATTGACTGAGTGACTTATATTAATATCTACCAGGCACGTCTATTAGAGATACAGATATAAATGACACAGACCTCTGCCTCAGGTGATTCATGGCAGTAAAACCAAGTGTTACAAAAGAATCCCAAGCGCTAAGGTATGGAATGTATAGAAGTTACGGCTGTGTGTAGGATGAGCAAAACTGACCAGAGAAGGCTTCACAGAGCAGGTAACTCTTGAACTAGGTTTTGAAAATCAAGTAGGATTTTGCTAGGTAAAGGGAAGATGAGAGAAAAAAGAATGAGAACAGTGTATGTGATAAAAAGACATAGAGGTCACATCACATTCACTGAATTGCAGAAAGTTTTGTGTGACCAGGGCATAGGATGCCAAGGAGTTTAGATTTACTCTTAGGGCCACAGGAGCCATTCACATATAGTAGGTATTCCATGAGTGGGTGAATGAACAGAATACTTACCATTGCAAAAGAAGAGTGATTTTAATACAAGGCCTGTCTCTACCATACCTAAGCCAGATTAATGCCACTCACTGGTTTGTACTCCTCTTTCCAACTCACTCAGTCTCCATCACCCCCTACTAGCCAGCTGTCCCCAGTACACGCACACAACCCTTCACCCCAGGCTGCTGGGGTTTCAATAACAGGCTGCTGGGGTTTCAATAACAGGCTGCTGGACCAGACCAGCTGGAACTGAGCATTGGAAAGTATAATGTCTGGTTCTTTTACTTTCTCTAGGAGTACATGTGCATGATGGGACTGGAAAGCTGGCTACAATGGGCTGCTTGGTTCATCATGTTCTTGATTTCTGTCTTCATTGCTGTTTCTTTCATGACCGTTCTCTTCTGCATGAAGGTACATGTCTCTTGTCCTTCAGGATGTGCTAAGCTATGAATAGGTAGGAAAGAAGTTTGGTGTTGTGGGGGTGGGGGTGCTGAGAATCAATTCTTGATGGAAACACAGTTATTGATGACCACTTGAAAACCTCAGGTTGATATGTGATGGTATTTGCTGAAACTTGTGGGAATTAAGCATTTAAGATCTTTAGGATCAGGGAGAGCTTTGCCTTCCTTTCAGTTCCCGGGTCTTCAGGTACTGGCCATGGGTGTGGTTAATTTCATTAGTAAAGGGAATGCCAAAAAATATATTTTATAAACTTTAAAACATTACAAATTTTATACTCTATAAATAATTGAAAATAGTTATTATGAAAGATGAGAACATCCTTTTGTGTCTATGGTATCTTCTTTTTTTTTTCTTTTATATTCTCAATGGAATTTGGTGTTAAAATTTGCCAACTCTCATTTAATGACTAAATTATAACCCACTGTTTGGATATATGAAAATTTACATTCTAAATTTCCAAAATAGGGCCAATTTGGATAAAGAAAGATGAGAAATCCAGACGAAATAGCAAAATATATAAAACAAAGGAAATGGCCAGAAAACATTAAAAAGAGAAGATACAAGATATCAAAAGAAATACCAGAATTATCTGTAATAATGATAATGACAAATGGGATAAACTCAATTATTAAAAGAAAAAAATTCACATTGGATCCAAAATTAAATCCA
This sequence comes from Daubentonia madagascariensis, assembly GCA_023783475.1. Classification (NCBI taxonomy): domain Eukaryota; kingdom Metazoa; phylum Chordata; class Mammalia; order Primates; family Daubentoniidae; genus Daubentonia; species Daubentonia madagascariensis. The sequence continues at coordinate 2,036,229 of JAKFHU010001581.1, forward strand.
AACTTATGCTTTCCAAAAAAAGATACATGTACAGGGCATAATTTGTAAATGGTAATGAATGCTGGATCAAAGATCTGCCTTAAAAATCTATATAAATTGTTTAGTTTAAGATAATCTCAGATTTTAAAAATATTTTCTGCATCGTTTGACAGTAGTTTATGCTCTCTCCTTATTCTTTCCATGTAAGAATTATGTACGTCTGTGATTGTTTTATAGGTGGAAAATGTGGCAGTGTTCAGGAACAGTGACCCTAGTTTGATATTTGTTTTTCTCATGTGTTTTGCCATTGCCACAGTTTTCTTTGCCTTCATGATCAGCACATTATTCCAAAGAGGTAAGTCCTGATGTCTGTCAGGGGGTGTTCATGGCTTCTTTTTCTGAAAGCATTGCTATTTCCATTACCTACAGCACTGATTATTCCTTGAGAGCCAAGTTTTCACTTATATGGTTATTTTAGCAATGGAAGACTTCTATTCCCCACTAAAGGCTTATTGAAACATCTCTCTCTCTCTTTCTCTCTCTCTATATATATATGTTTTTATGCTTCATTTGGCTCCTTAATGTAATTTTAAATGGAGGCAGTAAGTCTCAATATGGAAGGAAATGGGGGAGTAAGACATCCAAGGCAGATAATTTTCCAGGTCTTGATTATGAAGTTGGGGCACAATAGTAGGGTGGTTTCTAGGACACTACAGTAAGAGAGGAATCCCTTGGAATTTTGTCCTGTCGAGAGATGTGTTGCCTCTAAAACTATTGGTAGAACTGATGAACCATGAGGGGCAAAAAATAATAGGAAGTAGAGTCAAAGTCACAGTGCAGGAGAGTTGAACTGTGAGTCGACTAGAGAGGTAGAGGTAGAAACATTAATGAAGGACAGGCCCAGCAGTTGATGACCAAAAAAAAAAAAAAAAAAAAAGGAGGCTCAGGAGAACTGGGAAAAAAAAAATCAAAGTGTGGAATAAATGAAGCCAGGCAGCTTATCATTTACATTAGTGAATATTTTACATCAAATAGCATGTTCGAATATGTGGGCCCTGGCAAATCCCTTCTCTGCCAAGAGGGGAGGGATCCTTGGAGAGATTGAGTGGGCCTGAACACTATGTCCTGATTAAAACTCTGTATCTAATTTCCTACCTCCCCCTCCAGGGCCTTAGGGTAAGCATGGCAGGGAGATGGTCAAGTAGGAGAGTTGTGTGGGAGCTTGGACCATGAGCATCAAAGGATGCCTGCAACCTAAGGCTTAAGGGATGCTAAAGGTTGAAACTTGGAAAGTTAAACTTGTGATCAAATGCAAGAAATAAGCAGAGGGATTCAAATAAAAGACAAAGACCAGTGAGGACAGAAGCACAATAAATCAGGACCAGAGTGGGAAGCAAATATCAGGGAACAGTGCCAAGTGAAAGGAAAAATATACCATGCAACCCAACATTTATGATCAACTGATTTTTGACAAAGGGGCCAAGACAATTCAACAAGGAAGGAATAGTCTTTTCAACAAACAGTACTGGAATAACTGGATATCCACATCTAAAAGAATAAACATGGACATCTACATCACATCATATACAAAAATTAACTCAAAGTGGATTATAACCCTAAATGTCAGAGTTCAAGCTGTAATATAAAATTCTTAGAAGAAAATGCAGGAGAAAATCTTTGTGATCTTGGGTTAGTGATTTCTTAGATAGGACACCAAAAGCACAACTGATAAAAGAGAAGATTGGTAAGTTGGACTTCATCAAAATTAAAAACTTTTGTGCTTCAAAGATACCATTAAGAAAGCAAAAAGACAAATTAGAATGTTCCTAAAACACACACAAAAAGGTAAATGCTTGAGGTGATGGATATCCTACTTACCCTGATTTGATCATTACACATTGTATGCTGTGTCAAAATTTCACATGTACCCCATAAATACGTACGACTATTATGTATCCACAAAAATAAAAAATTAAAAAAATTTAGGGAAGCAAATCTAAAAATTTTTAGTTTTTAAAAAAGATATGCTTTTTAATGTGTTTAAGTTTCAGATTATTGACGAAAAATGTTAAGTTTTCAATGGAATATTGTGTCTTCGGACCAATAATTGTTTTTTATTTTTTAAAAATAGTCTTCAAATTTAAAAAAAAGGAAAGTAAAAAGATAAGCCTCGGACTGGAATAAAACATTTGCAAATGACATATATCATAAGAGACTATATTCAGAATAAATAAAGGAACTCAAAAATAAGAACAAATATTCCTAACTCATTTTGTAAGGCTAGCATTACCTTGATACCCAAACTGGAAAAGACATCACAATAAAACTACAAACATCCCGCGTGAATATAGATGGAAAGATCCTCAACAAAATACCAGCAAACCAAATCAAGCAGCATATTAAAAGCGATTATACACCATACCAAGGGGGATTTATCCCAGGAATGCAAGAGTGGTTCAATGTAGGAAAAGCAATGTCATACACCTCTTAATAGAATGAAGGAAAAAAATAAACACATGATCATCTAAATTGATGCTGAACAAGCATTTGACAAAGTTCAGCACCTTTCCATGATAAAAACACTTAACAAACCAGGATATGAAGGAACTTCCTCAACCTGATGAGGGGCATTTATGAAAACCACATAGTTAGCATTATATTCAATGGCGAAAATTCAAAAGCCTTCCCCCTAAGATCAGGAAAAAGACAAGGATGCCTGTTTTAACCACTTACATTCAACATTGTACTGGAAGTTCTAGCCAGAGCAATTAGGAAAGAAAAAGAAATAAAAGGCATTCATTAGAGAGGAAGAAATACTAAGGTAAAACTGTCTCTATTCAAAGATGACATGATCTTTTATAGAGAAAATCCTAAAGAATTCACAAAAAATTCTATTAGGGCTAATAAATGAATTCAGCAAATTTGAGGGTTACAAGGTCAACACACAAAAGTTGTATTTCTATATACTAGCAATGAACATTCTGAAAAGGAAATTAAGAAAACAATTCCACTTAGAATAGCATCTAAAATAATATACCTAGGAATAAATTTAACCAAGGAGGTGAAAGACTTTTATACTGAAAACTACAAAATATTGCTGAAAGAAATAAAAGAAGACTTAAATCAATAGAAAGACATCCTATCGTCATGGATTGGAAACCTTAATATTGTTAAGATGTCAATATTCCACAAATTGATATAGATTCAATGCAATCCCTATTAAAATTCCAGCTGCCTTTTTTTCAGAAATGGACAAGTTGATCCTAAAATCCATATGGAATTACAAGGGGCCTCAAAAGCCACAACAATATTGAAAAAGAACACAAAGTTGGAGGACTCACATTTTCTGATTTCAAACTTAATACAAAGCTACAGAGATCAAAACAGTATGTTTTTGACATAAGGATATACATATAGACCAATGGAATACAATTGAGAGTCCAGAAATAAACCCATACGTCTATGGCCAATTGATTTTTGATAAGGGTGCCAAGACCATTCTGTAGGAAAAGAATAGTCTACTCAACAATTCAGGGACAACTGGATAACCATTTGTAAAAGAATGAAGTTGGACTTTTACTTCACTCCATATACAAAAATTAACTCAAAATGAAAAAACATAAGGGTAAACCTTCATGACCTCATATTTAGCAGTAAATTCTTAGATTTGACACCAAAAACAGGAACAATAAAAGAATAAAATAAATAAATTGGACTTCATCAAAATTTGAAACTTTTGTACCTCAAAGGACATCATTAAGAAAGTGAAAAGACAACTTACAGAATGGGAAATCATGTATCTGATAAGTGTTTAATATCCAGAATATATACAACATTCTTAAAACGCAACAACAAAAAGACAAACAACCCAATTTAAAAATGGGTAAATGAACCAGTCCCAGCTACTCGGGAGTCTGATGTGGGAGGATTGCTTAAGCCCAGGAGTTCAAGTCTAGCTTGGGCAACATAGTGAGACCCTGTCTCTAAAAAGTAGAAAATAAATAAATAAATAAAATGTTTAAAAAATACAGGCAAATGACTTGAATAGACATTTCTCCAAAGAAGATATACAAATGGCAAAGAAGCACATGTAAAGATGTTCAACATCTTGGCTATTAAAGAAAAGCAAATCAAGGCCACAGTGAGATACCACGTCATACCCACTAGGATGGTTTAAAAAAAAACCCAGAAAATAAGTGTTTGTGAAGTTTTCTTTTGGGGTAATGAATGTTTTAGAACTTGATATAGGTGGTAGTTACACACATCTCATTTAGAATGTACTAAATGCCAGTGAATTGTATACTTTGGTTAATTTTATGTTATGTTAATTTTACCTCATTTCAAAAAACAATAAAAACTTACAATGCAATTTAGCATAATGTGTCTACAGTTCACATACATTGTAGCATATATCAGTACTTCACTTGTTTTTATGGCTGAATAATATTCCATCGTAGGTGCATACCACAATTTGTTTATCTGTTCATTTGTTGATAAACCTTTGGTTTGTTTCCACCTTTGGCTATTAATAATATTGCTATGAACATTCAAGTACAAATTTTTATGTGGACACTACAGTCCTCAACAATAAATAATAGCAATCTTAGGGGAGTGGGGAGAATCTGATTTCCAGAGTTACCATATTATAATATTCAAAATGTCCAGTTCTCAATAACAACAAAAATACAAAGCATACAAAGAAACAGGAAAATATGGCCCATTCACAGGAAAAAAGAAGTCAACAGAACCTATTTTTGAAGAAGCCCAGATATTGAACTTATTAAAACTAAGAACTACTTGATCAACACCCAGGGAGGTAGGAAAAGATGAATACAGAAAAACAGATGGAAAAAATATTTTAAAAATAGCAAAATGGTAGACTTAAACTAAGTCATATCACAATTACATTAAATATATATGGAGTAAACACATCAATTAAAAAGCAAAGGTTGTTTGATGAGATAAAAAAGGAAAACCTGGCTGGACATAGTGGCTCATGCCTGTAGTCCCAGCTACTCAGAGAGCTGAGGTAGGAGGATTGCTTGAGCCCAGGAGTTTGAAGTTACAGTGAGCTATGATCACACCACTGCACTCCAGCACCTAGGCAACAGCGAGACCCTCATCTCTTAAAAAAAAAAAGGAAGACCCAATTTGAGAGATGCACCATAAATATAAAGATTTGAGTTAAAAGTAAAATGATGGAAAAAGATGAACTATGCAAACAGCAAGAACAAGAAAGATAATATAGCTATAATTATATCAGACAAAGATAGTCTTTAAGTCAAGGGTATTATCAGAGATAAAGAGGGACATTTCAAAATGATAGTAGTTCATCAGGAAGACAATCATAAATGTAAATCCTTTAATAACAGAGCTACAAAATACTTGAAGCTAGAAATAGACAAATCTACAACCATAGTTGGAGAGTTTAACTTTTCTCTTACTTGTTAGAGTAATTTGATTTGTATGCCACCACAGACTACCTTGACCTACGTAACTGTTGTATTTTCCCCTTAATTTGGTCTTATGATCTTTCTGAAGAGTGGCTGTAAACTCTAAGCCTGCCCTGCCAGGACTCCAAGGAATTTGGCTGTGGATGTTTACAGTGTGCCTTTCAATATCTATATCCTGGCAGATGGCCTAATTCTTGTGTGTCCAACCTGTGATCAGGCATCGTCTCACAGGAAACTTCTTTGTATTGGCAGACAGCCCTGTGGTCTGACCTGTGTTCAGTTTATTTCTACCAAGATAGCCGATCTCTAGGGAAATTTTGATCAGAAAAGAAGTTAGGTTTGGGTGCGTTGGTCAAGTGATACACAGAGGAGGCAATTCAACAAAATGTGAAATAACAGAAGCAGTGTATTACTTGCAGATCTGGAGAGAAGAGGGAAGCTTGCTTCACTGGGCCAACTACAGGAAGTGGGGAGCTGTGGATATGTGTGCTCAACCAGCATGTGGGGAGCAAGAGGAAGAGAGAGAGGGACCTGTGGGCCAAAGCATTTACTGGGATTCAAGGCATTACCCTAAGCAGGTTTCTGACAGGCAGTTCTAATTGTTGAGTTTAGAGCAAGCAGGCATGAGCTTCATGGAGTCATGCTGTTACTGAAAAGTGGTCACTGCAGCATATCTGAGCAGCAAATGTAGGGTGGGGAGGGGAGGGTCTGTGGGGAGAGTCAAGTAGGTTGTATCTAGCTGTCCCATGGGGAGGTGGTCATGAGGAGCTGGAATTATAAGGCAGATATCTGGATGAATCACATTAAGGAACTGGGAGGAGGTGGAGAACTGGAAACTGTCAAGCATGACCAGGCCCTGCTTCTGGTATGAGAGAGTTAAACCAGTATTCAGAATGGATGTTGAGACAACATACAATTATAAGAATTTACTACACTGGCATTTTAGGACCCCTACACCCAACCATTTGCAGAGTACACATTTTTTTCAAGTGCCAAGGAATGTACACCAAGAAATGATGAGACATAAAATTAGTCTCAAGAAACATCAAAGGTTAAAATCTAACAATATATTGGGTTTTTGTGGGTTTTTTTGAGACAGAATCTCACTCTGTTGCCCAGGCTAGAGTGCCATGGGGTCCGCCTAGTTCACAGCAACCTCAAACTCCTGGGCTCAAGTGATCCTTCTGCCTCAGCCTCCTGAGTAGTTAGGACTTAAGGCACGCACCATCACGCCCAGCTAATTTTTTCTGTTTTTAGTAGAGATGGGGTCTCACTTTTGCTCTAGCTGGTCTGAAACTCCTGAGCTCAAGCAATCCTCCCACCTCAGCCTCCCAGAGTGCTAGGATTACAGGTGTGAGCCACTGTGCCTGGCCTTTATTATATAGCTTTTTTAAAAATATATTTTTATTGTGGTAAAATATACATAACATAAAATTTACCATTCTAACCCTTTTTAAGTGCTATTAAATATATTTACAATGTTGGACAGCCATCATCACTATTTCCAAAACAATTCATCATCACAAACTAAAATTCTATACCCATTAAGGGATAACTCTTCCCCCTCTCCCCAGCTCCTGGTAACCTTTATTCTACTTTCTTTCTCTATGAATTTGCCTATTCTTGATAACTCATGTAAGTGGAATCATATAATATTTGTACTTTTGTGTCTGGTTTATTTTAGTTAGCATGTTTTCAAGGTTCATCTACATTGTAGCATGTGTCAGGACTTTATCCTTTTTTATGCTGAGTAATATTTCATTATATAAATGTATGACATTTTATTTATCCATTCATCTGCTGATGAATACTGGGTTGTTTCTAACTTTTGGAGATTGTGGATAATGCTGCTATGAGAATTTTGAAAGGAGCAAGAGAGAAGAGACTTGTCACATATAAGTTATACTCAATAAAGTTAATAGCTGATCTCTCTACAGAAACCAGGGAGTTCAGAAGGCAGTGGTTTGACATATTTTAAACCTTGAAAGAAAAAAAAAAAAAAACCTGTCAGTCAAGAATTCTATATCCAGCAAGACTATCCCTCAAGAATGAAGGAGAAATTAAGATATTTCCAGATAAACAAAAATTGAGGGAGCCCATTACCAATAGGCCTTTAGCATACAAGAAATGCTAAAGGGAGCTCTTCAGGCTGGAATGAAATGATGCTAGGTAACTCAAAGCCTTTAGAAGAAATAAAGGCCACTGGTAAAGGTAACTAAAGCCAGTGTTATTGTACTTATGGTTTGTAACTTTTCTTTTTTTGTCTTATGTGATTTAAAAGGCAAGTGCATACGTGTATATCTAAGTCTATGATAATGGACACACAATGTACGAAGATGTAGTCTGTCACAGTAATAATATAAAGGAAGAAGGATAGAGATGTATATGAACACAGTGTATACTATTGAAACTAAGTTGGTATTATTCAAACTTAGTTGTTGTAAGTTTAAGATGTTAATTATTATACAGTTGACTTTTAAACCATATGTGTCAGTTTCCTATTGCTACTGTAACAATCTATTACATACTTAGTGGCTTAAAGTATATAATATATAAAGCAATACATATTTATTATCTCATGGCCAAAGTCTGAAATGTATTTTGCTGGGCTTAAGTCAGGTTGTTTTCAGGTCTGTGTTCTTTTTGGAGACACTAGGGGAGAATGAATTCTTTCTCTTTTCCAGCTTCTAGAAGACACCTGCATTCCTTGGCTCATGGCCCCTTCCTCCATTTTCAAAGCCAACAGCAGATCATTTTCAAATTCATTCATTCTCTCTCTCCCCCGACCCCTGCTTCCATCATATCTCCTCTCTCTCTGACACTCCTGCCTTCCTATTAGTGTTATAAGGACCCTTGGATTACCGTGGGCCCATCCGTATGTAGAATAATCTCCTCATGTCAAAATTCTTAACTTAATCACATCTGCAGAGTCCCTTTGCCATGTAAAGTAACATATTCACAGATTTCAGGGAGTAGGGTGTGAACCTCTCTGGAAGCCTTTATTCTGCCTTTCACACCATGTAAACCATTGGAATTTTTTAAATAAAAAAGGAAATTATAAAAGCAATTTCTAAAAATTGAAAACCAACAGAAATAAATGGTTTCAAGTTGGGGGTTTATTCCCCACACACACAAAAATAATTACTTTAAATGCCTTTAAAATATCATATTTTGATTATCCCTTATGAGTGATATTGTAAGGACAAAAAGAACTTCAAAGAAATCTTAAGCTATATTTAGTCATCTTATTGTGACTAGTAATGTTGGTATTGTTATTTTGAAGCTAATACAGATATATCAGAGGATAAAGCAAAAAACCAAGATTTTCAGTGTAAAAGAAAAGAGATACAAATATAATACCAAAGAAGTTAAGGCAAAACCCTATAATCATAGACATTAACTAAAATTATCAGTATAAACTCATTGTTTTACTTCAAAAACATGTATTTCCTTACCATGTCCATTGCAAAGACCTAGAAGCAATGACAACCCAACAGCAATAAACACCTAGTGTCCATATTTTGGCCTCTGAGTATCTTTAAGAGGAACCAGAGCTCCTTGGAGAAGTAGCTGATTTGAGATACGGGGTAGCAAACGTATAACATAAACATTGGACCTTTGGTGTCACAGCAAGGAAGCTCTCACAGACTAATGGGATAGTGTCTAAAGGATAAAAGAGTCATCTTGAAGATGTATCCACTCACCTAAGATAGAATATTTTGAGCATCAAAAAGAGTAATGATTGTAATGGATTGAGATATGTAAAATATTAATATGTAAAAACCCGTGAATTATAGTAATACAAAAAAACCCTCGTTGGTCATCACTGAAGATTACGAGGGCACCTACCCATTATGACCCTGGACTACCACAGGACTAAAGGTAGGAAGGTGTACTCCTTGCTCATGGTTGCTGCCTCCACATCAGTTCTCTTCCCTTCTTGCTTAAAAAACTCAACCCTTTGAAGTGTGTACCATCAGACTAGACCAAGTGCTAACTTTTGTTGAAGTCATCTGTTGTTCCTGGTTACTTCTCCTCATTCATTGAAGAATTTTAGTTCCTGGCTGTCCTAACTACCACTGTGACCATTCTTGGTGGTCCAACTTCCTTGCCTCTCCTATCTTTGACTTGCTCATTGCAACATCTTTTCCTGCACTCCACAGTCATGATCCCTTCTTCCCATGGTCATCTCCTAATCCTTGGTCTTACCAATAATGAACCTCCAGAATCTCAGTTCCAAATATCCCATTCTTGAATTCCACTGTCTGTCCTGTTAACTCCATTCCTCTCCATTCTTCTTGTACCTGGTCCCTTGAATAACTCTTTGACGCCCATCAAGACCTGTAATCCATCGCCCCCTCCCCTTTTCATCATCCGTCACTGTCATCACATGCCTCACCTTCTTCTTTACCTAGTTCAGGTCCCGTGGTCCATTACTGTAACTTCTTTAACTTAGCACCCATGAGCCATTCATTGAACTTTTATTACAAAACCTCAACTCTGGTGAAAGTTGCCTAGCTCCCTGCCTACTCTGCACCTGCATCTGAGCAGCAGAACTTGTCTGGAGAAAAACTCACCACTGTCTGGTCTTTTCATTTAGATCCCCAATTCTCAAGTGAAGGCCCTGAGCATTGCCTTGCAATCCAACCACATTCCCTCATTTATTTGTCCCACAGCTCTCTGAGATAGCGATCTCAAACGTTTGCCCACTCCTCAAGTGGGCAGCAACCTTTGCCCCTTCCTCACCACGGTCAAAAGCTCTTGCACTGGCCTCAGAGTGCCGTGCTTGCATCTCAGTGTGGACTCTGACCTTGTGCAAGTCACTAGATTCTCTGTGCATCCATTTCCTCATCTGTGAAATTATGAAAACAATAGTAGTTACTTCATAGCTTAGTTATGAGGGTTAAGTGGGATATTACACGTGAAATGCTGAGAATAGTACTTGGTATATCATAAGAGCTTAGTAAATGTTGGCAGTTATCGCCTTTTGCAAAAGAAGAAAGTGGGATTCAGAGACGTCATAGAAGATTAGCCGATATTCCTGTGACCAGGTGCAGCACGAGCTGCTCATGCCTTAACTGCAGCTCGCTCTTTTACATATAAACCCTCACATTTCAATCCTTACTCTCCTAACTTCCTAGAAGTCAAACATTGACATTTAACTTGAGTTCAGCCCTCAGACTTCAGTCAGGTTGGCCTTGTTTCCAAATCTGGAGCCACTACCTTTAGAGCCTGGAAAACCTTGAATCCATGACTATAATTTACTAGCTCCATGACATTGAGCAAATTTATTTAATGTGGCTGAAGTTCAGTTTCCTCTGAATTGGGAGGTTATGAAGGTTAAATAAGATGATGTCTTTAAAGTGTTGATCATAGTGCCATAGTGCTTAGTAGATGCTATACAAATCCACCACTCATCTTTCAAGAAGAGGGTGTGGTTTTTGGGGTTTTTTTTCCTGTTTTTTGGCTTTTTTCAAGGCAGGGTCTCACTCTGTTACCTGGGCTGGAGCACAGTGGCATAGCTCGCTATTTACAACCTCAACCTCCTGGGCTCAAGGGATCCTTCCACTTCAGCCTCCCTAGTAGCTGGGACTACAGGCATGCACCGCCACACCCGGCTAATTTTTCTATTTTTACAGAGACAGGGTCTCGCTACATTGCCCAGGCTGGTCTTGAACTCCTGGCCTTAAGCAATCCTCCCGCCTGAGCCTCCCAAAGTGCTGGGATTACAGGTGTGAGCCACCGTGCCCAGCCTAGAAGAGGGATTTTATTGTAGGAGACATTAATACAGTTTTAGGGAGTGGAAGTTTTAGCCAGTTAGATGTTTTTGCCTTTATGTAAGGATCCATTCATTTTTTTAAGTGCCACAAATGTTCTTCATCTCTCCCTAGTGAGAAGGCAACTATAAAAGATTTCTATCAAAATTTCTTAAAAGATTGCTTTCCTTCCTTTTTTTAAATTATTATTTACTGAACCCACTCTTCTGTAGAAGGTTGCTTCCCTTCTGACGTGCTGAAACAAATGCAGAGACGCTTTTCTTACCGAGGCAGGGAGAAGGGGCGTGTCATCATTGACTTTCTCTGCATTATTGACTAAATGCTTTTCATTTCTTTCCTCTGCAGCCCATGCTGGAACTGCCTTAGGAGGCATCATCTTCTTCTTCACCTACTTCCCGTACCTGTACCTCACTTTCAGCTACACCCAGAGAAGCTACTTCCAAAAGATTGTCTCTTGTCTCTTTTCGAATGTTGCCATGGCAATGGGAGTCCGACTCATCTCCATGTTTGAGGCACAAGGTGAGCCTTATCTCTCTCTAAGCTGCCTTGATGCTTTTCCATGGCCAAGGCTGACCTTTGTTTCCAAATAAAAACTGGCATGCTCTATTCAGTGTTCTGAGTACTTACAATATACTTAAAACTACGGTAAGCACTGTGTAGGATACTAAGTGCTTAGAATATGGTTTACAATATGCAGTTTACAATGTAGTTGGGGAGAAAAACTAAAGCATATTAAAGAATTAGGAAATTATATGCCTATATAATTAGATAGATATATATAGGTTTATGATGAGAAGTTCAGATAATATTTGAGAACTTTACAGATAATGTAGTGCTTTTTACATATATCATATCTTATTCTTACAGCCTTTGGGGTCTCTTCTTTTACAGATTGATCTAGGGGACCTTCTATCAGAGGTGTTCTAGCTGCCTTATAACTTCCATGGTTGGAATGCAATCCTAAGTTTTCACTTGCCTTATGTTTCTGGAGTTTGAAGAATTTCTCATGGTATCTACAGTTCATTGCAGAAGATTATAGCCCAGATATCAGTCAAAATGTAGGACACAGTGAGCTCTGTGGGGTTTTGATACTTACTGTTTCCAGTTTCAGTGGTACAATAAGATGATATATTTGTGAATATATCATCACAAGTGCCTAGCAAGTGCCTTCATTGCTCAGTGTTAGCTGTTATCACCAGAGTCCTGGTTCCAAATGTTACATCTTGGTTTAGCAGTAGATGACAGGAATAGGTGTTATAAGTAGGATCTAGTTTGTGGATCCCCTTGGTATGGTTGGGATAACCCCCCAGTGACTTGGTTAGAGGCATCACCTACCAATGAATTATGTAAGTTGGGATGGTCCAAATGGGCCCTAGGCTTAAAGCTGCCTAAAATATAGTAAAGGATGTTAAGTTGATGAGAATTTATTGAGAGTAAGTAGTTGTCTTTAACAAAGCAATGATGAGACCACAATTACAAACACTCATGGGGAAAAATAGATTTAAATGGTATGTCTGATTCCTTGTATGTTAGTGAATGAATATGGGTTCTTTGTGGGGCTCGTCTGTTGAAAGTTGAGAGAATTTGGGTGCGGTTTCACAGAATGAACTCTTAGATTTGTCACTAAGGTTCTCTTGGTTTGAAAGCACACTGACCTTGTTGAACTTGGGATCAGTGTTCCTTCCTGAAAGGCACAGGATGGCTCACAAATGCTATGTCTGTTGTTATGGATGAAGAAATACAGATGAATATGCTCACGGCAGGCAGTAATTCCTAAGGATATGAGTAATGAAATGTTGGAAATCCAAGGGCAATTTTTCCTATTTAAAGTCCTCATAACTTCACTGGATTGAATTTTTCATCTGACCTATCTGTGCAGATCAATTGCAGGCCTCATAAATAGTAAGTGAACTAATGAAATTCCTCTGGAAATTTTCTTAATAAGTCTAGTGCAGAACTTTCAGTTGTAATCTTGAGCATTAATCAATATATACAAAATGTTTCAGAACTCTGGGTTGGGGGTTAATGGGCCCACTCTGGTTGTATGGCAGGAACAGTTTGGCCTCTTGTTAAAATCAGGACCTGCTTGTTTGTGGAGCAGCAGGGTTTGTCACTCAAGGCCCTCATTTATTCATTAATTTATTAATTTATTATTTGCTAGACTATTTTTAGCTGTGGAGAGACTCAATAAATAGCACCTTTCTTCTTTCCTTAATTTCTGAACCAATCTATAAATAAAACAAAGGCATCATCATATTAATACCAAAGTATTCTTTTTATATAGCTAAGCATGAGAGCCAGATGGACTTACTGACTCCCTGCCTCCCAGTTTCTACCTTGGGACAATCCATCTGAGACAAAGTTTGAGCCAGCAGACCAGACACACTTACCCATTTATCTGCCTTTCATAGTTCTGGAGTGGAAAGGGAATAAGAAAGTAATTAAATTTCACCCCTCCCATGGTTTAGGCCTTTTGACAAATTAGCTAGACCCAATTGACAAATGTGTTCCTTCTTGTTCACCAACCAGGTATTATACTTTTGTGGAGAGAGTAACCTGTAGGTTAAGAGGTCAGTAGGTTAAGAGCAAAATCCCTCTTCACGGAAGGCAGAGGGGTGGGGAAGGAGGAATTAGTATCTAAGTGGCAGTAAACTGTGAGAGCAGGGATCTAGTCTGTGTTAGTTTACCACTCCGTATCCCCAGTGTAGACTAGGGTCTGGTAAAATGTAGACACTCAATATGTATTTGTTAAGTGAATGAATGAATGAATAGGACCCTTTGACTTTCTGGCAGGAAGTGAAGACTGTACTAAAAAGAAGCTATAAGTGCTTTCTCAGAAGCTATTACAAGGAAAGTTACCTTGTGTCTATATTATTCAGATCATCCCTCCTATTGAAAATAATGAAAAATACGGGATAAATTTTTAGTCCCTTAAGAGAATCAGAGTTAACACAAGATAGTAAAGAACCACCAGGCCAAAATATTACGGAAACTGGAGACTCTAAAAAGGAAACAGAACACCAAAGCTACTTTTGCTCAGTGGTCATTTACTAAAAGGAAAACTTTGGGCTTCCATTTGGATGCCTTTCAGGGCAAAAAAGTCAGACAGTGAGGCCCAGGATCCCCCCAGGTGGAGAGTCTGCTAGGAGACCCTCTCCACATTCATCCGGGCCCTAGTGGGCTATACCTTTAGGATAAATATGACCCAGAAATAAATCCAATAGTCACAGGTGGTTAGGTTCTCTGTGACATAGACCCTGAGGTGGAGTTCGGTGTGCAAAGGTTTATTAGGGAGTACCCTTGGGATAACACCTATGGAAGGGAAGGGGAAGAAGCAAGAGTGAGCAGAGGGAAAAGTCAAGCTACAATGTAGTCCTGACAGCCCTGGGGAGTTAGGGAGCTAAAATGGCCCATGTGAATGTCCCGCATTGGACTGAAATGGCCAGGCTTTTACACCTTCGTCAGTCACTAGATATGGGCCACCTAAGAAAGGATGTGACCTTGGGCTTGGCAGCTCTGCAGCTGAGGCATCCCAAAGGGACTGGCAGCATAGCACTCCCAACAGGTGAGGCAACAGCTTTCTTCAAGGAGATCAGGAAAGTACATCTCTATGTCCATATACCATTTATTCAAAACCTAGAGGACCTCAGGGAAGGTTGCCATGGTCTTGACCATATCATGGAAGAAAAACAAAGAAAAAAAATTTCCCCTTAGAAATTGTTGTAAGATAGTTCTTCAGAGGTGTTGCAGTCCAAGTTCATATTGCATGAGTAGTTCAGGTAACTTTAAACAGTGAATTGATTTAAGATTGTCCTGGAATGATAGAGCCCCCACCTAGGTGCCTGGCAGAAGCAACTTTATCTCCTTTCTGGAGGAAGGCATTTTCATCCTATACTATGCTGGATCCTCACAAATAGTTTTTCAAGGGCAATAAACAACACAGTAAAAAGTAATTAAAGACATGAGGAAATAAACCACCATAAATGAGAACCAACAGAAACAGAAAAATGTAGAAACAGATTCACAAAGGCCTCACATATTTTAATTATCAGAACACAGATTATAAAACAACAATGCTTATTAGATACTTTTTAGAAAGGCAAACTTGAAAATATCTACAGGAAGTATTAAAAGTGACCTAGGAAATGTGAAAAAGGGTGAAATAATAAATCCTTTTAGAAATGCAAAATACAGTAACAAAATTAAAAATTTAGTGGATGGATTAACAGTAGGTTTGAAATAGCTGAAAAGAGAATTAGTGAACTGGAAGTAGGTTAGAAGAAATAATCCAGAAGGCAGCACAGAGGATTAAAAAGATTTAAAATATGGAACAAAGTTTAAGAAACATGCAGAAGTAAGGACTTACATGCATTTAATCAGAGTTCCAGTAGGAAAAGAAAGAGAGAAGGTGGCAGAGGAATACATTGAAAGAGGTAGGCCAATCCTATTCTAAAACTGGATTTCAGGAAGCCCCCCAAATCCCAAACAAGATTAATAAAAACAAATCTACACTAGACATATCAATGTAAAACAGCACACTAGCAGGCAAGAGAAAAATCTTAAAAGTAGCCCAAAGAATAAAGACAAATTGCTTTTCAAAGGAGCAACAGTGGGAACCTAAAGGTAGTGGTTTTATACTTTGACTGTATAAAACAATAATAATAATAATAAAGAGGTCTTTAGGTTTTAAAAAATTAGGTGGAATTAAAATACACAAGAGGGGTGTTGGGATAAATTTGGAAATCAAAAGGGGGTAAATACTTTCTGGAAGAAGAGTAAAGATGCTGATTAAGTTTAGACTTCACTAAATAAAGTATACATGGTATATTTCATTACTGAGCCAACCACCAAAAGGCTAGAAACTTTCAAACTAATAAAGAGAAAGTATAATAACTAATAAAGATTGGTTGAGTCAAAAGGAAGGCAAAGTGGGGAATGTTGAGGAATTATGTCACACGGTCACCTCTACTCCAAAGGAGGCTGAGAAATCGGGGAACAGGACTGTCGTACTTGATCTAGAACAATAAAGATCAAACAGATGTGGGGACAGGGGGAGTTTGCCAAATTCCTTTCAGTAACACTCTGCCCCCAAACATAATTAGATAAATTGAGGAAAGAAGTAACATCTAACTTCTACTCGATCCAAACTCCAGCAGTTTTTTTTTTTAAATGGAACTTGATGATCTGATTCTCGAATTTATATGGGAGTGTAAAGGAACAGAAAAAGAAAAAAGCCAGACAAATGCATTGTTTAAATGTTAGAGGTGATACTACAGAGTAGTAGGGATTCAATAAATGGTGCTGGGGCAATTGGAGAACCTTATGGGAAAAAATGAAATTGGACTCCTAATTCACACCATACACAGAAATCAATTCTAATGTCAAAAAAACTATAAAGCTTTTTGGAGATGATGTAGAAGAGTGTATTCATGTCCTTGAGGTAAGAAGTATTTCTTAAACAACACACAAGCATAATCATAAAGGAAAAGAAGGAAAAAATTGACATTAAAATTAAGATACCTTAACTTTCGAGAAGGAAAAGATACGCCACAGAGTAGGGAAAGATACTTGCAACACACTTACCTGGCAGAAGGCTTATGTCCATCCAGAATATTTAAAGAACTCATATAAATCCATTAGAAATCTCATCTTGTAGTTAAAAATGGGTGAAAACACTTGACTAGGCATTTTATGAAAAAATGATCAATAAACATACATACGATAGATGAAAATGAAGTGGCATCATTAAAGTACTGAAAGAAAAACGTTGTCAACCCAGAATTCTACACATAGTGAAAATATCTCAAAAGTTAGAGAGAAATAAAGACTCTCCTAAATAAAAACTGAAAGAATTGCTAGCAGACGTTACAAGAAATATTGAGCTCTTCAGGCAAAAAGAGTATCAGACCAGACAAAAACGTGGATCTACACAAATTAAGAGCACTGAAAATGGAAAATACAATTTATTTTGTCTAATTTTTTTTTGCTTTAAAAGAGAACTGACTGTCTAAAGCAAAAATGGTAGCAATGAATTGTGTTTATAGCTTATGTAAAAGTAAAATGTATGACAACAGTAGCACAAAGGATGAGAGGTAAGAATTGGGAATATATTGTTGTGAGGTCCTTACACTATACATGAAGTAGTATAATACTATTTGAAGATAGACTCTAATTAAAGATGTATATGTAAACCCTAAAGAAACACTAAGTTTTTAAAAGAGGTATAAAAAGTCAGTATTGGATATAAAATGGAATATAAAATTCTCCATTAATGCAAGAAAAGGCAGAAGTAAAAAAAAGCCAACAATTTGGAACAAATAGAAATGAGCTGGCAAGATGATAGGTTTTAATCCAGACAATCAATAATCACATTAAATGTGAATGATCTAAACATTCAATTAAAAAGAAACTGTCAGATTGGATTTAAAAAAGGCAAAACCCAAGTATATGCTGCCTATAAACATCAATATAGGGATGGGGTTGTGATGGGAGTATACACATTTGGGGCTTGGGAGGTGATTGATTTGGGTAGTAGCTTTTCACAGGTGTTTTCTTTGTAATTGCTTGTTAAATTGTTTGCTTTTCTATATGAGTATTAACAATAAATAAAAATAAAGTTAACTGACAATCAAAAGTCTATTGAGGTGGGAAAGGAGCTTTGTCTCTTTATTCCATCTGGACACTGCAGACTTGGTATTAGATGAGGATGTACCCGGCTTTCATGAACTGAGTGTGCTTAGTGTTTGCTGCAGCTTTGGAATCAGTCCTGAGATGTACAAAATCTGTTTGTAACCCAAAGAGAGAGTGAAAGGCAAAGCTCTTGGTAGGCGCACAGACAGACACAAACTAGCGAATCTCATCACTGGAAGGGCCTCAGAGGTCACCTGGCCCTTGCTTCTCACAGTGTGGCCTACAGACCAGCAGCATTAGCTCTCCCAGAGATCTTGTTAGACACACAGAATCCCAGGCCCGGTCAGCCATACCTCATCAGAATCTGCATAATAACAAAGTCCCCAGGTGCCATGGTGGCAGCAGATGTGCAGCATCTTGGAAGCTTTAAATAAAAAGCTTCATCAACTTGTATTCAGATTAAACACTTGGCTCGCATAGGATACATATCTCCATATGTACCCAGGAATCAGTCCCAAGCCCTTCCTCAGTGCTTTCCTTTATTCATGGATCCTTATTCATGTATCGAGCATCTGCTGCACAATACACCCCATGTCAGATGTTGGAAATACTGAGATGAAAGACAGTCTCTGGCCCCAGAGACCACACACATTGGGGACAGTCACAAGTGAACAGATTCACAACGCAGTGCAGTTAGCACAGGGTGCTCCAGATGCACATGGACTGAGCATCTAACCCAGACAAGGAGAGTGGGTAGACATGCTTCTTGGGTAAGGAGCTGTCTGCACTGATCTTTGAAGTAAGAATTAACCAAACAAAGAAGGTGGGGGAGGAGTAGGAAAATATTCCAGATAGCATGTGCAAAGGTGTAGAGATGTGGCCAAATTTCTTACTTCTTGGTGTCAATGAAAGTACTACCACCTTTTGGTGACACTAAAAATATTTTATTTTAGGGGAGAAACTTCTTGAGTTTTTCCCTTTCCTGTGCCTAGCGAATAGTCCAGTTTTTGTCATTGGCCTGGTCCCTGACTGTTGGAAAAATCCTGCTAACTCTTCTCTTCTCTGTCTTTTTTTTTTTTTTTCCTTTTTTTAGAAACAGGGCCTCACTAGATTGTCCAGGCTGGAGTGCAGTGGCTATTCACAGGCACGATCACAGCTCACTGCAGCCTTGAACTTCTGGGCTTAAGCGATCCTCCTGCCTCAGCCTCTTGAGTAGGTGGGACTACAGGTGTGCACCCCCATGCCTGTTTCTTCTCTGTCTTTGATATGATGACTGATTTCCTTCCTCTGTAACAGGCACAGGCATCCAGTGGAGGAACATGGGCAGTGTGACCGGAGAGCTGAGCTTCACTCAGGTGCTGCTGATGCTACTGCTGGACTCTTTCTTATACTGCTTAGTGGCCTGGTATGTGGAGTCCGTCTTCCCAGGAAAGTATGGTACACCCAAGCCTTGGTACTTCTTTGCCCTGGTGAGTACTGATGCTGTTTTATAGATTGGTGTGAGACGTTACATTGTTTATTATTAATATTCCTACTCCTCTCAGTGATGTCCTGATTCAAATCTCAAACTCCAGGAAATCTCTAACCTGGGTTCATCCCAAACCTATCAGCTTATGGTTGCCAATGGAACTTAATTAACAGTTAGTCTCAGTTTCTCTGACTCTTGCCCCACTGCTGATGTACGGCATCAGTCCACGCAGACTCCCCTGACCCAAGAGTGCCTGTGCGTGTCTTACATGTGCCCACTCAGATGTCAGGCCCGCATTCTCCTAACATGCTAGAGTTCTCCTGATGCCTCTTTCCCCATTGAGCTGCACTGTTGGAATGGCCCTGAAGCTCTTTGAGACTTCTGTGACTCCCAGGGCACTGGCAGGGGACACAGCTTTTGTTGACAACCCCATGAAGTTCCCAAAATCACCCATGATGACCAAGTTTTTCTTACAAAGCTGAGCTCTTCATGCCTGATTTAGTCCTCCCGCAGTAGCATCTGGTGGCCTTGCCCCATGGTCTTGTTGGGACTGATCCTGTCTAAATCACACAGGTACTCAGTTGGAACCTCTGCAAAGGCTGCCACACTTGCCCTTCTTGGCGAAATGGGTAGATAGTTACCTCCAGTATTTCTCCAGACCTCCACCCACAAGGATGCTGAGTGCTGACACAGTGGCTTCCCTGGCACACCAGGAGCCTGGATATAAGGCATCTTTTGTAACTCCATCCTTGGGATCATGGGTTGTAGGTTGAAATGCAGTTGATTAGTGGTGAGTCTATGAGTAAGTTGTTTAACTTCTCCAGGCACCATTAAATATTTGATACAACAAGTAAACTGTGTGGCTGGAGGGGGAATTCTAACTTATCAAAATATTTATCTTCTAGAAAAGGAAGTCAGTTCACCTAAATGATTAATGTGTAAGTTGACTTCTTCTCCAGCCCTCCTACTGGCATGGAAAACCTATACCTGTTACACAATCACTGCTGGACATGAGGGGTCCTGTAAAATCTCCAAAAAGCAAATTTATTCAGGAAGAGCCTACTGATTTGATTAAAGGAATTGAAATTCAGCATCTGCACAAGGTATTGGCTCACAAATCTCCTTCCAAGAACTTAATAAATGGTGCATATAAGCTTCTGTTTTATTCTAACAGTGGTTACAGGGTATGTTTTGTGATTGAAGATTTTAATTCCCTTCTGTTATGCTATCCTTAAAATTACAAATATAACTTGAAATGTCCTGTTTCCTGTCATAACTGATAGAGGATCTAGATGATCTCTCTCTTGAAAACAGTCACCTCTCATGCTCCCAATGCCAAACACCCCCTTGTTGGAGACACATTGGAATTCAGCCATCTGATGGATGACTTTTAAATGACAAAATCACATTGTAAACCAGATTTCACTGTTAGCTTCCAAATGTAGAAGTAGAGGCATTTGTTCTTTCACAAGGGTTTGCTGAGCACTTGCTACATGGAAAGCCTTGAGTTGACTGAGGATTCCCATAACAGCATCCCTGGACATAAACTGTATGCCCTGGAGTGTCCTACAGAGCATTGTTGTTTTGTGTGAAATCTTCCATTCTTCAACTGTGAAGGACACAGCAGTGTCCTCTGTACCACTGATGCTGCAGCACTGTGCTGTCTTCTTCTGCTTGTAGAATCAAGTGGATCATATCCTAGCCCAGGGGACTCATGAAATGGGTGCTAGTTCTAGTTCCTCCATGCACAAAGGTGATAGTTAGGAATGCTTGAGTCTTCACCCAGCTTACTGTGGGGATTTCGGTTTCTTTTTTCCCTTAACAAGCAGTTAAGGCAGATGATTCTGGCATGATTTCAGCCACTCAACAAAGCCATCCCAGACCACAGTGCCTTCTGATTGATTGATTGATTGGTTGGTTGGTTGATTTTCTCTGGGCCATTTGTAGCCTATTAGCTTGTATCCGCGAGCTTATCATCTCATGGTTGCAAGATGGATACTCAGCTCCTCTATGGGGAAAGATAAGAATTAAAATGCTTTCTTTTGGCAAGACTGCCTTCTGGCCTTCCTGCATGCCTGTCTGCCTGCCTTCCTTCCTTCTTTCCTTCCTTCCTATTACTCCTTCTTTTTATTGCCCAGAATTCTGTCACATGGTCACCTCTACTGCAAGGAAGACTGAGAAGTCAGGGAACAGGACTATCATGCTTGATTTAAAATAGTCAAGGCCAGGCACGGTGGCTCACGCCTGTAATCCTAGCACTTTAGGAGGCTGAGGTGGGAGGATTGCTTGATGTCAGTTCAGCCTGAGCAAAAGTGAGACCCTGTCTCTATAAAAAATAGAAAACTTAGCCAGGTGTGGTGGCACGCACCTGTAGTCCCAGCTACTCAGGAGGGGAGGCAGGAGGATCGCTTGAGTGTGAGGTTGCCACTGCACTCTAGCCCGAGTGACAGAGTGAGACCCTGTCTCCAAAACAAACAAACGAGATCAAATGGATGTGGGAGGAGGGGGAGGTTGCAAAACTCCTTTCAGTAGCACCCTGCTCCCCATCATAATTACAGCTGATCCTTTAACAACACAGGTTTGAACTGTGCAGGTCTACTTATACTCTGATTTTTTTCAACCAAATGCTGATTGAAAATACAGTGTTTGGGAATGTGAAACCTGAGTATAGGGAGAGTGTACGCAGGTTCCACAGGGCCAACTGTGGAACCTGAGTATGCATGGATTTTGATAGACACTGGGGTCCTGGAACCAATGCCCCACATATGCTGAGGGACAGCTGTAGGTAGATTGTAGAAGAAGTGACATCTAAGTCCCACTCAACTATAGTATCTGGACTCCAGACCCCAAGTCCAGCCCAAATGCCATTAGGACAGAAATCATCTAAGGCATATACTAAAATGCTGTGCTATCTTGGGGGTTGACATGGGTGGTTTTTATTTTCTTTTTTATACTCTATGTATAAATTATTTGTATAATAAAAAAATCAATGATATTTGAAATACTGGAGATATTTGACTTGGAAAATAGGCTATTCTGTCTGGGATTCCCTCCCCACATCAACATCTCCAGCAAAAGAGGCAAGGTGCCCTTTCTCAAGGGCTTGGCCTAGTGATGCAGAGCAAGGTGTCACTCCGGAAGCAGAGAGAAGTGCCTGTTCATGCTGCGAGCTCCAGGCCCTCTATGGTTTAGGTGCTCTACTGCCAGGTGCCAGAGATCAGGGAAAAGATCCCTTGGGATTGCTCCGGGTCAGCTTCCTGAGTAGCTCCAGGCAGTTAAACACTAAAAGAAGGGGTTCCCTATTTAAGATTTCCACTTGGATTCCCACTGATGAACTTTCAAGGGAAGTTGATGGGTGTGTAGCCTGTCATAGGTTCTTCAGAAATGTTCTTCTTCCGTGTGTACATGTTATACTGTCAGTCACACCTTGACTTCTTCCACAGGTGTTTCACAGAGGAGGGACTAAACACATAGCAGTCAAAGGTCTGACGATGAATCTATACAGAGGACAGATCACTGTTCTTCTGGGACACAACGGAGCAGGAAAAACCTCCACCTGCTTCATGCTCACAGGTGTGTGTGTGGGGTCAGTCCTCCAGAGGAAGCCCGGAAAAAGTCATTGAACAGATCTAGATTTTTGGCTCTATCTCCCCCTCATTAGATTCCACTGATATTTTAATATTAAGCATTGTTTGCTGTTTGTTTTACCATATATGTAGTGTCTGGTTGTTCAATTTACCCTGTACCAGGAAAAGGAAATCTTTGGCTTTCAGTCAATCTGCAGAACTTAATTTTATTCACTTATTAACTGAAGAAAATGACAAAATTCATAGATTTGGAAAGGAGAGTTTTGTTTTTCATAAAAGGTTGCAGCCTGTGGGTGGCCAATCTGACAGGCCAGAAAGCAAAGCCCCGGCCAGAAGCCAGGAACACGTGGGTCGAGGCAGGGACAATGGGAACAGGAATTTATACTGAGCAGGATGGCCAAATATACATATTTAACAAGCTATAGGAGGAGTCGTGAATATTTATGAAAGGAGAAACATGCACCTGTGCAGTGGAGCTTTATGCCTCTTTATGGGGTCCATGTTCAGAAACGGTGGCCCTCTGATGTCAAAAGATGAAGCAAGGACATGAAAACTCTCTCTGCACATGCTGGGTAGACTGGTTAAAACCATGCCATGGTTGGTAGTCTCATATCAGGGAAGAGTGCTAGCCTGGATCATGAGATTGGTTTCTGTTTAGCCCTTAGGAAAAAAGCCTGATGGCCATTAGCAAGGGAAGGGTAAAATAAGGCATATTTGACCTCTCATCCCATCATGGCTGGGAACTCAGTTTTAAGGTTTCTCTGGGGTCCCCTCGGCCACGAGGGGGACCATTCAGTCAGCAGGGGACCTAGGATTTTATTTTAGTTCACACACTGTTGAGAAGCTATGGACAGTGGTTTGCATTTCTTTCCAGATAGAACCTCCTGTTCTGTTTGGAACAGTAAGATACCACTAATCTCCCAACAAAAAAATTCTTCCATTTGCTTTTCATTGCCAGAGGCACTTTAAAAATGATGCCTGGTGAATTATTCTAAAGTGATTTCAGTTTCAGAATAATTTTTATGCCTAAATAATTCTTTCACATTCCATCAACTAAAATAATATTCTTGAAATTCAAAAACTCTTTTATTTAAGAAACATATATTTATTGAAGGCTTATCATGTGTAAATGAATGAATGAGATTCATTTTCAACCTTCAGGGAGCTCAAAAACAAAAAGGCAACCAGTGCTTCCTCGTTGAACACAGAGCACCAAGCTGCTGGCACGCTGTTAGCACCCAGCAAAGTTAGTCTGCCCTGATTCTCTTCACACGCTGCTGATGTGCCCCCATGTGAAGAGCAGCAAAATGGTGACGTTTAGTCAGACGTACCTTTGGCCACCCCTCTGGTATCAGGACTTTAAAAACCAAGTCTCAGCCCAGCAGATGTTCACTGGCTAGGCTCTGTGTGCTCAGGACTGGGTACTGGGGCACAGCAATGTTTCCAAAAGTGCAGTCCTCTCCCAGGTGTGGGCATTGTTGCTCCCAGCAGCGTGACCATTGAGGGAAGGCCTCTCCCCTGTATAGCTTGTGAGGTCCTCACCATCGGAGGGTGATCCAGCTCCGCCCCCAGGCTAAATGTCCACGGAGGCAAGCCAGGTCCCAGCATGGTTTGAGGAGGCCACATGATAGAAACACCCCACAGGCTCTTTGCATTCCTTTTTGTTTTGTGCCCAGTATTCCTTGGATTCTGTAATCATTTCATTTGTTTGTATGTATGTATGTTATTTCTCTGTCTCCCCCATCCCTTTCCCCAGTTCTGTTTACTTCTGGATTCAGTGTCTGAACAGTGCTTGGCACCGAATGGGCACTCAATAAATACCATCTAATGAGTGACTGAATTAATTAATTAATGTAATTGCAAATACTGCCAAAATGCCAACTGTGAATAAGGTATCATAGAAGCCCTGCTGTGGATTTCTACCGACAGTGACATGGCATAAAAAAAGCTAACACAGCCCTGGAGAAAGCGGCATTGCTAGAAGAATAATGGGGTTCAATAGCCCTGAACATGCTAAGCCGGGAAGGAGAATCTGGCTGATTGCCCAGGACACTGGCCAGCAAAGGACTTATATATCACAATTGTTTACAGAAAGGCCCAAAACTTGGCACAGGAATGTTTTGTATCTTAAACCTCATTTCTCTGCCAAGTAAAATTATGTGGTTTTTTTGGTTCCTCCATGAGTTCTTCTATTTAGGTCTTCTGCTTTTATAACTTTACATTAAAGACTTGTTACATTTACTGCAGAATAGTATCACCTTTTTTCCTTCTTTCCCCAAACAATCATGAATGCTTTATTATCCACAGCCAAAAGGGAAGATCTAAAAACCCAACCAGAGGGTAATTTGGCAGTAAGTATCAAAAACTTTTAAAGTCTTGTCCCCCTTTTGACCTACCAAATCTATTTATATTGATTTAGAGTAAGGAAATAATTGGGGAAGTAGGCAAAGTTATATCATATGTTTATACTTGTGAAAAATTCTAAATAAGCTAAATGTCCATCAGTGTGGGTTGAATAAATAAATAGGGTATATTCATAGCAGTGAAATCTTTTTAGTCCTTAAAAATGATACAGATTTTGTTGGTGTGGACAAATGGCCTCAGTACATTGCTATGTGAAAAAGCCAGTTAATATGGTATTAGAAGTGTCCATAAAAAAGCCAGGTAAAAAGTAGAATTTATACTTATATTCTCATTTTTGTTAAAAAAATAAATATGTGAGTTGGTCATGCATAAAAAATACCTAAGGCTATGCAGCAAAATGTTAACAGCTGTTATCTGTCAGTGATGGGACTTGTATAACCTGTGTTTTGTTGTACCTTTTTCTTTTCCTAACCTTGTTGCAATAAGAATTTATTGCCTTTTTCAACCTGAAAAATATACTTAGAATAAGAAAATTAGAATAAAGACAAAGATAGTACACAAGCGGGCAGACGGCAGAGGTTTACTCTGGGATTCATTTGGTAGTGAGTGTAGCCATTCACTCGTTCATTCACTCACTCATTCACTGATTCATTCACTCATTCATTCATTGAGGAGACATTTATTAGGAATCAGAGATAAGTCATAGACCTTGCCTTCAAGAATCTCAATTCAAAACTGCTAGATTCCCAAAATACTTTTTTCCTTAACCATATTTACTAAGCATCCAAGTTATTATTTAATACTTACAGTAATATCATTTGCTTTACTAGTACCTGTGTGTGTTTTATTCACTTAACCAGATTGGAGTTCCTCAAAAGCAGGAAGGACCTCTCTTATCTCTAATATTTACCACATGTCCTTATACATTGTCATACATAGAACATATACTCCTTGGATGTTACTGATTGTGGCAAAGAAGTAGAATAAGTGTAGTCTGTGTGAAAACAAGCAAACAAAGCAGAAGGTATCATTAGGCCTTTGTATTGCACTGCATTCTTACTGAGGAGTGATTTTGGGATGTGTCTTCCACTTGGTTCTAGGTCTTATTCCCCCTTCAAGTGGACAAGCATATGTCAATGGATATGAAATTTCACAAGACATGTTTCACATTAGGAAGAGCATGGGCTGGTGCCCCCAACATGATATCTTATTTGAAAACTTCACAGTAGCAGAACATCTTTCTTTCTATGCTCAGGTGAGTTGGTGGATAACTGGGATTTGTTTCCTCTGTATGCATTCTTGGTAATAGTGAGATAGCCTTCAGCGCTCTGACTCAACCTGGGAAGGTCTTAAAAGGAAACCTCATGTTTCTCTACTCTGAACACTTCTGACGCCAAGTGTGTGTGTGTGTGGGGTGTTCCCGCACCAACCAATTCTCCAACTCCAGACACCAACTGGGTATTCTACAATTCACTTCTGACACCTGGAATTAGCACAGACCCCACAGGTTTCGGGCTCAGTCCCACAAGACGTCCCCCCCTACTTCAGATGCCAATTACAAGTCCCAGGTTGTCAACTATCCTAGCCAAATGGTTGTCAATTGGGGGTTCCCACAATCCCCTCCTTAGGTTCAAAAATTTGCTATAATGGCTCATAAAACTCAGGTGAACACCAGATGAAGACATATGAATACATAGGTCAAAGTATGTGGAAAGGGGCTCAGAGCTTCCATGCCCTCTCTGAGTGGGCCACCGTCCCAGCACCTCAATGTGTTCACCAGCCTAGAGACTCTTCAAACCCCATACTTTAGATATTCTTGTACAGGCTTCATCATGTAGTTATGATCAATTATTAGCTCAACCTCCAGTCCCTCCCCTCTCCCTGAAGGATGGGGGGTGGGGCTGAAAGTTCCAAGTTTCTAATCATGGCTTGGTTTTTCTGGTGACCAGCCCCCATCCTGAAGCTATCAAAGAGCCCACCAAGAGTTGCTTCATTAGAACAAAAGACATTCCTACCACCCAGGAAGTTCTAAGGGGTTTAGGAGCTCTGTCAGGAACCAAGGCAGAGACCAAAGATATATTTCTATTATGTCACAATCTAGAAACCTCTTCTGGACACAATTGCCTAAATATTCAGAAAGGAGGAGAAGCATGGTATTTAAGTCAAGATTTCTGAGTTAAAGGATTTCTAGAAATTATTACTTTTTTTTTTTTTTGAGACAGGTCCTCACTTTGTCGCCCAGGCTGGAGTTCAGTGGCATCATCGTAGATCACTACAGCCTTGAACTCCTGGGCTCAAGCAATCCTCCTGCCTCAGCCTCCGGAGTAGCTGGGACTACAGGCACGTGCCACCACACTTGGCTAATTTTTTAATTTTTTTGTAGAGATGGGGTCTTGAGATGGTGCCCAGGCTGGTCTTAAGCTCCTGGCCTCAAGCGATCCTCCTGCCTCAGCCTCCCAAAGTGCTGGGATTACAGGCGTGAGTCACCATGCCTGGGCTAATTTTTTATATTTAATTTTTTACTTTTTATTGAGATAAAATTCACATAACATAAAATTCACCATATTACTCATTTTTCAGTGTCCAATTCATACTCACAATGTTGTGCAGCCATCACCACTATCTAACAGGAGAACATTTTCATTGCCCCAGAAAGAAACTTATACACATTGGCAGTGACTTCCCACTGCTTCCTGCCCTCCACCAGCCTCTGGCAACCCCTAATCTGATTTCTGTCTGTATGGATTTGCCTATCCTGGATATTTCATGTAAATGGAATAAAAATATGTGGCTTTTTGTGTCTGGCTTATTTCACTTAACAGTGAAACGAGGTTCACCATGTTTTAGCGTGTATCAGTACTTCACTCCTTTTAATAGCTGAATAATATCCATTCAATACTCAGTTGAATGTTTATACACTCATCAGTTGATGGAAATCTGGGTTGTTTTCAAACTTTGGTTATTGTGAACAGTGCTGCTATGAACATTGGTGTTCATGTTTTTGTTTGAACACCTATTTTCAGTACTTTTGTAAATACCTAGGAGTGAAATTCATGGGTCATATGGTAATTCTATGTTTAACTTTTTTCTTTTTTTTACTTTTTGAGAAACTGCCATTATAGTGGGTGTAAAGTAATATCTTATGGTTTTGATTTGTGTTTCCCTGATGACTAATGATGTTGAGCATCTTTTTATGTGCTAATTGTCGTTTTGTATACTTCCTTGGAGAAATGTCTATTCAAGTCCTTTGCCCATTTTTCAGTTGTGTTATCTTTTTGTAGTTGAGTTGTAAGAGGTGTTTTTAATATATTCTAGATACCACACCCTTATCAGATACATGATTTACAAATATTTTCTCCCATTCTGTGGATTTTCTTTTTCCTGTATTGATAGCATTCTTTGATGCACAGAAGTTTTAAATTTTGATGAAGTTCAGCTTATCTGTTTTTTATTTGTTACCTATGCTTTTGATATCATATTTTAAAAACCATTATCTGGGATTTACACCTGTATTTCCTTCTAAGATTTCATAGTTCTTATTATACATTTAGGTCTTTGATCCATTATGGTAAATTTTTGTATGCACTATGAGGTGGAGGTCCACATTTATTCTTTTGAGTGTGGATAGCCAGTTGTCTCAGCACCATTTGTTGAAAAGATTATTCTTTCCCCATTGAAAAGTCTTGGCACCCTTGTCAAATCAATTTACTATAGATGCATGTGATTATTTCTGGACTCTCAATGCCATGCCATTATTCTGTATGTCTATCCTTAAGCCACTATCACAATGTCTTGATTACTGTAGCTTTGTAGTAAGTTTTGAAATCAGGAACTGTGAGTCCTCCAACTTTGTTCTTCTTTTCAAGATTGTTTTGGCTATTCTGAGACTCTTGCATTTCCATATGAATTTTAGGATCAGCTTGGCCATTTCTGAAAAAATAAAAAAGGCTATTGGAATTTTGATAGGGATTGCATTGGATCTCTAGGTTGCTTTGGGTAGTAATGTCATCTCAATGATATTAAGAGTTTCAATCCATGAACATGGTAAGTATAATATTTCCATTTATTTAGGTCTTCTTTAATTACTTTAAATAATGTTTTATAGTTTTCGGTGTACTTGTATTTCTTACACTTTTTTGGTTGGATACAGTGGCATGATCGTAGCTCACTGTAACCTTGAACTCCTGAGCTCAAGCAATCCTCCTGCAGCTGCCTCCGAAGTAGCTAAGACTACAGATGGGTGCCCCCATGCCTGGCTAATTTTTTATTTTTTTGTAGAGACAGGGTCTTGCTATGTTGCCCAGGCTGGTCTCTAACCCCTGGCCTCCAGTGATCCTTCTGCCTTGGCCTCCCAAAGTGCTGGGAATACAGGTATAAGCCACTGTGCCTTGCCTATTCTTAAATATTTTATCCTTTGTGATACTAATGTAAATGGAATTTGTTTTTGTAACTGCATTTTTGGATTGTGCATTGCTAGTGTAAAGAAATACAACTCACATTTGTATGTTTATCTTATATCCTGCAACTTTGCTGAACTCATTTATTAGCTCTAATAGTTTTTTTGGATTCTTCAATGTTTTCTTTATGGAAGATCATGTGACCTACAAAGGAGCGATAGTTTTACTTTTTTCTTCCAATCTGGATGACTTGTATTTCTTTTTCTTTTCTAATTTCCCTGGCTGCAACCTCCAGTACAATTTTGAATAAAGTGGCAAGAGCAGACATCCTTACTTTATTCCTGATCTTAGAGGGGAAACTTCTAGTCTCACCATTAACTATGATGTTAGCTGTGGGTTTTTCATGGATGCCCTTTATCATGCTGAGGAAGTTCCCTTCCATTCCTACTTTGTTGAGTGTTTTCATCATGAAAGGGTGTTGGATTGGTCAAATTCTTTTCTGTATCTACTGATATTATCATGTGGTTTTTGTCCTTCATTCTATTAATATTCTATATCAGTGTAATGCAATTCAGTAGTCACAATGGAGTTAGCAGAGACTTCACACATTAAGGGCACAGTTCCCCACAAGATTGCCCCCGCTTTCGAACAAGCTTGGGGGCTCCCAGACAAACAAAGCACTTCTGACAAAACTGTCTACTAATCTGGAGGTCCCACTAGTCCCTTATGTTGACTAATTCACTAGAACAACTGACAGAACTCAAGAGAGTGCTACATTTGTGATTACAGTTTTATTATAGAGGATACAACTCAGGACCAGCCAAAAGAAGAGCCACATGAGGCAAGGTCAGGGAGAGTCTCAAATGCAAAGCTCTGTGTCCTCAGGATGTATCACTATCTGGGCACATCGATGTCTATCAGGATGACTCACCTGAGCTTTGAGTGTCCAGAGTTTCTAGTGGGGTTTTATTTCTTAGGCATGAATAACTGCATCATTGGCCACATGATTAAACTCAATCTCCAGCCCCCTCCCCTCCCAGGAAGTCAGGAGGTCAGGCGGATATCATATGGCTCAAAGCCCCAACCCTCTAATCACATGGTTGGTCTTTGTGGCGTGGCATGACCACCCCCATCCTGAGGCACCTCATTAGCAGAAGGTCAGGCCTGACCTGAGGGCACCATGAGTACCAAAGACACCTGTGTTACTCGGGAAGTTCCAAGAGTTTAGAGGCTTCCTCCCAGGAACCAGGGACAAAACCTAGCCAAATTCTTTGTTATAAAACACTTAAACATTGATTTTTCATATGCCGAACCACCCTTGCATTCCTGGGATATATCCCACTTGGTCATGATGTATAATCCTTTCAACATGCTGCTGTATTTACCTCTCTTTAAGTCATGTATTTATTTACATGGTTCAAATGCAGAAGCCTTTTTTCTGTTCCTTTCTGTAAGGTAAGTTTCTTTTGTATCTTTCGTGTGTATATAAAATGTTCATTGGACAGGGTCAGCCTCCCATCAGGAGGCCCTGCCCCATCACTCCCTGTCCCGTTGTTTCAGCTGAAAGGCTTGTCGCGCCAGAGGAGCCTTGAAGAAGTCAAGCAGATGCTGCACATCCTCAATCTGGAGGACAAGCGGGACTCCCGGAGCAGGTTCCTGAGCGGGGGGATGAAGCGCAAGCTCTCCATCGGCATCGCCCTCATAGCAGGCTCCAAGGTACCAGGGTTAGTGAGGCCCAGAGGCATCGGGCTCTAGCTCCCGCTCGGCCTGGGCTGGCTGCTGGTCCTTTGACCATAGCCCAGGCATCTCGGCCCTCGACACCGTGGACAGGCAGTCTGACGTGGGCCTGGGATGTGGCTCTGCCATTGTCACGAGGCTATGCCTCCTCCTTCCAGGTGTTGATACTGGATGAGCCTACCTCAGGCATGGACGCCATCTCCAGGAGGGCCATCTGGGACCTTCTTCAGCAGCAGAAAAGTAACCGCACCATCCTGCTGACCACCCACTTCATGGACGAGGCTGACCTGCTGGGGGACCGCATCGCCATCATGGCCAACGGGGAGCTGCAGTGCTGTGGGTCACCGCTGTTCCTCAAGCAGAAATACGGTGAGCGGTGGGAAGCGGGCGCAGTCCAGCCTCCATCCCGTGATGGGGTCTGCATCCCTGGCCCGCTGTGCTGAAGGGAACTGCCCGCTGTTACCTTCACAAAAGGCCCTGAGGTCAGGCAGGGCGAGGCCTCCTCTGGAGTCCTGTTCTGTTGCCTCTGGGTGGAGACCCCAGGCCCCAGGCAGAGGGGCTTGTGAGGATGGAGAGGGAATGAAATACACAGAATCTCCTTAGCACTTGTCACTAACACTCCGTACATTTCACTCATTTATCTTGTTTATTGTCTGTCTCCCACCCCTTTGGCGAAAGCCCCGTGAGAATATGGATTTTTGACTCTTTGGTCCATTGCTATATCCTCACACCTAGAATGTGCCTAGGAATGTCACATCCAAGAAGTGTTTGTTAAATGAATACATCATCAGCATAATAATAATAAGTGTCACTAAACTCTGAAAGAAAGTTTAGACTGTTATAAGATATATATCCTCAAAAACATCATTTAATTATTATACAGGTATCTGTTCTTAACCTTAACATTCGAGGCCTCTGCCTACTAAGTTTTTACTTCCCCAAGTTAGTTGTCACACAAAGGGAATGCCACCCTTAATGCAGCCCTCCTTCCTTTTGCCTAGCCTTGCTAAATTTGCCATTACCACCTCCCCATTACGGAGCAGAGGAGAAGACTCTCAAAAACAGCGCTATGGAGCTTCGTAGCGAGTTCACTGTGGTTTAAGTTAGACCCCATGGTGCCCTCCAGCTTCTCTTGGAGCTGTGGCCATTCCAAGCTACAGAAGACTGAATGTGGCTGAAGAAGAGAAGTATGAAGAGTAAAATTGTTTCATGGTCTTCTAAATGGTGTTTCAGGTGCAGGATATTATATGACTTTACTGAAAAAACCTCATTGTGACACAGAGAAGATTGCTGATCTGATTTATCATCACATACCAAAAGCAACTTTGGAGTCCAACATTGGAGAAGAATTAACATTTATACTTCCCAAAGAGAGTGTGCACAGGTATGGACCCCAGAGGACTGTTTGCCTGTGCCGAGTGTTCAGAGCCGTCTCCCCTGTCTGCGTGCTGGGCATAGGCACTCTATGCTGTAGGGTCTGGACCCCCAGGCCTTTAGCATTTCCTGGAAAGACAGTACACTGCATCCAGAACCCATGTTCAAATACAGGATTCTGATCATGTTGCCTCCCTCCTTTAAGCCTCAGTGTCTCCCAGTTGACTTCAGGTTAAAGTCAAATTCTGTAATATGGCTTTACAGGGACCCTTGATTTTGTTAATTCCAATTACCAGTACCCAACTTGCTGAGCTCAGGTGAAGATTTTACTTTAAATTATTTATTTCAGACCTCAGATAGGTTCCCAACACTTCCCTCTCTCCTCCTCAGCCCCTTATGTCACTCTTAGATCAGAATCTTATGTTATGCTTCATAGAGAAAATAAAAACCATCAAACCATCTTTATCACAAACCTGCAAACCTGCTTGCTTTTATGCTCATTTTTTTCTTTCTTCCACGTGTTGCAGCTGAGAGCTTGTTTCTCTTCCTGTCACAGTCCCGTCCTTCAACACCGGCTCAAGATCCACCCACCTCCCCTCCCCAACAATCCCCTTGTTTGATGACCCTCTCTCATCTACATCAGCAGTTTTTCTCTTTCCTGGATCATTTCTATTAACACGCTGGCATACTCTGAAGAAGCACCTTCCTGGGCCTAGCTTTCTTTACAGCTGCCACTCCATGTCTCTGCTATGCTTCACAGCCAAACTTCGTAAAGACTAGTCGAAACATGTTGGTTCCTTGTTCTTACCTCCCATGCATTTCTCAGTCTACTTCACAGTGGCTGCAGCCCATACCCTTCCATCCAAACTGCTGTTTTAAGATCAGCAGCAGCCATCATCATCAGGTAAGATGTCACTTAAGGCAGAAGGGACTTTTCTTTTTTTTAAAAAAAAAATTATTGGAGGCCGGGCACAGTGGCTCATGCCTATAATTCCAGCACTTTGGGAGGCCGAGGCAGGAGGATTGCTTGAGGCCAGGCATTCAAGACCAGTCTGAGCAAGAGTGAGACCCTGTTTCTACAAAAATAGAAAAATTAGTTGGGTGTGGCGATGCGCCCCTATTGTTCCAGCTACTCGGGAGGCTGAGGCAGGATGCCACTGCACTCTAGCCTAGGCGACAGACAGAGCAAGACCCTGTCTTAAAAAAAAAAAAAGTGTTGGGTAGTATTTTATACCTATAAAGAAATATGTGTTACATATATGTAGATTATGAAGTGTAAATAATAAAGTAGACACTGGTGAACCCTCTATGCTAACTAAGAACTAAGACATAGCAATAACTTTTTAATCTGACCATACTCAACCCCACAACATCACTTATGTGGTAAACCATTCCTCTCTTCTTGAATCACTCTTCTCTCTTGGCTTCCTTGGCAAGCTTTGCTCCTTGGTGGTTTTACTCTTACCTCTCTGGCAGGTCCTAAGTGGCAATTGGAAAGACCAGGAGACAAACAGTCTAGGGAGGGGTGGTTATGAAAAGGTCAGTTAGGAATTCTTTACATCTGGAAGGCCCCGAGCCACTCCAGGAGAGACATCAGGAAGGCAGCTGGATGCACATGAATCTGGAGCTCATGGAGAGGGTTAGCCAGGAAATGCACAGGAGTCATCAATTTATGGAGGTGTTTAAAGTCACGGGAAGGAATATGGTCATGTAGGAAGATAATCTAGAGAAAGAAGCAAATAGAGTTTATGACCTCCTAAAATTTGAGGTCCCATAGAGGAGAGGGACCCTGCACAGAAGGCTAGAGAAGAATAGCCTCACAAAGATGAATGGACAATAAGCACAAATGTGTAAAATTGGTATTGAGAATTGGGAAAAACCACCCACAGATACAAAAGAATTAATTAGAAGGCAATGTTTCATACAATTTTAAACTAATATATTATAAAACCTGAATAAAATGGATGATTATCTAGAAGAATAATTTTATTAAAATTGACTCAAGAAATATCACAAGGTTTTTATAAATCTGGTCATTTTATCAAATATTTAAAGAAAAAATAATTTGGATTCTATTCAGATTCTTCCAGAGAATAGAGAACATTAAAAAATACTCCTCACTTTTTTTTACAATCCAGCTTAATATACTCTAGCAGTTCATTGAAAGAATGCTACACCATATTGAAAGGATTGTTTGATGTTAGGATTAATTAATATAATTTACCATAGTATGTCAAAAAGAAATATCCATGTATTCATCCACATAAATGAGAAAAATATGCTTGTTATAATATAATAATGTACTAGGAATGCAAATAAGAGTGTGGCTGGCCAGGGGTAGGGGGGCCTGAGTCCTTGACCGTAGCTTCCTCTGGAAGCCACAGTGCTTTGGCTGTGCCCCAAGGCTGGTGCAGGGAGGGCAGCTTCCCCCGAGGCCTTCCAGGTACAGCCTTGAAATTACCTATGGTTGGTTGGGCCTGAAAAATCACACATGCATTTTTAACCAGGAGCCAGAGTTCTAAACACACAAATAAAATATTATCATAAGTTTAAAAACAAAGATAAGAGTCCACTTCTGCCTCCAGCCATGATGGAATAACTGATAAAGAGCATACCCTCCCACTGAAATTGGACAAAAATATATGAAGCCATTTCACATATTAAGCAATAGGAAGTCCAGGACCATGATTCTTCAGAGAAGGGAAACACCAAGACAGACCTATATTTGCCCCAGTTTTTTGGATTGGAGTACTTTCTAGAACATGGCCCAGGAAGAGAGAAGCAAATTGGAGTATAGCAGTGAACTTGCTGAGCTGACAAGGTAGAGATGAGAGTTCAGAGCTTCTGAAGTGTCTGGACTTTGTGGGAGTAGGACAGGAGAGGAGAAAACTGGTAGAGGAGGGCCCCAGAAGTCTCTTGACTTGTGGGGTTCATGTGAATCTGTGGCTGAGAGTTGGGCCATACAAGTGCAGGCCAAGAGTTCATGATGCATAGCACAGAGCAGCCACTGTGGACCTGAATGCTGAATGAGGATAATAGTGGGTACACAGTGTTGGAAAATGTGGGGAGTCCAGCCCAGCCAATGTGAAGAGGTGTCACTAAATACTTTGAACATTCAATTGAGATTCTGGAAAGGCCATTCCTTAGGAATAAGGACCCCTAAAGTAAGGGCCACATCCTGCGACTAGGGATAAAACCAAAATAGAACTACTCTAATAAAGTTTAAAACCAAGCCTAACAGGATTTAAAGGATCTGCCAGCAATACACCTGCTTTCTAGGACATGTCAACCTATTAAAGGAAGGCAATACAATTCAGACTTTCTACAATACATCATCTACAATGTTCAGCACACAATAAAAAATTTCTATATGTGCCAAAAGCAGAAAATCATGACTCATAATAAAGAAAAAACAATCAATAGAAAGAAACCTCAAAATCACCCAGATACTGAAATTAGCAGATAAGGACTTTAAGATAAGAATTATACATACTTAGTATCTTAGTCCATTTTGTGTTGCTATAAGGAATACCTGAAGCTGGGTAATTTATAAAGAAAAGAGATTTATTTGGCTCACAGTTCTGCATTTCTGACTGTACAAGAAGCATGCACTGGCATCTGCTTGGCTTCTGGTGAGGGCGTCAGGCTCCTTCTACTCATGGCAGAAAGTGAAGGGGAGCCAGCATGTGCAGAGATCGCTTGGTGGGACAGGAAGCAAGAGAGAGAGAAAGGGGAGGGAGGTGCCAGGCTCTTTTTAACTACCAGCTGTCATGGGAACTAATAGAGCAAAAACTCACTCGCCACCCACCAGGGAAAGCATTTATCTATTTATGAGGGATCCACCTGCATGATCCAAACACCTCCCATTTGGCCCCACCTCCAACATTGGGGATCAAATTTCAACATGAGATTTGATGAAGACAAGCAAACCATATCCAAACTTTAGCACTTAGTATTTAATGACAGAGAGGCACGTAATGAGTGAACAGATGGGGGAATCTCAGCAGAACAGTTGGAAAAGAAAGTGATGGAAATGCCGGAATTGAAGAGTACAAAATCTGAAATGAAAAAGTCACTGGATGGACCTAACAGCAGATTGGAGACTGCAAAAGAAAGGGTCAGTGAACTTGAAAACAGATCAGTAGAAATTATTGAATATGAAGAAAAAAGAGAAAAGTTATTTGAAAGAAAATGAAGAGAGCCTCAGTGACAGTGGGACAACACAAGTGATCTAATGTGCAACTGGAGTTCAAGAACAAGAAGAGAAAGAATGGAGCAGAAAAATATATAAAGAAATAATGGCTAAGAATCTCCCAAATTTGATGAAAACATTAACTCACAAATCCAAAACACTCAGCAAACCCCAAGCAGAACAAATACAAAGAAAAACTACACTAAGGCACATAATAGTCAAATTGCTGAAATCAAAAGAAAAGAGAAAAATCTTTTTATAATAGGAGCACCCGGAAATAAAATATTACCTATGTAGGAACAATACAAATGACAGTTGGCTTCTGATCAGAAACAATGGAGTCCAGAAGATCTGCAGTGATATTTTTTAAATCCCAAAAGAAGAAAGCTGCAAAATCAGAATTCAATTTCAGGCAAAAATATTCTTCCATAGTGAGGGTGAAATAAAGACATTTTGAGATAATCAAAAGCTGAGCGAATTTCTTACCAGCAGACCTACACTATGAAAATGCTAGGCTGGGCACGGTGGCTCAAGCCTATAATCCTAGCACTTTGGGAGGCTGAGGTGGGAGGATTTCTTGAACACGGTTTAGACCAACCAAAAAAAAAAAAAAATCCCAGCATTTTGAGGGGCCGAGGTAGGAGGATCACTTGAGGCCAGGAGTTCAAGACCAGCCTGGGCAATATAGCAAGACCCTGTCTCTAGAAAAAATTTCAAAAATTGTCCAGGCATGGTGGTGTGCTCCTGTAGTCCTAGCTACTTGGGAGGCTGAAGCAGGAGGATTGCTTGAGCCCAGGAGTTCAAGGTTACAGTGAGCTGTGATTATACCATTACACTCTAGCCTGACCCGCATGGTGAAACCCTGTCTCTTAAAAAAAAAAAAAAAAGACAAGGAGCATTACCAGATGCTTTTACCAATTGCTACCTAACAAACCACTCTAAAACTTAGTTGCTTAAAAAGGAACCATTTTATTACCTCTCAGGATTCTTGTTTGATTGAACAAGAATCTAGGCAGTTTTGCTCCATGTGCTGTCAGTTGGGCTGCAGTCATGTGGGGGCTAGACTGGGTTGGAACATTCGAGATGGCTCATCCTCATGTCTGAGAAGTTGTTGCTGGCTGTCATCTAGAAGTTTAGTGTTGTTGACTAGAGTACCTTGGTTCTTCTCCCCTGGTCCCTCTTTGTGGTTTGGGCTTCTTATGGCATGAATTTCAACAGGAAGAAACCCAAGAGTAAGTATTCCAAGAAAGAAGGAGCAAAAACTATCAGTTCTCCTAAGGCCTGGGCTCAGAAATCCCAGAACATGACTTCTGTCCTATTCTGTTTTCAAAGCAGGCAAGGGGTAGGCCACACTCAAGAGGAGGGGAAATAAAGTCTATCTTTTAATGTGAGTAGAGGTTTGAACATACAAGGGGGTTATTGTTGGGGCCAATCTTTGCATACTAGTTCCCACAGTCCATCCCTTGGTCACCAAAATCCATGTCCTTCCCACATGCCCACATATAAAATACACTAATCCCTCTTAAGACTTCTCCCCTAGGCTGGGTGTGGTGGCTCATGCCTGTAATCCTAGCACTCTGGGAGGCTGAGGCGGGAGGATCGCTTGAGCTCAGGAGTTCGAGACCAGCCTGAGCAAGAGTGAGACCCCGTCTCTATTAAAAAACAAAAAAACAAACAAACAAAAAAAAAGACTTCTCCCCTAAAAAGTCTCATCCCTTTACAGAATCCATGAAAAATTCAGGATCTCATCATCTGAATCATATCTAGGTACAGATGAGGCTCCTTAAGTGTGTACTTTGTGTTTAACTCTTTGGTTATGGTTCTTCTTGATTTGAAGACTTATGAACTAAAGAGAGAAGTTATCTGGTCCACACATACCCAATGCACTGACCATACACTGATGAGACAGGGGTAAGGTGACCATAATAGATACTACCACGCAGAAAGAGGAAAAATAAGAGGCACACAACAGTTATTAGTCTGTAGCAATTCTGAATTCTAGCTGGACATGTGTCACCAATTTCTGCTTTTTCAGGGGCAAGAAATGTATATTGATTAGGACATAGTTTGGCTTCCTAAGAGTGGTTTTGATCAGTCCTTGACTCCACCCACTAGGCTGTATGATCTCTGACTACAATGGAATTAAATTAGAAATTAATTACAATATGATATCTAGGCTGGGCATGGTGGCTCACGCCTGTAATCCCAGCACTCTGGGAGGCCGAGGTAGGAGGATTACTTGAGGCCAGGAGTTTGAGACCAGCTTAGGCAACAGCGAGAACCTGTCTCTACAAAAAATTTTAAAAATTAGCCAGGTATGTTAGCACATGCCTGTAGTCCTAGCCACTCAGGAGACTGAGGCAGGAGGATTGCTTGAGCCCAGGAGTTTGAGGCTGCAGTGATCTATGATCTCGCCACTGTACTCCAGTAGCATGAGCAACAGAGGGAGACCCTGTCTCTAAAAAAAAAAAAAAAAAAAAAAAAGACCTAGAAAAACAACAAATATTTGGAAGTTAAACAACAACATACTTCCAACATATCAAAAATTTTCAGATGTTATTGAAGCAGTACTTAGAGGGAAATATATAGCTTTTAAAAACTTACATTAGAACAGAAAAGGGCTTAAGATGACCTTAGTTTCCAACTGAAGAGATAGGAAAAGAAGAGAAAATTAAACCCAGATTATGTAAAAGAGAAGAAATGAAAAATATAGGGAGGGAAAACAATGTAATAGGAAACACAAAAATGGATAAAACTTAAAAAGCCAAATGTTGTTTACTTAAAAGTTTAATGAAATTGATAAATTAATTTATAAACCATTAAATGACAATCCATTAATTATAAGACCATTAAAGAAAGAAAGAAAAAAGGAAATTAACCAGCATTAGGAATGAAAGACTGCTCTAGTTACACAGCCTAAAGTTACAAAAGGATAATAAGAAAATATCATGAATAAATAAATTGGACAATTTAGATGAAATGGACTGATTCCTTGAAAAGTACAGTTTGTCAAAGCTGACACAAAATGAGGCAGAAAAATCTGAATAACCATATATCTATTCATGAAATTGAATTTGCAATAAAAAATATTCCCAAAAAGAAAACTCCAGATCCTATCAAACATTGAAGAAAAAAATAATCCCAGTCTTTTAAAAAATAGAGAAAGGAACACTCCCCAACTCATATTAAGGGCAGCACAACCGTGATACCAAAACCTGGAAAAAGTATGACAACAGAAAATCACAGACTAATATTCCTCATGAACATAGATACGAAAGTCTTTAATAAAATGAGTTGGCGAATGGACTTACATGGGGGTTCCAAATGGCTTTGTTCATGTCTGGTTCCTTGGCAGGCACTGCTGGGAGGCTGAGCCCCCCTGGGACTGTTGACCAGAACATCATACGTGTCCTCTTCAGCATGGTGGTTTCAGGGTAGTGAGACATCTTACCTGATGGCTTAGGGCTCCCAGAAAAATCAAAGCACCTGAAGCCTTCTTCTGCCTAACCTTGATCACTTCCATTGCATCCTCCTTGTCAAGCAAGTCCCTAAGACCAGCCCAGATAAAAAGAATGGGAATTAAAGGCCACCTCTCAGTGGGAGAAGTAGCGAAGAATTTGTAGTTGTCTTTTATCTACCATGTTATCCAAGATAAATAGAAGCATATGTCCAAACACAGGACATGTAGAAGAATGTTTATAGCAGCTTTATTCATAAGCATCCTTACACGGAAACAACCCAAATGTCAATCAACAGGAGAGGAGATATATTCCTTTTATTGAATACTGTTCCACAATTAACAAGAATGAAACAATGCATACAACAACATGGCTGAACCTCAAAACATGTTGCATGGATGAAGCTAGATACAAAAAAGACTATGTGATTCCATTTATGTGAAAAGCAGGAAAGGCAAAACTCACCTATGGTGATAGAAATCAGGACAGTGGTTGTATGAGGGCATTTCCTAGCATGATGGAATGTTCTATGTCTTGATTGGGGTGAGATTACACATTTGTCAAAACTCATCAAACTGTACACTTAAGAGCAAGGCACTTCACTTTATGTAAATTGGCCTCAGTTTTTAAAAAGGGACACTTTGACCTTGTTGGCAAGACAGTAGCAATGGCATGAGTACAATTTCAGTAACTGGAAACCGAATAAAGAGCAAGATATTGAACATATTGAAGATGTGAATACTGATGATATTTGGTAAATAGTATTTGCTGAACATCTAACACAGGCTGGCTACTTTGCTAAGTGCTTTTACATTTTTCTCAATCCTTACAACAACTCTGTGAATTAGGTAATACCTATTTTACAGACAAGGAAAGATTTGGAGAAATAAAATAACTAGCCCAAAGTCACACAGCTAGTAAGTGACAGAGTCTGGACTTAAACCCAGCCCCAGTTAATTTATAACTGCTGTCTGTCTGCGGGGGCATGCACACAACTCTTACGGGCATCTGGCATGTGAGTGTGGTTTCTTAAAAGCACTTTGTTGGGCTGGACACTGGGTTGTGAGAGAATAGAAGCCCCCATTGTAGAAGATTGTGGTAGATGTCTTAATATCACACAAAAAGCCACAGTTCATTCAGTTCAAAGAAAGGGAAGGCATTTATGAGGAAGGGTTCAAGGTGAGCAGACTGGTAAGGTTAGCTCCTTTCCTCATTTAGTGTTGCAGTTAAAAACACCGTCTCTGGACATAGAAGGCATGAGTTTGAATCCTAGCTCTACTACTTTCAGTGTTTGACCGCGGGGAAGTTTCTTAACCTCTCCGCATTATCCTTAAGGAGCTGTTGAAAGGACTGACAAATTTGATACATATAAAAGGGCCAAGAATGGCCCCTGGTATTTAGCAAGCACCCGGTCTTTTTCTACTAAAAAGAAAAAAAACAAATTAATAATTACTTTGCATCTATGATATGCTAGATGTGGTTTAGGTTTATCCTTACAGAAACCTTCCAAAGTAAATGCTGTTACCCTCACTGTTGAAGTTTCCATACTTATGAAGATAGAAAGTGATGAAGTTAGTATTTGAACAAATATCGTCCTGGTTCCAAAGACCATGCTTTTTCCCCTGTAGAGAGTCAAGGCTGGTAATGAAGGATTCACTTCCCATCTTTCAGGAATAAAATCATTCTTTCTTTCCAGGTTTGAATCTCTATTTATTGACTTGGAACTGAGGCAGACAGAGCTGGGCATCGCCAGCTTTGGGGCCTCTGTCACCACCATGGAGGATGTCTTCATTCGGTAAACAAGTCTAAAACTGTAGACTCCAAGAATTTGGAAGGGTCAGAAGGGACCTTAAAGGTCATCTATCTAAATGTTGCCCAGTGCTTGAATCTTTTCTGGAACAGCCTCACTGAATGGTCTTTGAGCCTCTGACTAATAATTCAAATAATGGGGATATTGGATAATGGATATAATGTTGAATGTAATATTATTCAACAAATATAATTTTAACAGAAATTTTTAGAAATGAAAAACAGAAAAAAGGCATTATATCAGTTGGGATGCTTTTCCCTACTCAGCTGCT
Source organism: Daubentonia madagascariensis (assembly GCA_023783475.1). Lineage (NCBI taxonomy): Eukaryota > Metazoa > Chordata > Mammalia > Primates > Daubentoniidae > Daubentonia > Daubentonia madagascariensis. The sequence goes on from JAKFHU010001581.1 coordinate 2,078,726, forward strand.
TTAAACCAATTCAGCTGGTTTAAACAAAGAGGAGTTATTATTTTATTTAAAAAGAATTCCCAGCTGGGCGTGGCAGCTCACGCCTATAATCCCAGCGTTCTGGGAGGCCGATGTAGGAGGATTTCTTGAGGTCAGGAGTTTAAGACCAGCCTGAGCAAAAGCGAGCAAGACTCCATCTCTACAAAAAATAGGAAAATTAGCGCGGTGTGATGGCACCTATAGTCCCAGCTACTTGGGAGGCTGAGGCAGGAGGATCACTTGAGCCCAGGAGTTTGAGGCTGCAATGAGCTATGATGATGCCACTGCACTCTAGCCCAGGCAACAGAGCCACACCCTGTCTCAAAAAAGAAAAAAAGAATTCCCAACTTAGGGCAGCCCTAGGGTTGGCTTATTGAGCGTACTGGAGCAAGGTGCAGGCTCAATTCCTGGGAGGCCTTGATGGACCACTGAATGTCAGCTACCCTGGAGGCTGCACTAGACCAGAGAGTGACTGTGAGAACAGGTGTTATTTTATCCAGTCTGGCAATATTTGCCTTTTAACTGGAACATGTAGTCTGTTTACAAGTATTATTTATGATATTAATATATTCAGATTTGTATCTATCATTTTACCAGTCTTCCCTAGTCTATGTGGCTTTTAAAATTTTTTTATTGATACATAATAATGGTACATATTTATGGGGTACCTGTAATATTTTGATACACGCACTTAACGTATAATGTTCAAATCAGGGCATTTAGGATATCCATCACCTCAAATATTTATCATTTCTTTGTATTGGGAACTTTTCAACATTTCAAATCTTCTAGCTATTTTGAAAGATGTAATAAATTATTGGGTGTGTTTTGTTTGTTTGTTTGTTTAGAGACATGGTCTCGCTCTGTCGCCCAGGCTGGAGTGCAATGGCGCAATCATAGCTCACTGCAGACTTGAACTCCTGGGCTCAAGCGGTCCTCCCACATCTCATCAGCCTCCTGAGTAGCTGGGATAACAGGCGTGAGCCACCATACCCAGCTGATGTTATTAATTATAGTCATCCTACTGTGCTATGGAACATTAGAACTTATTCCTTCTGTCTAATTGTGTGTTCATACCCATTAACCAACCTCTCTCATCTTCACCCCACACCAGTCCCAGCCCTCTGGTAACTATCATTCTGCTTTCCACCTCCATGAGATCAACTTTTTTAGGTCCCACATGTGGGTGAGGACATGTAATATTTGTCTTTCTGTACCTGGCTTATTTCATTTAACCTAATGACCTCTGGTTCCATCCATTTTGCTGCAAATGACAGGATTTTATTCTTTTTTAAGGCTAAATAGTATTCCATTGTGTGTGTATGTATGTGTGTGTATATATATTATATATCATATATGTCACGTATTCTTTATCCATTCATCCACTGATGGACACTCAGGTTGACTCCACATCTTGGCTGTCATGAATCGTGCAATAAATGTGGGGGTGCAGGCATCCCTTTGATATACTGATTTCCTTTCCTTTGGATAAATACCCAGTAGTGGGATTGTGGATCGTATGGTACTTCTATTTTTAGTTTTTTGAGAAATATCCATACTATTTTCCATAATGGCTGTACTAATTTACATTCCCACCAACAGGGTATAAGAGTTCCCTTTTCTATGCCCATTGGCCTATGTATCTGTTTTTATACCAATACCATGCTGTTTCGGTTACTATAGCTTTGCAGCATATTTTGAAGTCAGGTAGTGTGATGCCTCCAACTTTGCTTTTTTACTCAGTATTGCTTTGGCTATTTGGGGTCTTTTGTGGTTCCATACGAATGTTAGGATTATTTTTCCTATTTCTGTGAAGAATGTCACTGGTATTTTCACAGGGATTGCATTGAAGCTGTAGATTGCTGTGGGTAGTGTGGCCATTTTAACAATATTAATCCTTCCAATCCATGAGCATGGATGCCTTTCCATTTGTCAAAGGCTCAAGTAAATTAATATCTTCACTCTGCTCCTGGAAAATATCAGGGCCTTGGAACACTTTAATTTCTTTCACATATATCCCATCACTACCAACTTACATACTATTGTATATCTTAATTCTCTTTTTTTTTTTTTTTTTTTTTTTTTTTGAGGGATGAGGGTTTTTCTCTGCTGCCCCAGCTGGAGTGCAGTGGTGTGATCACAGCTCACTGCAGGCTCCAACTCCTGGGCTCAAGCGATCTTCCTGCCTCAGCCTCCCGAGTAGCTGGGACTACAGGCATGTGCCACCAGGCCCAATTAATTTGTTTTTAGAGACAGGGTCTCGGTCTGTCACCCAGGCTGGAGTGCAGTGGTGCAATCATAGCTTACTGTAACCTCGAACTCCTGGGCTCAAGTGATCCTCACACCTCAGCCTCCCAAGCAGCTAGGACTACAGGTGTGCGCCACTGTACCTGGTTAATTTTTTTATTTTTTGTAGAGAGAGAATCTCATTACGTTGCCCAGGTTGGTCTTGAACTCCTGGCCTCAAGGAATCCTCTCACCTTGGCCTCCCAAAGTGCTGGGATTACAGGCATAAGCCATGATGTCCAGCCGAATTCTCTTTTTTAACTCCAAAAAACAGCCTTTAGTCATTTAGATTCGTGCACATATGTACTTCTTTCTGTGTTCTTGCCTCTTGTTTGTCAGAACCTTCTTTCTGCCTGATACATTCCTTACAGTGTCCCTTAGTGTTTTTAGGCTGGTGTCAAAGATAGCACAACCTGTTTTTGGTCTGGAAATAATTTTATTTCTCTCTCATTTTTGAAGGATATTTTCACCACATTTAAAGTTATTTTCCTTCACTATACTGAAAATGTTTCACAGTCTGTTGTTGCTAATGAAAATCCAGCTGTAGCTTCATCCATTGTTTCTTTGGAAGTAATCTGGATGCTCTTTGTTTTTGATGTTATATAGTTTCACTGTGGTGTATCTAAGTACGGATTTCTTTTTAATTATTCCACTTGAGACTTGATTGACTTCTGGCTAGGAATTGATATCTTCCATGAGTTTGGAATGTCCAGCTATTACCTGTTCATACAGTTCCTCTACTCAAATTTCTCTCCTCATTTTGGAGCTCCAATTAGACATATTAGATCTTTTCACTCTATGCTGTGTGAATTTTAACTTTTTCTTATTTTCCAACTCTTTGTCTCCCGGGGCTACATTCTACATAATATCTTCTGATATCATCCAGATCATTGAATCTGTGTCCAGATGTTTCTGATCTTCAGTTAAACACTTCCATTGAGGTTTTTTAAAACGATTACATTTTTATTAAAGTATAATATACATACCAAAAGGTGCATAATTATTAAGCCCACAGTTCAGTTTTTATTTTTGAGTTGTTGGAGTTCTTATATAGTCTGGATACAAGTCTTTTGTCAGATATGTGTTTTGTCTATATTTTCTTCCAGTATGTGGCTTGCTTCTTCCTATTCTTAGTGGCAGCTTTTGATAAAAAGTTTTAATTTTTATGAAAGCTGATTTCTAAATTTTTATAGTTATTGTTTTCTGTGTCCTTTCTAAAAAATATTTGTGTACAATTAGGTCACAATATTGTTTTTCTACTTTTTCTTCTAGGAACTTTATCATTTTAGCTTTTACGTTAGTTCTGTGATCCCTCTTGTATTAATTTTTATGTGTGGTTTGATAAGGGTTGAATGGAAAAACACACCCTGTTTTTCCTCTGCTCTCACACTGCAGCAACAATCAACACAGAAGACTCTGTGACCGTATATGTGGGGATTTTCCCCACCAACAAGCAAGCAATCAGTTCTGCAGCAGACACCAGCTGGGTGTCCTCCAATTCAATTCTGACACTATCTACCTGATGATAGCGTCAGATCCCACAGGTAGAGGGCTCAGTCCCACAAGACTGCCCTCACTTCCGATGCCAGTCACAAGCCCCAGGTTGTTTTACCTGTGCTTCTGACCAACCACCTATAAATGGGTGATCCCACAACCTCCTCCTGGGGTTTGATCAATTTGCTAGAGTGGTTCACAGAACTCAGGGAAACACTTACTTAATGTTTTCCAGTTTATTATACAGGATATTACAAATGAAGAGATACATAGGGCAAGGTATGGGGGAAGAGACTAGAGCATCCATGCCCTCCCTGGGCATGCTGCCCTGTATGGGTTCTGCTATCTGGAAGCTCTGCACACCCTGCATCCTCTTGGGCTTTTTATGGAGACTTCATTGGATAGGCATGATTAAAGCATGGAAAACCATGTAGAAATGTGATTGGACAAAAAGGGTATGGTTTACTACTAATAGACCAAGTGGGGAAACCCAACAAGGCCTGTCTGTTCAGATTCTCCTTGGCCTGTCTGCACAGCTTTCCTTCCTCCAGGCTATGAGGAAGGACCCCTTCTGAAATGGGGGTCTTATGACCTATAATCAGACAAGGGAGGTCAGAGAATTTGTGGCCAGCTCCAACACAGAATGGCGGGGCAAGATTAGAGTACACTTTGAGTTTCTATGGCCTGCCTTTAGGAGAAGTAACAAGGGCTATAGGAGTTATGAGCCAGGAACTGCGGGAAAAAAACCTCTGTATGTATACGCATACATGTATATGTCATAATATCATAGGTCGAGATTCATTGTCTTCCACATGGGACAGAACTATTTGTTGAAAAGACTTCTTTCCACATTGAGTTGTTTAGATGGCTCCACCAAAAATCAGTTGACTGTATAAGTGTCTCTATATTCCCTATTCTTTTTCATTGATCTATTCATCTGTCCTATGCTAGTATAACACTGCTGTGATTACTGTAGCTGTGTAGTATGTCTTGAAGTTAAGTAGTATATAGTTCTTCCAGCTTTGTTCTATTTTTTGAAGATAGCTTTGGCTATTATAGGTCCTTTGCATTGCCATGTAAATTTTAATATAAACGTGTCAATTTCTATTTTTTTTAAAAAAAGAACATGCTGGAATACTAGTTCATCAATTGTAACAATGTGTCACACTAATGTGAGATGTTAATAATAGGGGAAATGGATATGGGGGAGGAGATGGATATGTGGGAAACTCTCTGTACTTTCTGCTCTTGGAAGTGGAAGCTGCAGTCCCGGTTGAGCCTTCAGGTGTCTGCAGCCCTGACCAATAGCTTGACTGCAGCCTCATGAGAAATCTTGAGACAGAACCACCCAGCTAAGCCACTCCCAAATTCCTGACCCACAGACACTACGTTAGTGCTAACTTTTGGGATAATCTGTGTCACAGCAATAGATAACAAATACACCATCTTTTTTTTTTTTTAAGAGATGGTCTTCAGTAGCAAAATACACCATCTTTTACAGAACTGTACTGAAGGGAAAATGAGTCACAATTTCCTGGGTTATTTTGCCGTGACATATTCCCAGGAGTAGAATAATGGCCCAAAGACTATGAATAGAAATAGTTTCCTGGCACATTAACACTTTGCTGCAAACATTGAACATACCTTTTTGCCTAGAGCAGGGGTCAGCAAACTTTATCTTAAAGGGCCAATTAGTAAGTATTTTACACTATGTATGCTTAGTGGCATAATCAATGATATTATTTAGGTAATTCTATAACCATCTAACATGTAGCATAAAATCCATTCTGAGTTCAGGACCATACAAAAATAGGCCTTAGGCTGGAGATAGCCCATTGGCCATAGTTTGCCAACCACTGGCCTAGAGTCTCTGCAATGCTACGTTTTATAATTTTCAGTTTTTTTCATAAAATAGATATTAAATGATATATCATTTTTGTTTTAATTTGCTTTCAGTATCTTTTAAGGGAAATAAAAAAATCTGTTCATGCTAGTGTTGTCTCAGTTCTTTGGAAAAGCCGTTGGTTAGTTAACTGAGTACTCAGCACTTACTTAAGACCTTGCTACCCAGTATATGATCTAGATGTAGCTCCTTATTCTCATTATTCTGTCCTAACTTGTTATTCACAAATATTATATTACTTTCACTCTTTAAATCTAAACAAAATGAAATGTGTTGTAATTTTGAGAATTTGTATTTTTTTTTTTTTTGGTTTTGTTTTGGTTTAGGGTTTGTATTTTGGCAGATGTCGGCACAGCTGTTCCAAACATGAAGCGTCGCTCTCTCCATCCTCAGCCCCTGCTTAGCCAAGTTCCTGTTGACAGAATTAGACATCTTCATTCAAGGATCTTCTCAGTGCAGACTGGGATACCAATCAGACCAAACACTGGGGTAAGCAACGTATTCCAAATGCATGCAAGAAAACAGATACTGGTTTAATTCTTGGAACCATGCTATCATTCTGTCAAGAAGTGTACATCAGGCCGGGCGTGCTGGCTCACACCTGTAATCCTAGCACTCTGGAAGGCTGAGGTGGGAGGATCGCTTGAGGTCAGTGTTAGGGTGGAAAGCCTGGTAGGTAGGTGCTCACAGCGTGGTGGAGGAAGATTTTTCACTCAAAGATTAAGATATAAAAGTTAAAAAGTTTATTTTATCGTCTTATAAGGACAGAGAGAATGAGAGAGTGAAAGAGGAGTGGGGGGAGAACAGGGGGAGGGCATGGCATCCCAAAGAAGGAGAAGGGGTGCCAGCAGCAGGGCCAAGTGACTGGCTGATTTAAGGGGGACGAAGATAAAAAAAATAGCGATGGCTCTCACTTCATAACAAAAGCGGCAGCAGATAGATAACAAAAAACTGCAAGGATGTCAAAGTTCAAGGGTTGGTTTCCTGCCTTTCCTTGGAGAAGAGATTATCACAGGAGATGTGACTCTGCCCTGCAGACATGGTTGAGGCTGTAGCTCATTCTCCTGCTGTTTACTCAGGAACTCTGTAAAAGCAGATTCTCAAAAAACAATTTTGAAACAGAGACATTTACATCTCTTTTCTGTTCATTCAGCTCTTTTCAGAAGTTGTGCAAAACAGAACTCCGGCACAGTGCCTGTTAGTGAGAGAACCCATAGGATTGATCTTTAACTGTTCCTGGGGAAATTGTAGGATTAGTTATTTTCCTGTTATTTTTTCAAGGCCACCCCTTTCAGTTGGGAGTTTGAGACAAGCCTGAGCAAGATCGAGACCCTGTGTCTACTGAAAATGGAAAAATTAGCTGGGCTTCGTGGTACACATCTGTAGTCCCAGCTATTGGGGAGGCTGAGGCAGGAGGATCGCTTGAGCCCAGGAGTATGAGGTTGCAGTGAGCTATGATCACACCACTGCACTCTGGTGTGGGTGACAAAGTGAGACTCTGTCTCCAAAAAAAAAAAAAAGAAAGAAAGAAAGAAAAGAAAAGAAAAAATGTGCAGATTTTAGGCATAAAAATCGGCCTCACCAGGTTTCAGCAATATCAAATTCTCTGCTCTAGTTCAAAAGCAAAAGATGGAGTTTTGGACAGGTATTAACCCAATGGAAAAAGTTATCAGAAAAGATCATAGTAAAGGTCCTGGCCATTCCTCTGACCAGGAAGAAGATAGAATAAAAACACTAAATCTACTGGCCAAAAAGCATATTTAATCTTTGACTGTGAAATAGATCATGTATTATACCACCTGGAATTTAAAATTTTTTAAATATATCCTTATGAAATATATGGACAACCTGTAATATTCTTTTAATATTGAAAAAAGAAGATTGATGTGCATTTTATAAAGTGTTCTTGGTTTAGCTATAGTCTTATTTTAATATAAAATAAGACTCACTTTTATGAGTTAGTGAAAATATTAATTTCATTGTTTCATAATCCTGAATCACATATTAAAGGGGAACCATGGAGCCTTCAAGTTGGGAAAGGTCTTGGAGTCGTCTAGACCAGCCACCTGTCCCGTACAGGAGGCTCTTCTCCAACTTCCAGCAAGAGATTTTCCAGGCTCCACTTGGCCAAGCTTTGATTTTGGGAGACAGCTTTCAAGTCTGCTTAGGAAGTATTTCTCAGTGTGCAACCTTAGACAAATCAATAGCACTGCCTTTTGATGAATGCTTGGGGTGAATGTGGCCTCTATCATGTTGAGTGTAGAAAATTCAGGGGGTGTTTAGTAGAGACTTTTGGGGATTTATTGATATTTTGGGCCAGGAACTTAAATCTGACCACCAAGCCTCTTCCCACAAGGGCTCCCAAGGGTAAAGAATTGTGCATAAGGAACACTGGCATCTGAGGCTAGAAGGCCCTCCTCCATACCCCAGCTCCTGCAGCACCACAGAAAAGCTGAATGCGAGTGTGTGGTGCCAGCCTTGAGGGTCCTTCCTTCCCCCAGGCCCAACTCTAGCTCTTGGGATCTCAGCACATGTGACAATATACTTTGACATTGACTGTCGTTACCACAGGGGACATCTTTGTGCTTGGGTGTTGCATACTTATACAAGTAATCTGTAGGATACATTACTAGAAATGGAATTTCTAGGTTAAAAATTATATGGATATTAAATTAAGTTTCATTCATGCAATTTGTTCTCTGAAAAAGTGATATCAAATTAAAACCTCATCCACAGTGGCATTTTCCCCACATCTTCATCAACTTAAAATTCTTGCCAATCTTATAGGTGAAAAAAATTTTATCAGTTTACATGTGGTATCTGTTTAGGCTACTCTTCCAGACTTATTTCAGTCTGTGCCTTCTCTTTCTGTCATTAAACATCAGTCAGATCTTAAGTTCAAGGAATTTTAACTTGAAGCAAATTGTGAACGTAACAGAAAAGTTAGTTAGATGTACTAGGAAGGAGTGCTATTGGACATAAGTCAGGGGCCACCTACTGCCTACCAGCTTCTATCTGTGACCATGTTAATGCTGTGTCTCCCTTTTATTTTTTTATTATAGTTCAATCTTCTCTGCCAACAATTCTATGCCATGCTCCTAAAAAAGGTTACGTATTCTTGGCGCAACTGGATGCTGATGTTATCAATACAGATCCTGGTGCCTCTGGTGATCATTATGTTAAGCCTCACCTTCTTCAACTTCAAAACGAGAAGCATGGAAAATGTCCCATTGGAGCTGACTCTAAAAACATATGGTCAGACTGTTGTTCCATTCTTTATTTCTCAGAATTCCAGGCTGGATCCTCACCTTTCAGAACACTTTGCAAGTATGCTTGTGGCTGAGGGACAGATTCCTCTGGAAGTCCTGGGTAAGTACCAGGCCCAGGAGAATGGGGCATGAAGCAAGCCTGTTGTTCTTTGTGGTGAAGCTGTGTCCTTCTGGGGCACGTGGTGCTCTCTGAAGCCAGACTGAATAGCCAGAAGTTCCAGAAAAACATCTTTCAAACCCAAAATCATAAGAAAGGTAGGGTTCCTAGAAATTAGACTAAGTGTGTGTCTTTCTAGGGATGAAAGCATGCCCAAAAATAAAATTGACAAATTATCTGATGTGTTTAAATGTATTGAAAGGAGATTTACACTTCTATCAAGAGTTTGTGGATGAATTGGTGATAGATACAAAGAAAACTAAGCGAATGAGAAAAGGAGGACATTATTAACATCGGGGGGAAAAGTTGTACCAAAAAAAAAATATAATATACTACTTGGTTCAACTGTAAATAATTTTTCCTTAGTCATAACAATGTCAAAACTAGCTATAGATTTAACTAAAATTATGATTTAACACTAGTGGGAGGAAGGGAAGGGGAAGTCTATAGTGGTTGGGGAGGGTTGTAAGAGAACAAAATATAAATGTGCTGTTTAGGAATGTGGAGAAACACCAGCTAAAAGATTTGAAAGGGGGTGCTTCTGGTGAGTAGGCACTGAGGATGGTGAGGAGTAGGGCAGGGCACTGTTATTTCTTGTTATAAGTCTTGTATAACTATTCGATTTTTTAAATTATATTCATGTATTATTTTATTAAATAAAATGTTAAAGTAATGACTTTAAAAAAATAAAGTGAAGTGGCTGGTTGTGGTGGCTCTCTGTAATCCTAGCACTCTGAGAGGCAAAGGTGGGAGGATCACTTGAGGCCAAGAGTTTAAGACCAGCCTAGGCAATAGCAAGACCCTGTCTCTACACATTTAAAATTAGCCAGGCATGGTGGTGCGTGCCTGTAGTCCCAGCCCCTCCAAAGGCTGAGGCAGGAGGATTGCTTGGATTTTGAGATTGCAGTCAGCTGTGATGATGCCACTGCATTTTAGCCTGGGCAACAGACTGAGCCTCTGTCAATAAATAAGTAGATAGATAGATAGATAAGTAAATAAATAAAGTAAAGAGATCAAGTACAGAATATGATGTAACAAAATGGTTGGGATCATAATACCCTACCTCTCTACACCTTGGTTTCTTCGTATGCCAAATGAAGAAAATAATAAATCTTGCCTCATAGTATTGTTAGGATGATTCCATGAGGGAATGTCTATCAAGTGCTTTGCACAGTTGTGCCCAGTGGGCAGTCAGCAGTGGTACTATTGTCATTTTTGTTGTCATTGTGATTGAAGGTCTCTTCCAGCACTAAAGAGTCCACAATTCTAGATGGGTTGTATATTTGACTTGGCACGGTGTGCTGGGAATACAGTAATGAACAATATCATTACCAGCCCTCAAGGAGTTTCTAGTCAAGAGGTCTTATGGATAAGTGATATATAATTAGAACACAAAGTGACAGTGACTATGATTGGAGTGCTATGGAACCATGTAGACATATCTCCACCTTGGAGGGTCAGAGTAGGCTCCAGGATAAAAGCCTAAGATATGAGTAGGAATTGACCAATAGAAGGGAAAGGTAACCCAAAGAACATTCCAAACAACGAGAAGAGCATTTGTAAGCTTGGGGCACTGTAAGTCCTTAGGCATGGCTGGAACTTAAGACATGAGGCTGAGTTTGGGTGGTAAGTGGGCTCTGTATATCATGTGCAGGAATTTGGCTTTATCCTGAGGGCAGCAGAGGGCAACCGCAAGTTGATTGGTGAGGTGCAATATGGCCAGATGTGTCCTTTCAGACAGAGCCTGGAGATATTAGACAGAAGGCAGGAGCTTCGTTAGCACCACATAGTCCTGGCAAAGATGATGGGACCTGGACTCAGGCGAGGCAGTGGGAAGGAGAGAAGTAGATGGAGTTGAAAGAGATTTTGAAAAGATGAATAGACAAGACAGAGATTAACTGGAAGTCAGGGCAGGGTGTGCAGGAGGAGGCTGGTTTCCGGATGTGGTGGGGTTGGTGATACCAAGAGGAACAACAGGCTAGGGGAGATGGATGGTGAGCACTCTGCACCTTGCTTGGCCTGGTGTTACACTGTCTCTATAATTCTTATTGCCTAGTGGATATTTTGCTCCCTTCTAGGTTCTGTGGATGAGTTCCTATTGAAAAAGGCGAAAGAGGAGCCCGAGGACTTTAATAGGCTTTACATAGTGGCAGCTTCCTTTGAAGACATGGGAAACCACACTGTAGTGACAGCGTTGTTCAACAACCAGGCATACCATTCCCCTGCCCTGGCTCTGGCTTTGGTGGACAATTTTCTCTTCAAGTTGCTTTCTGGTGCCAGGGCTTCCATCACCGTATCCAACCACCCTCAACCTCAGTCAGCCACGGAAGTCTCGGAGAGTGTCTTATATCAGTACGTGCATCTTTTCTTCTCTCCAGGTTAAAGCTTACACATTTGTAGGGCTCCTCGCCCTACCACCTATTTTTTGTTTCTTGTTTTAATTACAAATTGTTATTTTGGAAGATGGTTGCTGTTAGCAGTTCTGCATAAACTGCTACCTTTCTTCTCATGTCCTGTCTTTTACAGGGGCCCTAAAGGACATTACCTTGTTATCAACTTGCTTTTTGGAATAGCTTTTCTGTCTAGCTCTTTTTCCATTTTGACTGTCAGAGAAAGACGCATTAAGGCCAAGCACGTCCAGTTCGTCAGTGGAGTTTATGTGGCTGTTTACTGGCTCTCTGCTCTGCTGTGGGACCTCATCTCCTTCCTCATCCCCAGTCTGCTGCTGGTAGTGAGTGCTGTATGGTGCTGGGATCCTTCCCCTGAAGACCACAGCAGGCTTGCCTTGGGGACACCTGTGCAGAACCAGAACCAGCTAGGAAGTCTAGGGTGGCAGCTCAGCCCCTGACCGGGAACCCAGGGTTTGAAAGGTCCCTCATCACTGACCAGTAAAAGATGACTCAGGTGGGATGCAGTGGTTCACGCCTATAATCCCAGCACTTTGGGAGGCTGAGGTGGAGGATCACTTGAGCCCAGGAGTTTGAGACCAGCCTGGGCAACATAGTGAGACCCTGTCTCTGCAAAAAAAAATAGAAAAACTAGCCAGGAGTGGTAGTGCACATCTATAGTCCCAGCTACTCAGGAAGCTGAGGCAGGAAGATCACATGAGCCCAGGAGTTTGAAGTTGCAGTGAGCTGTGATGATGGCACTGCACCCTAGCCCGGGCAACAGAATGGTACCCTGTCTCAAAAAAAAAAAGATGACTCAGTTCCTAGCATTGTTAGGAGCAAAGGGATCTGCTCTGTGGTCTCTATGTGGCATCCACAGAATTGCTGCTTCAAGCTAGTAAGAGGTAGTGCTTTGGGGACATGTGTTTATTGTCCAGAAATACCTCACCAGGGTACTGATGGGTTGAAGTATTTAATTGTGGTTGAGTTAAGTAGTTTGAGAGTTCCTGGTTATTTTGTTCAGAGTGGATCACTTCCTGCTTTGTTCTGCCTGTGGGACTTGTAAACATCCCTGAACCCCTCATTGCACCATGGGGCACTGCTGCTTTCCAGGGCAGCCCCTGAGGGCAGAGTTCAGGACTTGTTCAGCTCTGCACTGGGGGAGAGTGGAAGCAGGGAGGTGCCTGTGGATTGCTGGCACCTTATTTTAAAATGGAGGTTATCATATTCTTTCTCCAGTGCTTAGGATTGGCTCGTAGTGACTTTCCCAAACTCTTCTCCCTTTCCTTTCCTCAGGTGGTGTTTTTATACTATGATGAGGAAGCTTTCACACACAGTGGAAACATCCTGGCTGTTGTCGTGATGTTAATGCTCTATGGCTCAGCTGTTATCCCCTGCATCTACTTGATCAGCTTCTCCTTCGACAGTGCTGGTAACGCATGTGTCAAGCTTGTCATAATGCTCACCTTCTTGAGCATCTGCCCCTTTGTTCTCGTCTCTGTCACAGGGGAACAAGGTAAGGACCATTATAGCCACATATCACATAAAGCTTTCATTTTTCCTCCAGCAGCCTCAGAAATTGTGCCCAGGAAGGTGGGTGTCTACTAAAGACCTGTGAGACAGTATTCACTGCAGCTATAATCTGAAGAGTCCCAAACTGGAAATGTCCCAAACACACATCTCCAGGAGAATGGATAAACACATTGGTCATATTCATTCAGTGTATCACTGTTCAGCAATAAAAAAGGAACATGCAACCATGTGGATGAATATCAAAGATACAATGTCGAGCCAAAGAGTGATCACTGTATGACACCACTAATGTCAAGTCCACAACCAGACAAAACTAATCCTGGTGACAGCATCAGTAAAGTGGTTGCCTCAGAGTTGGGGAGAGGGAAATTGACTAAAATGAGATGTTAGAGAACTTTCTGGAGTGATGAAAATGTTCTTTATCTTGGTTGGGATGTTGGTTACATGGGCTTATGTATTTTTCAAAATTCATCAGCTTGTCCACTTACACTCTGAGCATTTCACTGAAATATATTATTCCTCAATAAAAAAGGTAATAAGTAAATAAATAGGCCAAGATTGAGGAAAGGCTTCTTGGTGAGTGTGCAATTAGAGTAAAAGAAGCTAGGAGTGAGGCATCGTTCACACTATGCACCTTAAAACTGTCATCTTCATGTTTAGGCTGCCATCTCTCTCTGGTCAGGGTTGGATAAACAAACTGATATTTTACCTCTGTAATGCCCTCAGGAGGTGTTCTGTCTCCTAAGGGACTCTTAATGATAATTCTGTGTCCTCCTCTATCTGTAAGATGACGTTCGGACAACTGTGAAGGTGGCCTACCAGACCTGCTCTTGCCACCCAGCTCATTTGTAAACCTCATCTCCATCTGCCCTCAACTTCACCACCTCTGCAGATGCATCCCATGTTGCAGCCATGCTGTTACTGATTTCCCCCAACACACTATGCTTTTTCTGACTCTTCTGCATGTCAACTGGAATAGAAGTAAAGTGACAGATTCAAGGAGCATAGCAAAAGAAAAATACTCATGGGTTGGAGGTTGAATGATGACAGAGGAAGAGGGAAAACCAGGAGTCAAGGAGAACAAGGTTTCTGTCTGGAGGCCTGGGAGTATGATGGTATAATGAAGCACAGTGGGTTAGGAGAGATGATAGAGGATGTGCCCTTTTTTTCCTTCAAATACAGTTACTATTTCCTATTTCCTTCACAGAGCTAGGCTACCCAACAGTCTCAAAATCCTTGGATCATACATTCCTGATACTTCCAGGCCACTGCTTGGGGATGGCTTTCTCCAACTTATATTACAACTTCGAACTACAGAAGTTTTGCAGGACCAAGAACCTGAACGAGACTGAGTGCAATGAAGTTTGTGAGTATTATAAATGGAATTTTTTAGTTATATTTTTATTGAGACATAATTCACATAAAATTCACCCCTTTAAAGTTTACAAGTCAGTGGTTTTTGGTATATTCAGAGAGTTGTGCAACCTTCATCACTATCTAATTACAGAACATTCATCGTTCCAAAAAGAAACCCTGTACCCATTAACAGTCACTCCCCATTCCCTTCTTACCCCCACTGCCCCTGGCAATCACTAATCTACTTCCTGTCTCTATGATTTGCCTGTTCTGGATTTTTCACATAAATTCAGCCATATAACACATGGCCTTTTGTGTCTGTCTTCTTTCACTTAGCGTGACGTTTTCCAGGTTCATCCACGCTGTAGCGCGTGTCAGTGCTCCGTTCCTTTTTATAGCTGAGTAATAGTGCATTGTACAGTCATACCACAATTTTTTTGTCTTTTCATCTGTTTATGGACACATGGGTTGTTTCTACTTTTTGACTATTATGAATAACATATAATAAACATTTGGATATGAGTTTTTGTGTGAATATATGTTTTCAAATATACCTAGAAGTAGATTTGCTGCGTCACATGATAACTCTTTGTTTAGCTTTTTGAAGAACTACCAAACTGTCTTTCCCAGTAGCTGGACCATTTTACATTCCCACCAGCAATGTGTGAGGGTTCTAGTTTGTCCACATCCTCTCCAACACATTTATTTATTTATTTATTTTTAATCAGGAATGGCTCTTTTATTTCAGAATATTATGGGGGTACAACACTTTGGCTATATATATTGCCCATGCACTGCCCATGTCAGAGCTACAATCGTGGTCATCCCCCAAACTGTGCTCCCTGCATCCATTCAGTGAGAGTTTTTTCCATCCCCTCCACCCCCCTCCCACCTGCCCGCCCCCTGATGAATATTATTGCCGTGTGTGATGTAGGTGTTGATCAGTTAGTACCAATTTCATGGTGAGTACCAGTGGTGCTTGTTTTTCCATTCCTGTGACACTTTGCTTCGAAGAATGGGTTCTAGCTCCAACCAGGATAATACCAGATGTGTTAATTCACCATTGTTTTTTATGGCTGAGTAATACTCCATGGTATACATATACCACATTTTATTAATCCACTTGTGTATTGATGGGCACCTGGGTTGTTTCCACATCTTTGCAATTGTGAATTGTGCTGCTATAAACATTCGTGAGCAGATGTCTTTATTATAAAATGTCTTTTTTTCCTTTGGGTAAATACCCAGTAGTGGGATTGCTGGGTCAAATGGTAGTTCTACTTTTAGTTCTTTGAGGTATCTCCATATAACTTTCCATAGAGGTTGTACTAATTTGCAGTCCCACCAGCAGTGTGTGAGTGTTCCTATCTGTCCACATCCCCGCCAACATTTGTTGTTTGGGGATTTTTTGATATGAGCCAATCTCACTGGAGTTAAGTGATATCTCATTGTGGTTTTGATTTGCATTTCCCTGATGATTAGAGAAGTTGAGCAATTTTTTATATGTTTGCTGGCCATCATTCTGTCTTCTTTTGAAAAGTTTCTGTTCATGTCCTTTGCCCGTTTTTCTCTCCAACACATTTAAAAACTTATTTATTTTTTTAATTGTGGCAAAATATACATAACGTTAAATTTGCCATTTTAACCATTTTTAAGTGTACAGTGCAGTGGCATTAAGTATATTCACATTGTTGTGAATTCACATGCACATCCATCTCCAGAACTTTTTTATCTTGCAAAACTGAAACTCTGTACCTATTAAACAATAATTAATTAAACTCACAATTCCCCCCACCCTCAGCCCCTGTCAATCACCATTCTACTTTCTGTCTCTTTGAATTTGATTAAGTACCTCAGATGAAACATGTTAACTTCTTTCTCACTTCCTTTTGTGTATATTCTCTAGATAATTCTCTTTGTGGTTACCATGGGGAGTATATTTAACATCATTTTTTTTTTGACATAGCCTCACTCTGTCACTTGACTAGAGTGCAGTGGCGTCATCATAGCTCACTGCAACCTCAGTCTCCTGGGCTCAAGCAATCCTCCAGCCTCAGCCTCCCGAGTAGCTGGGACTACAGGTGTGCACCACGAAGCCCAGCTAATTTTTTCATTTTTAGTAGACACAGGGTCTCGATCTTGCTCAGGCTGGTCTCAAACTCCTGACCTCAAGTGATCCTCCCACCTTGGCCTCCCAGAGTGCTAGGATTACAGGCAGGAGCCACTGCACCCAGCCTTGAGTTAATTTTTTACATGGTGTCGAGTAGAGGTACAGATTCATTCTTTTGAATATATTGTCTCAGCACCATTCTTTGAAAAGACAAACTATTTATGGTTTGGAAGATTTTTAACTACAAATTCAATTTTTTTAATAGCTTAGCTTATCAGTTTCTACTTAGGTAAGTTTTGGTAGTTTGTGGCTTTCATAGAATTATCTCACTTATGTGCTAAAATTTTTCATAGTATTCCCTTATAATTATTTTAATGTCTATGGGGTCTGTAGTGATGTAATGTCCTTTTTTTCATTCCTGATATTGGCTATATTTTCTTTCTTTTTTTGTCAAACTTTTTAGAGATTTACCAATTTTATTCTTTTCAAAGAACCACCATTTGGTTTCATTGATTTTTCTCTATTGTTTTTGTTTCAATTTCAGTAATTTTTGCTCATAATATGCTTTTCTTCTTTCTGCTTGATTTGGGTTTATTTTGCTGGTCTTTTTTGTAGTATCTAAAGCTGGAAGTAAAGATTATTGATTTGAGAACTTTTTTTTTTTTTTCCTGAGACAGGGTCTCTGTTACCCAAGCTGGAGTGCAGTGGCCTCATCACAGCTCACTGCAACCTCAAACCCCTGGGCTCAAGCAATCTTCCTGCATCAGCCTCCTGAGTAGCTGGGACTACAGGGGTGCACCACCATGCCCAGCTAATTTTTCTACTTTTTGTAGAGACGGGGTATCACTGTTTTGCTCAGGCTGTTCTCAAACTCCTAGCCTCAAGCGATCCTCCTGTCTCGGCCTCCCAAAGTGCTAGGATTACAGGTGTGAGCCACCATGCCTGGCCAAGAACTCTCTTTTCTTATGTAAGCATTTAGTGGTATACATGTCCCTCAGAACTGCTTTAGCTGTATCCCACTATTTTGACATGTCATATTTTCATTTTCATTAAGCAGATGTTCATAAAGCAGACTTTTTAAGATTAATATTTTTGATTGACAAATCACAATTGTATGCATTTATGGGGAACAATGTGATATTTTGATATGTATATATACAATGTAGAATGATTAATTCAAGCTAATTTTTAAAAATCAAGCTAATTAACATATCCATTACCTCACTTAACTATAATTTTTTAGGGTGAGACATTTGAAATTTATTTTCTTAGTTATTTGGAAATATACAATGCGTTATTATTGACTGTAGTCACCTTTCTGAGCAATAGATCTCAAAACTTATTCCTCCCATCTATCTGAAACTTTGTACCCTTTAATCACCATCTCCCCATTCCCTTCCTCCCTGCTGCCCCTGAAACCTCTGGTAACAATCATTCTACTCTTTACTTCTATGAGTTCAACTTTTTTAGATTCCACATATAAGTGAGATCATGCAGAATTTGTCTTTCTGTGCCTGGCTTATTTCCCTTAGTGTAACATCCTCCAGATTCATTCATAATATTTTTGGCTTTCACACTTAGATCTATAATCCACCTGAAGTTGATTTGTGTGTGTATGATGTATGGTAGGAGTCAGGTTTCCTTTTTTTCTACGTGGGTATTTATGAAACATGATAAGCTGGTTCTAAAATGTATACAGAAATACAGTGAGCCAAGAACAGCCAAGTGATTCTTGAATAAGATGGACAAGGTGGGAGTACTAGCTCCATCACATATCAAGACTTATTAATAATGCTACAGTAATTAAGACAATGTTGTAAGAGCATAAGGATATATAAATGGACCAGTGAAATCAAATAGAGAGTTCATAAACAGATCTGCAAAGTGCAGAAAAGTATGTACATTGTGATTCCATTATTCTAGAATATGTATGTATGTTTATATATTTTTATAAAAAACTTGGAAATATGCACACCCAACTGTTAACAGTAATTACTTATCATAGGGAAGTGAGGTTGGTGGGATTTGAGGTGATTTTTTTAAGTTTTGTACTTTTAAAACTGTTTGTATTTCTTTTCTATTTTTTTTTTTTTCCTTTAAGAAACAGGGTCTGTCACTCTGTCGCCCAGGCTGGAGTGCAGTGACATGGCCCAATCATGCTCAAGGCAGCCTTCAACTCCTGGGCTCAGGCAATCCTCTTGCCTCAGCCTCCCAAGTAGCTAGGACTACAGGCGCGTGCCACCACACCTGGCTAATTTTTTAAAAATTTTTTGTAGAGATGGGGTCTCTCTATATTGCCCAGGCTGGTCTGGAACTCCTGGCCTCAAGCGATCCTCGTCTTGGCCTCCCAGAGTGCTGGGATTACAGGCATGAGCTACTGTACCCAGCCCTATTTGCATTTCTTATGCAATTAGTTTGTGTACTTTTCCAACTTAGATAAATGATATTTTATATATTTAAGCTCATTTGGAAGGAAAATTGTACAAGAATAGCCAAGAGGATATAGGAATTTCAATAATGTTAAAAATGGCATTTTAAAATCAATAAAGAATGGATTCATCAATAAATGGTATTGGGACAGTTGGCTGTCCATTTGGAAAAAATATTATATTGCTTTATTACTTTATATGAAAAATAGATTCCACGTGGATTAAATATTCAAACATAAAAAACAAACAAGCTAAGGACTAGAAGAAAATATAAGAGAATAGTTTTTTAACTTTGTGGTGTGGAAGACCCTCCAGAGCTTGCTATGAAACCCAGAAACCATTATGTAATATATAAATATTTGAACACATAAACATTGACATCAGTATGGGAAAAGACACAATAACTAATGTTAAATAACAAAAATACTTACTGCATTTATAAAGGACAAAGGTGTGTGTATATAGATAATTTATGTATATATATAAAAAATATATATGTATCTCCATGCTATAAATCAGTGGGAAAATACAAACAACTTAATAGTAAAAAACAGGCAGAATATATAAATGGGCTATTCATAGAAGAAAAAATATCCAGTGTCCAATAATTATATGAATATATGCTTAATTTTACCTAAAGATAGATAATATAATGTCCAATGTTATTAACAGTATGTGGGAATAAGCATTTTCATAGGTTATTGTTAAGATCAAACTTTTTGGAGGGCAATTTGACACTATTTATTAGATTTTTTTTTTCTTTTAGAGACAGGATCTCGCTCTGTCCCCCAGGCTAGAGTGCAGTGGCGTCATCATAGCTCACTGCAGCCTCAAACTCCTGGGTTCAAGTGATCCTCCTGCCTCTGTCTCCCGAGTAGCTGGGACTACAGGCATGTGCCACCACACTGGCTAATTTTTCTATTTTTTGTAGACAAGGGGTTGCTGTGTTGCCCAGGCTGGTCTTGAACTCCTGGCCTCAAGCGATCCTCCTGCCTCAGCCTTCCAAGTGCTGGGATTACAGGTGTGAGCCACTTAGCCTGGCCATTATTTATTAAATGTTAAAAGTGCCCTTTGACCCAATAATCTCTACTTCTAGAAATTAGAAATTTATCTTGTAGAAATAACTACCTCCAAGATTGGAAATTATATATATATATATATAAAATTTATGAATTACATGATTATATATGTAATTATTATAAATAAAATTTATTTTCATATTGCTTTATAAAAGTAAAAATATAGAAATAAACTAAATGTATACCAAAAAGAGACTGGTTAACAAATTATGGTACATAAAATGATGCAGGCATCGAAAAGAATTATTTTGAACTGTATGCTCTGATATCATCAATGTCAATTATGTATTATTAAATGCAACAAGTAAATGGGAGAAGATATATAGTATCATTCCTTTTTTAAATTTTTTAACCCATTTTTATTTTAGAAGATAATATCTAGAAAATATGGATTGTACACAAAACTATAACAGTAACTATACTTTCTACTTGATTGATGTCTCTTTTTTCCAGTGAGAATTAATTTATTGTGTAATTTTAAAATATATATATTTAAAAGAAAATTTTTTAAGGCAGACCAGATAAAAGAGCATAGAGGCTCCTGAGTATTTTTTACATGAGTGGTCAGTTGAAGTTGCAGGGTGATTAATGATTGATAGAAGAACCAAACATAAATATTTTTTGTTTCAAATAACTGTCATGTGGATAAGGAGAAACCTTTTATTTATTTTATTTCATTTTTTATTTGACAAAGAAAAATTATACACATTTATTGTGTACAACATGAAAGAAGTCTTTTATTTTATTACATTATTTTTACAGAACATGGGTTATAGCAAGGGAAACGAAATATTCATGTTTACTATTTGCTGGGATGTGGTGATAGCACTGATGACAATAATGCTTCTGTTAAATGGTATTTGTTTTTTTGTTTGTTTGTTAAGTGATATGTGTAATAGGAATTTACCTCCTCTACGTAAAGGTGAGGAATAGCTTTGAAAATCACCCAGAGATTGATAACATCTGTTTATCCCATTTTAGCAGAAGGATATGTGGTCCAAAAGAACATCTATGCCTGGGAGTCTCTAGGGATGGGGAAGTACCTAACAGCCCTGGCTATCTCAGGACCTATGTATATGATCCTGCTTTTCTTTGTTGAAACCAATATGTTCTGGAAACTGAAAACCAGGTTTGCTGACTTCTTCATGGAGCAAAATGTGGTGAGTACATCAGAGTGTAAATCCTCTAAGGGCAGGTCAAGGGCCAGGCTCCATGGCTTCCTTCCTGTGGTCGATAGCTCCCTGAATTCTCAGCACGAGAAGGAGCCTGGAGACCATGTGGTCCAATCTCAGAGCAGAGAGGTGACAGCCATGCCCAGGGACACCCAGAGAGGGAGGAGGACTCTGGCTTAGCCCCTGTGATGCTGGTCCATATGCTGGTCACCCAGGGTGCTTTATGGGCCTGTTCATCAGACTCTGGGTTTCCTAAAACCAGTTACCTTCTGGAACACCTATTCCCCATAGTCATCCATGAGCCAGACAGGAGAAGGGTCTATTCAGCTCTTGGTCAGAATATCTTCTAGAGGCCAAGGCCACCCAAGGAAACTCTGTAGAAAATGGGCTTTTGTTATATCCTGACATGCCTAGGCTTTAGGTCTTATAGTTTTCTTCAAAAATCGATGCCACATGAAGTCTCCACATGTACCATATCATGGTCATGTCAATATGAGTGCAGCCTTGAACACCTGCAGTTGCTCCTGAGACAGGGGTAGGGGTGTGTGTATGAGAACCAAGGTCAGCTGGGCCCCAGCATCTTCCCAGGGAGATGGTCTTTGTGGTTCCCCTCAACCTCTACCTCCTGTCACAAAAACAGTTACATTTTCCCTTGTTGTCTTGGGAATGTAGGCAGCGTTGTGCAAAGTAGCATTAGTGCCTGAAGACCAAGATGTGGGAGAGGAGGCGAAGACTATCCAGACTTATTTAAGACAGTTGTGTGAGAAAAATCCACTAGTTGTTAAAGAAATGTCAAAGGTAAAGTCAGACTTGGCTTTAAAAAGTCAAGAACATTATTCTGTGGGGCCCTTTGCTGAGGAATTGGCAAGTTGGAGGGCTCCCGGCCTTGCCTGTGGGCTTGGAGTCCTGGCAGCTGACTCAAAGTGAGGTTTCCTCTGTCTGTGAATGAATCACATCTGAGTCCATGTGTGTGCCCTGAGACAGACGTTAGCAACTCAGCCCTCTGTTGTCTGTGCTGTGGTCCTGGAAGATGGGAGGGCCTGGGATGGGAGGGAACCAGAGCCATGAACCCTAAGAAGCAAGGAAGGTTAGAAAGTCAGACATGACTGGTTGAATCTCTCCGGATCTAGAAGACAATTTACAGAAAAGCCAAGGCAGGGGAAGGGCTCAGAAGGCTCAAACCAGGCTTCCTCAGTCTCCCTGATGGCCCCAGGGAGAATTTTATTGGGAAACCCTTCACACATCCAGGAACTTGGTAACATTTTCCCCTAAGTTTGTTAGTCTTGTTGTTTCCCTATAGTTACTGGTGGTTAAAAACAAAAACAAAAACAAAGAAAACCCTCAGACAAGCATCAAAAAGATTTTGTTTGCTGCAGGGACAGAAGGAAAAAGGTTTATCTTAGGGAATCAAGTTCTCAATACGCAAGGAAGTTGGAGGAGAGAAAACCTAACTAACTCATGCTGGGAGTAGCAGCTGAGAGGAGGGAGGTCCCAGCCCAGGGCCTATCCCAGAGCTCTGTGCCGTGAGCACAGTGCAGCTCTGGGACTGCTGATTGCCAACGTCCTCACTGCATCTGTCTTCTGTATCTCAGATCTATGTCAAGAAGGTGCCCCTGCTGGCTGTGAACAAGGTATCCTTCACCGTTCAAGCACAAGAATGCTTTGGCCTTCTTGGTCTCAATGGAGCTGGGAAGTCTTCCATTTTCAAAATGCTGACTGGGGAGAAGCCCATAACCTCTGGGGACGCTTTTGTCAAGGGCCTCAGCATCAGCTCTGAAGTAGGGAAGGTGGGTGTGGCCCTGGAAACAAAGCTAGGGATTTGGGGAAAGGGAACTGGAGTGGGACTTGATCTCTGAAAAATTCCATGTTGTCAGTTTCATCTGTGACACCCCCCCCCACCCCCGCCAAATGCATAGCTCCATCCTAGACGCCTCTCTGAGCTCCAGACCACACGTCCAGCTGTTTACTCAACATCATCTTGTGAATCTCCCTCAGGCACCTGAAAGTCAACGGGCCCCCTAGGTGTCTCCACCATGCTTCCTGGGGGAGGGAGTGGCACATGCCCACCTGCTGTTCAAGGCACCATCAAGACATGTAGTCAGCAGCCACAGTCCACAGATACACCCTCCCAAGTAGCCCTTGAATCTGCTCTCCCCACTCCCATTCCTACTATACACACCCTAGCTGAAGCAACTCCTGGTTGTTAATCTGTATCTTCCTTGACTTCTCTGCAGCATTTCTTGGTGCTGGCCTTTCCTCCTGCAGACACCAGCCTTCCTTTGTTTACTTCTGTAGCTTCCCTCTCTTCTGGCTCTTCTTCGTCACTAGCACTTCTTCCTCAGACTCCTTTGGTCGCTCTTCTTCTTCACCTGGCCCATTAGACTGGTGTTCCCCAGGGGTGCATCGCCAGCCCACTGTCTTTCTCATTCAACACACACTGTGCCCACCTGACTTATTTGTTGCCCTGATTCCCATTACCATCTGTTTATGGATGTCTCCCAAGTAGCCACATCCCAGCCCAACTCCAGTCCTGTGCTTCAGTCCAGCATGTAAATGCCTTCTAGTCAGCCTCACTCAGACATCTCTCAGATGTTTTAAACTTGAACTTATTATCTACACCTCAAACCTGCCCCCTTTCTTGAAGTTTCTATCTCAATATTGGCTCCAATTCAATGAGATGCTTTTTGAATGCTCATATGCACCAACAGTTGGTCTGGACCCAGTGGTTCTCTCGTGCCAGGTTCACATGACCCTGTGAACAAGCACTTGCCATGCAGTGAGGTTAAGCGTAACGACGGAGGTGGCACAGAGGTGGTACAGCAGGAGGCATGTGACAAAACCAAACTGCAGAGGCATGATCAAAGCTGTACCCTTCATGGCAGAAACATGCATAAATCATATGATTACTGAGAAATTTATCAAACTGGCCTCAATATCCATGACCTAACTAATGTTCAGGGAGAAAGAAGAACCTACACAGTCTAGTTTCAGAATCCATGTTCCTAATTGCCACTTGATATCGTCTTTTGGAATACATGGCTTGGTTGAACTAAGCCCCTCGTGGCTATGAAACATTTACAATTACTTTTAACTTTTTATCATTTAAAAAATCATGGGCAAGGTCTTATGGTAATAGCATACTAGGAAGTTCCAGCCCCCTTTTGCTGATGATAACTAGAAAAATTGGACCAAATATTGAAAACATCTGTTTGAAGTCTTCAGAAACCCAACAAGATCGTGAAAACTTACTAGGCCAGGAGGTAGAAGAAGACATAGGCCCAGGCTGGTGACCAGTTCAAGGCTGGGTGCTGAGATGCCTACCTGGGCTGTGTTCTACCCCCAGGTGCGGCTGTGGATCGGTTACTGTCCTCAGTTTGATGCTCTGCTGAACTTCATGACAGGCCGTGAGATGCTGGTCATGTATGCCCGGATCCGGGGCATCCCCGAGCGCCACATCAGTGCTTGTGTGGACCAGATTCTTGACGATTTAGTCATGGACATGTATGCCGATAAGCTGGTAAAGACCTACAGGTGAGATTTGGGCATTCCTTGACCTCCAGTTACAAGATGAGCCCCAGTTCTCAGTACTGGAGTGCAGGGCAAAGCCTGTCAGCTTCGGGCATGGGGCAGCTGTGCAGGTGACGGGGGTGGTCTCTGTTTCCTGTAGACAACTGACATGGCTAAGGACAGACTAATGGCACCACAGGTGTTACTGTCCTGACAGGGTGAGGACAGACCTTGCTTCCTGCCACTTCATGAAAGGCTTTCTGTATTTGGTAGGTTTGCATTTTAAGCCCACAGTTACTACATACCACTTATGTCTGGGGCATCGGAACTGCTGATGTTCTGCTGAGCAGCCTGAGGCATTCCTCAGGCTTCTGTTGCCAGTGACAGAAACCCAACTCCAAGTAACTTAAAGCAAGGCCATGTGCTGTCGGCGTCCAAGGACTCCCTTCGCGTTGTGCGCAGCGCCCCTGGAGGTGCATGGCGGTACTGCAACCCGGGGCTAAGAAGTCCAGAGATGCCGCTGACCTCTGGCACAGCGGGCCCAGGGGTCACATGATAATGTCCTTAGCTTTTCCCTCTCTGTTGGCTTCCGGTTTTTATGTTTCCTTGCACCTTTTGAAGATTAAATGAGTGTATATTTGCAAAGTTTAGAACAGTGCCTTTCACATAGTAAATGCTACATGTATTTAAAAAAGTAGCTACAATGGTCCTGTGCCCTTATTCTCAGATAGAGGAGAAGCATCCTCCCTGCCACAACACCCATAGAGACCCTCAAAGAAGACTCATCGACCATGTACTCACCTTGGACTGATCCTGAGCGGACAGCCCAAGTCACAATTCAGCCCTGGGTGAAGGTGGCAGGGCCACATTTCTGAAGCCTGGTGGGGGATGTGGGAGCACTTCCTGAACAGAGGAGGAGAGAGGGGTGGGTGTTGAACCAGCAGGGTTCACTACTGGGGACTGATGATTGCCACTTGCCAGGACCTTCTCTCCTCTGCCCCCAGTGGTGGTAACAAGCGGAAGCTGAGCACCGGCATTGCCCTGATTGGACAGCCTGCCGTCATCCTTCTGGACGAGCCGTCCACTGGCATGGACCCCGTGGCCCGGCGCCTGCTCTGGAATGCCGTGGCCCGGGCCCGAGAGTCTGGCAAGGCCATTGTCATCACCTCACACAGGTAGAGCCTGGGTCCCTGTGGGTCAGTGGAAGAGCCAGAACTGAGTCCATGGGAGGGCTGGTCTGGCAGGGGCCAAGTCACAGAGGCCTGTCAGCAGCTGGTGCAGAGTCTGCAAGGAGATCTCCAGGCCCTGCACGTGTGCCACACTCTGAGCACAGGAAGCAGGAACGGCCCGATCTGGGCACAGACACCTTCCTGTCTGCACAAGCCTTTGGCACCCAGGGCAGGCGTCAGCATCCCTCAGCCCTGTCTCAGGCCTCTGCCCCCTCTCCCCAGCATGGAGGAGTGTGAGGCCTTGTGCACCCGGCTGGCCATCATGGTGCAGGGGCAGTTCAAGTGCCTGGGCAGCACCCAGCACCTCAAAAGCAAGTTCGGCAGTGGCTACTCCCTGCGGGCCAAGGTCCGGAGCGAAGGGCAGCAGGAGGCGCTGGAGGAGTTCAAGGCGTTCATGGACCTGACCTTCCCAGGTGTGTGCAGCCCTGGCAGCCTCCGCCACGTGGCCCTGGGCCCCTGCCTAGCCCTCTCCCAGCCACTGTGCAGAGGGTATCTATGCCTCGCCTCTGCCAAGTCCCATCTCCCTGACCCCTGGGACAAGAGTCCCCTCCAGCCCAGTCCTCATAGGAACACGGTCTCTCCTTTGTGCAGGCAGCGTCCTGGAAGATGAACACCAAGGGATGGTCCAGTACCACGTGCCTGGCTGTGACCTTTCCTGGGCAAAGGTGAGTACACGCGTCTGACATGACCCACTTTCTGGGGTAACTCGGTTTTTCTCTCTTCTCCGAACCCCCAAGTAGTATTCAGTGCTACTGCTGTCCTCTGATGTCTCCATGGCAGTGTTCACATGGATTTCATAGCACATAAGGTGTTCGAGCTGGAAGGAACCTAAGAGATCAGCTCTTCCCGCTCCCTCATTTCCCAGAGAGGGAATCAGCTAGGCCTTTGCCCTTCTGGCAGCATCCCCACCCCAAGAGTACAGACAGCTGAGTTCTGTAGGACTGACTTCTTGGAAGCTTCTCGGGAGTAGCCGAAAGAGAGATGGGCCTCTTGGGGGCCTTGTTACAATCCCAGAGGCCAGCCCGTTTTCCACCCTCTCTGCATCCTGTCTCCTCCCCTGTGTGCATTGTCTATGGGAGAGCCTGTCCACAGCAGCCTCATCCCTTCCCACAGGTGTTTGGCATTCTGGAGCAAGCCAAGAAGAATTACATGTTGGAGGACTACTCGGTCAGCCAGGTCACCTTGGAGGACATCTTCCTGAGCTTCGCCAGCCCTGTGCCTCTTGTCGAAGGAGAAGACCAAAAAGGGCAAGCAGAATGAGCAGGCCCCTCATCACCCTCACTTCCTCCCTTAGAGCCTGTCCTGCTGTAATAAAGACATCCTAGTGCCAGGTTAGCCCAGATGTGCATGGCCTGCCATGAGTTGCAAAGGGTCCAGAGGCAGCTTGCAGCCCAAAAAGATCAGTGCAGCCTCTTCCCCAGACTACAGAGCAGAGCAGGGCCCATTGCTCAGAGGCCTGATGGAGAACCCTGGTGCACTTCACTAGAAAGGGATGCCCCCTATGGTGGCCTATGGTCTCATTGAGACCTGGCTGTGGAAGTAGCCTCAGAGGAACACCTTGCATGTCCTCTCAAAGGGCAGTGGCCAGGGTGGGAGATGACCACAGTGGTAATTATGGCCCTGCCTGATGCTGGCTCTTTGCTCAGTCCTCTGCAGGCATCTTATCATTTGACCTTTCCTTCCTTAGGCCCAGGCTCAAAGGGCCTGAGGACAGGCGGTGGAGGGCCACTCCCTAGCCATGCCCTTGCTCATGGGCGAGAAGTCTGCAGGGCTGAGGGGAGTGTGCCCTTCCTTCCCCAGAATCCCCTGCCCGGGCAATCTTCCCATCCAGAGCACTTTCTTCCAGGGCAGGCCATGCCACCTGCACATATCCTGAGACCCAAGGTGTGGCGAGGTTGATGGCTGTCTGCAGAATTGTGGGCAGTTTGGATGGATGGGTGGGGGTGTGCACACATGTGCACCCAAATCCCTCGGCAAACAAGATGGAACCAGAAATGAGAGAAAAGGGGGCAACCACAGATTAGGGCTGGGGTAGGCTCCCTGTATGACACACATTCCCGAGTGGAGCCTCACAGAGACCACGGATTCTAAGCTCACACCTGGTCTCCTAGGTTGTAATGACACTGTTTTTCTGAAGGTAGGAAGAAGGAACATATTGATGAGTCGGCCAGCCTAAGTCACAATTTTTCAATATTTAAATATTTCAATTTGTGGACCTTCATTCTCTTCCTTGGCTCCTGCAAATGTTAGGGGTGGGCCTGCCTGTGACCTTACATCAACCTATGAAGTGGACATTACCCTACTTCCCAGATGAGCAAGCCGACACTTAAGAGATATTCTGCAACATTCCATAGTTAGCAGGTAGTAAAGCCAAGATTCAACTCAGGCAGAGTTTCTCAAAGTGGGTCCCCAACCAGCAGCATTAGCATTATCTGAAAACTTGTTAGAAATGTCGACTCTTGGAACCCACCCCAAGCCTGTTGAATCAGAAATTCTTGGGGCAGGGCCCAGCAATCTGTGTTGTACCAAGCCCTGTAATAACAGGTGCTTCTCATGGAGCTCAGGTGTGAGAACCCCCTGTGCTCCAGACCCTCACACAGTCCAGATGCAGGGGATGTGGCTGTGTACCTCTGTCATGTGGAAGCTCACCTCTCCTCTACATGTGCTCCATCAGACAGCCTTTGTCTCTCTGTTGAGGTGCCCCTGCCCCTTGCCGTGGGCCCCTCAGCTCCCTCTGGGTAGTGCAGATGCTGTTCTCTGTCCCTTCTCAGCCAAGATTCAGGAAAGTGTCATCCACAAGTCTTGCCTACACTTCCTACGGCCCCTCACCCAAAACACAGCAAGGACACACCCCTGGTTGCCACACATGGAACTTCACAAGGTCCCTGCTCCCTGGGCCTCTGTCACCCACATCTGTCCTCATTCCTCCATTGCCCCCTCTGCCTCCTCTGAAGGCTCCTTCCTCTCCCTGAACAGTGGGATTCTTCAGGCCCCCAACTGACTTCACTTCTTATTCTACTCTGCACCCTGCCACCCCTGAATTTTTTTCTCATTCACCCCAGGCCTTCAACTGACACCTTTCCCACCATGAACTTCCCTGAGCTTCCAACGATCTAGACTTTTCCAACGAGTTCTCGCACCCTCCTAAAGCCCAGTGGGAAATGGGCTGGTCCTCACTGCGGAGGAGTGGCCCTAGAGGCTCCAACTGCCAGTGCAGCGGGTGGGGTCAGGGGCAGGCACAGCTGCAGCATAACCTACAGCTGCAGCTAAGAGAACACCTTTTCCTAAAAAATAAGAAAAGTTTGCCTCTGAATAAGTAAATGAGTGATTAGGACACAAAGAACAAGATAGAGTTAAAGGACAACCTAGGGACTTGGAGGAACCAGGGATGCGTTACTGATTCTATGACCTTCGTTCATAGCATGAAGCGTCACGGGAGTGGGAGCAGGAGTGTGGCTGATGTGCTTATTGTGGGATTTAGTTTATTAGTCCCTTCAAGGTGCGAGTAGAAGCTAACATTGAAAGTGCACCTCTGCCCTGGGGGAGACAGGGGACAAAGTAACATAGTGCAGGGGAGGAGGACAAAGTAACAACTCGGGAAACAGTAACCCATGGGGACAAGGCGTGGCAAAGGGATGAGAAATCTGAGGGGCCCACCATGGACTACTCCCCTTCCTTCGTTAAAAATAATTTTATTCTTGGATTTGTATAATATGCCCATTTTATTATTTTATTGCGTTGTATCTTGTGTTTTCATTACAATTCTTTATTAGATTTAAATTGTTTACTTGCTTTTCTCCTGTCAAGTATGTAGAGCAGCCTGCCCTTGCTTTTGTGAGGGCGCGTGGGGCATCCGGGGAGCAGGCCCCAAACGTGCCCAGCTCCGCGCACTCTTCGCCCTTCCTCCACCCTCTTCCCGGGCTGGGGCAGGGAACGTCCCAGCTTCCGTGAGGGCCTCTGGGACCACTGGTCAAAGTGGGGTGGGGGCGGGGCCAGGGGAGGGGTGCAGGGACAGCCACGTCCAGGAAGAAGGGGTTAAACGTGCGGGCTGCGCCGACGAAGCCTTGGAGCCCCGGGTCATGCCCTCCCCGCAGCGGCTCGGCCCCCAAACCAGGGGTCTCCACCGAAGCACGCGGCGGAAAGAACGGCCGTGCGGGCTCGGGTCGGGGGCCCAGGCCGGGCCGCGGACGCGCCAGAGCTGCCACGGGACGCGCTTCCCGCCGGCCACCGCACCCGCCCTCGCGACCTACGGCGCCGCGGCTTCTGGTCAGCGGGGAGGCGGGAGGCCGCGCGGGCTCCGCCAATCAACGGCCAGTGTTCGAATTCGCGTCCTGGCACAACCAATCGCGGGCGCGCGTAGCCGGCGGGGTGGGCGGGGCTGGGCCGGGGCGGGCCAATGGGAGCGCCCGGCGCGTTTGAAAAGTGGGGCGGGCTGCGGGGCGGGGCCGGCGCCTGCGTGGGGCGGTGCGCACTGGCCGGGCGCGGGCGCGCTTGCGGGGGGCGCGGGCGGCTGCGGAGCCAGCGCGGCGATGGGGAGCGGCGGCGGTGAGTGCGCGGGCGCGGGCTGGTTGCGCCCGTCACAGCCCCGCGCCCCTGCTGCCTGCCCGGCGGGGGCGGCGGGTCCTGGCGGGTCCTGCGGGAGAAGAGGCCCCGACGCGGTGGGCACGGCGGGCTCGCGCCCCTCTCCCCGGGTGGGGGTCGCTGCCGCCGCCGCGCACGCCCTGCGCGCGGGGAGCCCCCAGCCCCGAGCCCGCCCGCGTCCGGGGTGCGGGGTTAAATGCCCGGGGCGCCCGCGCCCCCTCGAGGCGCCTCCTCCCGTGCAGCGGCGCCTCCTTCCCTGTTCCCGGGGAGGCAACTGCTCAGGGCCAGCTGCTCTTCTGGTTTGGGGGGTCGGGGGCTGACCGAGCGTGTGGCGGGGAAGAAGCGATGCCGTCGGCTCGGGCCGCCTAACGTCCCATCCGCGCACCTGCGGGCCCGCTCGCCGGGTGCCTCCGGGGGACGCGGGGCAGCCGGCGGCCGCGCCTGCCAGGTCCTCCTGTCAGTGGGCGACAGTGGGACCTGCTCCCGTGAGAGCGTCCCACGGACCCGGCACGTGCCGAGGGCTCAGTAAACACGAGCTGCGATTTCAGCTATTATGATAGTGGTTTTTAAACTTTCTAAGTGTCTGTCCTGGAGCAAGAGAATGAGGAACGTTTTATGGTAAAGCCCATATAATCTGTAGGAATTAGTTGTCCTGGAAATACGTTTGGCTTTTGCAGCACATTTAATTGCTGACAGGAAGACCCAGGTCGAGAGGAGGGAGGGACAATCGCTAAAGCAGCCCTGGGGAGGGATTCGTGCAGACAGAAGAGCAGCCGCTTTCCGTCAGGAGTGGAAGGAGGAAGGGGTAGAAAGATAGGTAAATTTGCAGATGGGGGGGCAGGCTCTTGAGGTTCCTGTGTGAGGGCTTCTATTCTCCTGTGAGATAGGGGCAAGGTCATCTGCTTAGGAGGAAGGGATGGCTGGAGTGGAAGCACCCCTGTGGGGAGAGGGGGAGAGGGGGAGCGAGCCCTTCAGAGAAGGATGGCTGGGCTGGGGCCCGCCTGGGGGTGCAGGGCCGTTTCTCCTTTAACAATTGAACCTGTGTAGGTCTAGGTTTGTGTTGGGATCCGAACAACCACCTTGCTGAGTAGCTGTCAACTCCCCATTTTATGGAGGAGGACACTGAGACTCAGGGACCAGGCAGCTCTGCAGAGCCAAGACTCAGACACGGACTGGCCTGGCCTCCAAGTCTGTTGCTTCTCTCTAAGGCTGACCCTCCTGATTTGGACTCGAAAACTAGACTCTTCAAGCTGTAGATCCTTATTGAACATTATGCTTTTTGGTCATATGTACAAAAAGTGGGAAAGCTACCCAGCAAGGGCCCAAGGGGCCTTCCTGAGAGTAAAATGCAAGGGCCGTCCTCAGCGTTGGCTGCTTTCCCCTTCCTGGTTGTCATGTGGGCTCTGGGTCAGAAACTTTCCCAGTAGCCCAGTTTCATGATGCCTGCTTTTCTCCATAAATATTTGTTGAATATTTGAACAACTGATGATTTCTTCTGTAATTTGTATAGTGCTGCTCCTTTATTTAATCTTTGTTTGGGACTAGAAATATAGTTAGTTCCTTCTCTTGTGGGGCAGGGGATGATAACTATTAGATCATCTTCAGATATAACTTTTCATCTTATTGAGACTTCTGGTTTTTTATTTTTTCTAAGTGGTCCACTGTAGGTGTGCCAAGTGTTTCTGTTATCCTACAAAGCGAAGAATAAGGAGGAGGCCCCGAAGCCTAACCATCTTGAGTCTCCCTGAAGATGTGCTCTTTCATATCCTGAAGTGGCTTTCTATTGGGGACATCCTCGCTGTCCGAGCTGTAAGTCGCCACATAAAAACAGTGTCAGCTCTAGCTTTGTTGGTTATGCCATCAAGGCCTTGTGTCCTTAAATGTCAGAGCAAAACTTTGGCTACAAAGAGGGGCAAAGGATACAAGGAAGATATTGTTACTAGGTGCTTGAAGATGTTCTGATTACAAGAACAGGACACTAAGGTTTGCCTCTATTCATTGTAATGTTTATTTGGACAGAGAAAGTTCCCTTTTATGGTGGTGAAATTTGCATCCCTTAAGAAATGAGATAAAATTAAGTATATTTTTGAGGACAAATCCCATGTAATATTCACCACTGAAATGGACTCTAGGAGTTATTTTTATAGACACTGAAACCACAGCCTCACAGTGAGTGACTTAACCTAGGGTATACAGTGAATTTGTGGGAAAACTCCAATGAGAACCCATTTCCTGACTCCCAAAGCCACCTCCATTACTTGTAATACACTTTACAGAACCCATGGGGTGCTGAATTTCCAGTGGTGGTAGAAACTTTAGCACTTAAGATGCTCACCTGTGTTCAGAGTTCTAGCCTGGGGGCTTCCTATGTTTGCCCAGGGCAGAGGCACCAGTGCTACCGGAGGCCAGCATTGCAGGTGTTAGTCTTTTCCAGCAGTCCCCTGTGAGCTCCAGGCCACACACCCACCAGCAAGGCCTCGGGTAGAGAAGCACAAAACAGGTTTCTGTCCTACCTGCCTCCATTTAGAGTCAGTTTCCCCAGTCCTTGCAAGTGTATACTTTTGCAGAGATGTCGCCCTCTCTTCCTCAACCTGGGTGCTCGCTCCTCTCTTCCAGGACTGTCATCCCCTGCCCCCCCTTTAGAACTTCAGAGAAACTCGTTTCTGGGCTTGTTTCTCTGTCCAGAGCAGCTTGTATACTTGTATACACAGAGACTGGGGTCCTTTACTACCTGGGATTGGGATGGAGACAGGAGACCCTACATTTACATCCTGTCTTCAGGAGCCTGTGGGAGTGAGTTTCGGGTGGCCCCTTAGTAATCCACCCCTGGCTCTGTTGTTCTGCAGGTGCACTCCCACCTGAAGTACCTGGTGGACAACCATGCCAGTGTGTGGGCATGTGCCAGCTTCCAGGAGCTGTGGCCTTCTCCAAAGAACCTGCAGCTCTTTGAAAGGTACCCTGCAGCCCGAGACGGCTCTGCTCCGCCTGCCTTTGGGCCTCCTGCTGTGTCAGTCTGTGCCCAAGGCCTGACTCAGGAATGATTTTCCTGCTGCTGTCTCCCGTAGCACTGCCTCATCCCCGGGGAATGACCAAGGGCTGTAGACCTCACCCATCGTGCCACATCACAGGCCCATGGTGCTTCCAGACGGTTCCCATGTGACCCAAACACGAGTCACTTGCGTATGGAAATGTTACTCAGCTTTCTTTTCCTTTGGTCAAAGCCGTGGGATTTCAGTTATATTTCATTTCACTCATGGGCTGATCCCACTGCCTGTGACCCACGGGCCAGCAAGCAGGTAGGCCACTCTTGGAACCAGGCTCAGCTTGAACTTTAACAAACTGAGAAGCCACAGCTTGGGGGGGGATTTTCCTGACTAGGGTTCACACTGGCCCTCGTCCACCTGAGTTGCCAGAAATCCAGTTAACAAGTGCAGGATGGCTGTGTTGCCTTGGCCACGGTTGAGCTGCTTCTGGATAAAATGAATATATTTCTTAGTGAGACACAATCCACATATCATACAATTCACCCATTTAAAGTGTGCAACTCAGTAGTTTTTACTATATTCAGAGTTGTGCAAACATTACCACTGTATAACTTTAGAATATTCTCATTACCCCAGAAAGAAACCTTGTACCCATTAACAGTCACTCCCCATTTTTTCCGCAATCCCTGAAACCCTGGGTGACCTCTAATCAATTTTCTGTCTCTGTGGATTTGCCTATTCTGAACATTCCATATAAATGGAATCCTACAATATGTGGTCTTTTGTGACTGGCTTCTTTCACAGAGCCTAGTGTTTTCAAGGTTCATATATGACATAGCATGTAATGGATAATTCATATTTGACTATGTTATGTAAAAGAATGTTCTGTTCAGAAAACAAGTATTCCGGCTTCAAGTGCTGTGGTACTCCATAACCTTCGTGGTGTAAAATAGTGTGGTGTTTTGTGTTCCTAATGTTTTAGGGCTGCTGAAAAGGGAAATTTTGAAGCTGCTGTGAAGCTGGGCATAGCCTACCTCTACAATGAAGGCCGTAAGTCGTCACCCCGCTTGGGTATTGACGCTGCTGCTCTTGCTGTATCTGATGGTCTGCCTGACTGTCCCCTCTCAGGAGCTTTCGCCCAGATGTACCCTGCTGAGGGACCCATTGATGATACTGTGACTTTGTAGGTTATGAGAGTCATGTCTTGTCTTAGCAAACCCGTTAATTCTGTTGGCAAAGAATGACTCTGAGGCAGAGACCCAGAATGGGGCTCCTCCGGCAAACCAGCCTTTCCCCAGGCTCATGCCTCTGTCGGGCTAACACCAAGGCCCACATGCGGATGCCAGCACCTCTCCTTGGCTGTCCTCTGTGGAACCCTGAGGCAGAGGTCAGCATGTTTAATTCCATAGGGTGTCAATCACCCGGGTAGCCAAGGTTCTAAGCTGGAAGCAGGTACAAGCAGGTCAGAGCCGGCCTGATGCCTGGATTCCTGCATCCCCAGAGGCCAGGTGCTCCTTGAAAGAACCTTGTGCAGGCTTTTTTTTTTTTAGAGAGGATCTCGCTCTGTCACCCAGGCTGGAGTGCAGTGGCATCATCACAGCTCACTGCAACCTCAGACTCCTGGGCTCAGGCGATCCTCCCGCCTTGGCCTCCCAAAGTGCTGAGATTACAGGTGTCTGCCACCGTGCCCAGCCACAGCCTTTTGTTCTACCAATTCCTGCTTACCTGCTCAGCACCCCAAGGAATGAGCCCATAGTCTGTACTATCCCACCTCCCAAAACACATAAAGACTGGGGTAAGCCAGGTACAGTGGCTCATGCCTATAATCCCAGCAATTGGGGAGGACGAGGTGGGAGGATCACTTGAGGCCAGGAATTCAAGACCAGCCTGGGCAACATAGCAAGACCCCCATCTCTACAAAATATGTAAAAATTAGCCAGGTGTGGTGGTGTGCACCTGTAGTCCTAGCTACTTGGGAGACAGAGGCAGGAGGATCGCTTGAGCCCAAGAGTTCGAGGCTTCAGTGAGCTATGATAGTGCCACTGCTCTCCAGCCTGGGCAAAAGAGTAAGGACCCTATCTCAAAAAAACAAAAAAAACCTGGGGTGTGGCCTACTATGTTCCTACTTCTAAAGGATCGAGTGTCTTGCTGAGAGAGGTCCCTGCCCTTGGCCAGCTGACAGAATTGTTGTGACTGCAGAGACCATGACCAACCTCCCTTTCCTCCAGGCTCAGGAGAGTCAAGCTCCTGTCCCCACCCTCCCATCAGAGAGCAGTTCCCATATGTAATGCATACACCATACAATTCACCCATCTAAAGTATACAGTTCACAGAGTTGTGCAGCCGTGTCTTCTGTCTAATTTTTGAACATTCTTGTCCCAAAAAGGATCCTCACCCCCACCCTGCACTCATTACCAAGGTTCAGGCAGTGGCTCCCAGCTGGAGGGAGGAGGCGCATAAAGCCTCCATGGGGGCTCCCTCCCCGACCTGCAGAGTCCAGGCTCTGGGAGGACTGCAGCAGGGCATGCGGTCACAAAGACCCAGCACTCTGGACCTTAGAGGGAGAAAGGGGAGGAGCCCCGTCCTGGAGGGCTCTTCCCTCTCAGGACACCAGCAACTTCGTGCTATGGTGGGCTTGAGGTTTTAGACTTTCCAAAGAGACTGCAGAACTTTCTGCATTCCGTCCCCTGAGACATCCCTGGGTTCTGTTCTGTCCATCCCCACAGTGTCTGTGTCTGATGAGGCCCGTGCAGAAGTGAACGGCCTGAAGGCCTCTCACTTCTTCAGTCTCGCCGAGAGGCTGAATGTGGGTGCTGCGCCCTTCGTCTGGCTCTTCATCCGCCCGCCATGGTCGGTGTCTGGAAGCTGCTGCAAGGCCGTGGTTCACGAGAGCCTCAGGGCAGAGTGCCAGCTGCAGAGAGTAAGTCCTGGCAGGAGGGGTCCTGGGACACAGGAAAACCCTGAGGCTAGACCCTGTGGGCCACGTAAAGCCAGGAACC
This sequence comes from Daubentonia madagascariensis, assembly GCA_023783475.1. Taxonomy (NCBI): domain Eukaryota; kingdom Metazoa; phylum Chordata; class Mammalia; order Primates; family Daubentoniidae; genus Daubentonia; species Daubentonia madagascariensis. Next base: position 2,115,219 of record JAKFHU010001581.1, read on the forward strand.
TCAGCGAAGGGGGGGTGCAGAAAACGGAGAGGGCAGATGGGGGGAGCGTCTTCAAGTGACCTGTTGGAGAGTAGGAGGCCTCGGAGGCAGGGTGGACTGCGGGGTTGTGAGTGGACGTGTTGACAGCTAGAAACGCTGGGGGTGCTGCACAGAGCTGAAGACCGAAGTCAGGGAGTCGTCCTCTGTGTGGGACAGGGGGCCACGAGGACACAGGCTGGGCGGGGGGCTGGCGTTTCTCTGCTCGTGATCACGCGTCTTTCTCCTTTTTTTCCCCAAGACTCACAAAGCATCCATACTGCACTGCTTGGGAAGAGTGTTAAGTCTTTTTGAGGTGAGTCGAGTTGTTCCCTGGTCTTGGACTTTGTACTGTTTGACACATCCCTGGCTGAGATCTGGGAAGTACTTGAAAAGCAGCACAAGGGGGCATCCAAGGCCTAAAGCAAAAGCCGCACCCTGCGTGGACAGGCCTCAGGGAGCCAGGTGGCTCGTGTGGACTGGCTACGGCTTGGATCCTGGCTCCACCCTCACTACCTGTGTGGCCATGAGCGAGTGACTGATCCAGCCCCTAGGTGCTGGTGAAAATTGCAGAGCAGGACATGGGGGGACCCAAACACGTGGTGCTGGCTTCCCTACCCGGTGGCTCTGCTGCTGGTGGGCCTCTCCTCCTGCTCACGTGGATCCCTCTGTTCTCCATGTCCTCATGGGCTTGGTCATCACTGACCCCCTTTGCAACAAATTTAGGGATGGTGGTGGCTTGTAGAGACAGGTGTGGCAAAAGCATCAGGGAGGGATGCTGAGGGGAGAGGCCCCGAGAGCCACCAGCACCGCTGTCCAGGCAGCTCAGGGCAGCTCCTTTGGCGCATGTGTGAAAGGCAGGCCCTCGCATGGCGCAGAGCTATGCCTGGGTTCCTGCGGGCCGCGGCCAAACCCAAACCTCATCCAGGAAGACAGCAGGGCCTCTGAGGCCGGGGTGCCCAGGCCACATTCCTGTTGGTTGTGGAGTGGTGTATCTTTAGAGAAGTCACTTCTACTCTGATTTAGTTAGCTTGTTTTATTAAAGGTGAGAGCAGTGGGTGTGATTACTTAGGAGCATGGAGAGGAGAGAGGGTGGTTAGTAGAATGACTTAGCGTCAAGTAGAGAATCAGGATCAGCTGTGCTGGGTCTTATTCCAGGACGAAGAGAAGCAGCAGCAGGCCCGTGACCTGTTTGAAGAGTCTGCTAATCAGGGGTGTTTGACCAGCTCGTACCTCCTCTGGGAAAGTGACAGAAGGACAGATGTGAGTGGACCCAGGTCTGGGCAGAGGAAGAATTACGTTGGCCAAAGGCACGGTCTCTAAACTGGCCCTTGGACGAGATTCTGTCAGCAAAAGGGAGGATCCTGTTACGGCTTCTGGCCTCTCCCAGCTCCCAGGAGCCCCTGGTCAGTGGGCTGCTCTTGTCAACCCTGAAAACAACCACTGTCATTTGAGGGATGGAAGGTGGGAAGCCACACAGTCGGGGACCTTCTGGGAGTGTGGGGAGGAAACATTTGAGAACCCGGTGGGTCAGTTCTTAGTTCATCCCAAGACACAACCATATAAAGGCACAGTGACTTTCTCCCGTTGACAGATGTCAGATCCTGGACGATGTCTCCACAGCTTCCGGAAACTCAGGGACTACGCTGCCAAAGGCTGCTGGGAAGCTCAGGTGACATGGGGAGCTGGCCTTTCTCCTTACAGCCTCGGGGCCGCGTTGCCTGGGCTCCCACACACGAGGTCAGGACCGGGGGATGCAATAAAATTGGTCCAGGACTGGAGGCGAGTCTTAAAGGAATTTAGCTCTTGGGTGCATGGGGAGAAGAGCCCAGAAATGCTTCATTTACCTTTGCCCATCTCCCCGCTTACCTCTAAGCCAGCCAGCCTCTTAATTTTTAAATGCTTCTGGGCTACACCTGCTATCAGAATTCATACCACTCTTGAGCGTTGTCCTGAGGTAAAACTTACCTTGACAACAAACCTTGAGGCTACTTGAGAGCAGAGGGGCATGTGGGAAGCTTTCCCATTCCTGTGAGCACCTTGCCGGTCATTCGACCTGCTTGCCAGGTCGTCCAGTGTTGGAACCAGGCAACCAAGGATTTGTGGTAGGCAGTCACCAGATTCTCCCCCTTGCAGCTGGGAGGAGGCCATTGTTTCAGGACAAATCAAAGCAAGCCCCCCTTTGCCAAGTGGGTAGAAGCTTATTTTTGTCACCCCACCAAGTGGGTGTTAGAGAGTCATCTATGCTCAAACACTAGGGAAGAAACCACAAGTCGACAGAAGGTCCAACCTCACGTGCCACAGAAAGTTGTGATGTTCATGTCCAAAAAGGCAGTCAACAAATTTACAAGAAAAATATAACAATGTAGCTCTATTAGAAGCTCAGGGTAATCAATAAGAATGTTAAGATGCTGATAGAAGTTCACAGGTCCTCCGTAGATTCTCAAAAAAGAGAAAATAAATTCAACTGGTTAAAAAGTGGAACACATCCAACCTCACTGCTAGTCAAAATAGTGTACCATGGCCAAACTCAGTGGCCCACACCTCTAACCCAGTGCTCTGGGAGGCCGAGGTGAGAGGATCATTTGAGCCGAGAAGTTCAAGGTTACAGTGAGCTGTGATCACGCCACTGCACTCCAGCCTGGGCAACAGAGCGAGACTCTGTCTCTTTAAAACAAAAGTGTAGCTTTAAATGAGTTTTGGGGCTGATCATATTAGCAAATTATATTTTTGTATATTTTTTTCTCTCTCTCTGTTTTTGAGTGGATAGCTAGTAACTTCTGAAAATAGATATTTTTAATGATAGCATTTTTTGCTGGCAAAGATGTGATAAAATAGGTGCTCCTATTAATGGATGTGAAAATCAGCACAAACCTTTCAGAGAACAAGTGGGCACATGTAGCAGAAGACTTAACACAGCTGCTCCTGAGGCCTAACCATGTAAGGAACCGGGTGCAAGTACTATCAAGGCTGCACAGTGATGTTCCACAGAGTAATAAATCAGAAACACCCAAATGGAAGAATAGGTGAAACATGCAAGCAGATGTTTAATAACATCAGGAGACACTTACGTTATTGTTACATGGGCAAAGAAAAGATAAAAATGTATACATACTTTGGTCACAAATGCATATATGTGTGATGTTATAAATGCATAGAAAAATCCAGAAGGAAATATATAAAAATGGTGGACAGTAACCATCTGTGGTCTTAGTGCTGGGCAGGTCACATGCTAAGCACTGACACATCTGAGTGAATCCTCGTCATCTGCCAAAGCAGATGCTGTTATTATGCCATTTATGAAAGAGAAAGAAACTGGGGTGCACAGAAGTCACCAATTTGCCTGTGGTCACACATGGGCCCAGGTTTTAAAGCCAGATCACCTGAGCCGCCAGCCAGCTCTTGGCTACTTTGCTACGTGCTCTCCCCCTGGAGCAGCTAATGTTCTCACCAGGAGAGTGAACAGAAACAAACTTAATTATTTTACAACGTAGACAGAAAATTTAAATTGGCTGAGGACCTGTACCAGGGTGGGAAGGCAAATGACATTTCATTATATATCTTTTGTCCTTTTTTTCTTTATTTGAATTTGGTTAACTTTATATTTCTTCTTTGGTTTATTTTTATTTATTTATTTATTTTTAGAGATGGGGTGTTGCTCTGTCACCAGGGCTGGAGTGCAGTGGCATGATCATAGCTCACTGCAGCCTCAAACTCCTGGGCTCAAGTGATCCTCCTGCCTCAGCCTCCTGAGTCTTTTTGTCCCTTTTAAAAAGTTTTTTCATGTGGTATACTACTTATTCAAAAAAGAACAAGAATTAAAATCTCAGCCATACTGTCACAGAAGGTTGAGGAGGCTTAGGTTAAATAGGGCGAATGTGTACATACATTTTCTCTACCTGTGTGGCCCTTTGCTTCGGACATGGAAAACCTCTAACGGCCGCTGCTTCCTACTCATTTGTGTGCCTTTCCTTCCTCAGCTGTCTTTAGCCAAAGCCTGTGCAAACGGGAACCAGCTTGGGCTGGAAACAAAGGCATCCAGAGAGATAGTCTGCCAGCTGTTCCAGGCTTCCCGCGCTGTCAGTAAGCAGCAGGTCTTCTCCGTGCAGAAGGGACTCAGCGACACGATGAGGTGAGGCATCCAGCTGGAGCTGCTTCTGTTTAAACTAAGTCACCAGTCACAGGGCAGCGAGGAGTTTCGTCATCAACCCGCCAGATACCCCCCACAACCCATGTGAGTGTGTTTTCTAAACCTGGGATGCCCAAGTTATCCAGGACTTTGAGGAAGAAAACATCCTGCTCCACTCTCTCTAGTTATCTTTCTTAAGCCACAGAATGTGTTAAACCATTTTAAACATCTTTGTAATACAATGGGATTCATATTCCCACCTCCTAAAGCCAAAACATAACCTTCCCTTATGACCTACCCACATGGGCATCAGCGTGTCATGTGAAACCCAGTGGCTGTCAGGCGCTGTGCCCTCGGAGGCAGCTGCCAGGACACGCTGGCATCACCTGCATCTTTCTGTGGGTCTGTTTTCCTCTGAGGTTTGGCGATAACACGCTTTTACTCTAAATCACAGAGCATACTAGAGGGTAAAATGGAAAATGCAAATGGTTGTTCAGGCTTACACCCGAGATTTCAAGTACCGTTTGGATTTGGTAGCCTCTGATGCTACCCTTCCAGCAGACAACTCCCAGCACACAGTAGGTGCTCAGTTAAAAATCTCTTCCCTGGGGAGGCGAGGCTTGATCTCACAGCCTCAGGGATATGACAACCTCCGCCCCACAGAGGGCTCCACGCTTAGAGCTTTCGCATCCCGTGCCTGTGGGGTGGCAGCCCCCATTTCTGCCCTTCTCTCTTCGCTCTTCCCTCTTTCTGTTGGGAGGGATGTGCTGATAACACCTTCTAACCCTCTTAGGCTGCTTTTTTTTTTTTTTTTTTTTACTATTGCTATTCATTTTAAGTGTGGGGGGGTTTAAACATAAATTTAAGCATTTTAAAGTATACAATTCAGTGGTCTGTTTCTAGAGGTCGGATCATTAAGCTTGTTAAATCCATCTACTTAGGGAGGTTCCCAGACTGTCCACAGTAGCCTCTGGTTTAACCCTCAAATGCCTGAGCCTCCTATGCTCTTTGTCCTGGGGGAACCTTCTTCCCCCTCTTTCTCCCACCCCTGGAGGTACTTCTGCCCGGGCTGACACTGTGCCTGCCTGTCTGCCTCTAGTGTCATCACTGTTCTTCTCTCTCTTTCCATCCCCCCTGCTTTGAGACAAGTATCTCATCTCCTGTGCTCGAAAAGGCGTTTACCATATTTGGGCACCCTTTGGTGTCCCTTGTGACCGTTTGAGTTCCTGGTCCCTGGCTTTGGCCCCTGTGGAGAGGGACCTTGTCTGTCAATCCTCGGGCGTTCGGCAGGGTTGCTGGGTGAGTGGGGCTAAGGACTCCAGCCTGTGGCCTCGGTGGCTGTGGCTTCAGCTGCGCTCCTGGCCCCTGGCTGTGTTGCGGAGACTGAGAGAAAAGGCCGGGGTGAGTGAGCTGTTCCACGGGGCAGTGCGGGTGTGCAGAAGAATCAAAGTTCTTGCTGCTTTTGAGTGACTTTTCGCTCATCCTGGGGCCCAGCCCCACAGCACAACCCACCTTGCCCCCCACCTGCACACCCTGAGGGTTGGGAGATTCTGGTGCTGTGAGAGGCTGAGAGCTGCCTTTTCACTTTGCACTAGGTTGAGGCCCCAAAGTACTCATATTTGTGAGCACTGGGAATGTGTGGGCCTGGGAGAGGGGGGCAGGGCGCAGAGGTGTGGGAGCCCACCAGCCTCCCAGCAACAAAGTCGAGAGATGCAGGGCTCGAGGGGGCGTGGGGAAGGGGACTCACGGGGTCTCCCCAGCTTTCTGGGGCGTGGCGTCTCCAGCCTGGGTTCCTAGGTAAACCAGTGGTTCCACATGTGACCAGCTCACTCACCCAGCCAGACAGGCCCAGTTGGGAACTGGAGACAAGGGCACCTGGAGAACACGTGCCCTGGTTTTCAGGGGTGGCAGTACTCTTTCTGCAGGTACATTCTGATCGACTGGCTGGTAGAAGTCGCCACCATGAAGGACTTCACGAGCCTATGCCTTCACCTGACCGTGGAGTGTGTGGACCGGTACCTGCGGAGGAGGCTGGTGCCCCGGTACAGGCTGCAGCTGCTGGGCATCGCCTGCATGGTCATCTGCACCCGGTGAGACATGCCCCTGGCCCGGCCAGCAGGGACGTGCTGGCCCTTCCTGGGCTCAAGGGGCACCCATGTGTCATGTGCTAGGTGGTTAGAGAGTAGAACGGCCAAGCTGAGCAGCCTCTGCAGGCAGGGATGGCAGAATTGACCCTCGGCATGTGGGCGGCTGCTCTGTGGGGTGCCTCATCCAGGCAGTGCATCCTGGCAGGACGCAAGTGTGGCCTCACTCTCACCGGCTCAGGTTGGACCGTGTGTCCCTGCTCCCAACAGCAACAGGGCTACCACGGTGGGGGGGGTCGCAGTCAGCCATCCACCACCTCAGCCTCAGAGTTCATAGAGAGAACCGCCTCTCTGAGGTCAAGTTCTCAAGTCTGTCACCAAAGTTAGTACAATCCTGGAGTTAGAGGGTCTCACACCCCCCCACCGATGCCCTGGCAGAACCCACTTCAACCATGTGGGCATCACTCCCGCACCCTGGCAGCCCTGACTTTTCAAATCGGACCATCTTACATTTTACCCAAACCTGCTTTCCTTTAACTGACACCTGATCATCCTGGTTTTGCCTTTAGAAGCAATGTGGAAGACAGATCTCGGGATATATTTTGCATTTGCTTGTTTTCCCTAAATCAGCCTCCCCTGCCCCTGCATTTCCCCTGGGAAGTGCTTTCCAGACCGACTGGTTGTCTGTCAGGATCAGTGGGTGAGGAATAGGTTTGGCCACACGTGGCAATGGGGAAACCTGCAGAGACTTCCTTCTCTGCTGCAGAAGGAACCCAGAGGCAGAGGGTCCGGGCTCAGGCCACTGGGGCGGTTTGTTTCACAAGGTCATGGTAGAGCCTGGCTCCCATCTCATCTCTGCCACCCCCTGGGGTGCTGCCCTTGTCCCCGTGACCCCCTCAGCTCCTGTGTCCACCTTTGTGTTGAGCTTAGTCTCGGAGCTGCACCAGGGTGGGCCCTGGAAAGTGTGGCCTCTGGGAGGCAGGCCTGTGCCAACTCAGAGCGGTGTCATGTCACCATGGAAGGAGGGGGCGTGGACTTCAGGGTGGGCAGACCAGCCACACACTGGCCAGAGCCCTCTTCAAATGTGCTCTTGGACCTGAACGCAGCGTCCCAGGTCCCAGATGGCTGGAGAGGTGAGGCCGCTGCCTCCCAGCTCCTGGGCCACAAACTGGCTAGCGGTGAGAGGACAACTGCTAAAATGCTTTAGGGGGTTGAGTCCCAAACTCTTGCCCCACTGCAAGACCTGGTGCAGTGGGCCCTGTACCTGCACCATGGCCCCGTGAGTAAAGTCTACCTTACTAGCCTTGGGAAAAAAAAAAGGCTGGGCACAGTGGCTCACACCTGTAATCCCAGCACTCTGGGATGCTGAGGCAGAAGGATTGCTTGAGACCAGGAGTTTGACACTAGCCTGGGCAACATAGTGAGAACCCGTCTCTACAAAAATTAGAAAAATTAGCAGAGCATGGTGGGGTCCACCTATAGTCCCAGCTACTCGGGAGGCTGAGACAGGAGGATCACCTGAGCCCAGGAGTTTGAGGCTGCAGTGAGCTACGATGATGCCACTGCACTCTAGCCGGGGTGACAGAGCAATACCCTGTCTCAAAAGAAAAAAAAGCGGGGGGGTTTAAAGGCTGAGATGCCCCCATCTCCATCAGAGTGGCACCTGTCCTGCTCCCACCAGCCACTGTGGACCCATCTTTTTGGTGTCTGTGGCCTTCAGGCTGTCATGCATGGCCCCTGTGCCTCCTGTCCTCCCTGTCAAGGTGATCAGTGCGTGAGTCCCCAGGGGCAACAGACAGACTTGGCCTCAGTCCAAGGGGATGCTGGAGCAGTGTGTTCCCGGATAGTAGGTACGGGTGGGTAGTAGAGAACAGGGTAACCACCTGCCTTGATGACTGTCGGGACCCCTGTGGCCAGACACTGCTGTGCACAGACCTTCAGGTGACCTTTGGGGCCCTTGCCTCCAACTCCCGACTCCAGGGCTCACCCACCTTCTGGGTTTAAAGCATTTACATTCAGTCAATGGACACTGTCACAAGACAGAGCAAATGCTCATCCTTAAGGTCGTTTAAAACTGAATGATAGCATTACTTGGGGGCCTTTTGCAGAGATGTTTTATGTCTGCCTCACAGCCCTGCCGCCCCCATTCTGCCTCTGTCTCGTGGCTCTGGACCCTCTTTCCAGCACCTTCCGACTACACTTGCCTTTTAATTCTCCTTGTTGGGCAAAGGCAGCTGGGTCCATTGAGTAAGCTCCTTTTGTCACCAAAGCCCAAAGCCATCCCTCCCTCCTTACTCAAAGCCTCCCAGAGCCCTGGGCACCCCTGAGACCCCTTGTCGGCGTTCCAGGTTCATCAGTAAAGAGATCCTGACCATCCGTGAGGCCGTGTGGCTCACGGACAACACGTACAAGTATGAGGACCTAGTCAGGATGATGGGAGAGATCGTCTCCGCCCTGGAAGGGAAGATTCGGGTAAGCGGTGGTTTTCTTTTTCCTTGTTAATCAGTTGTCACTGGGTTGGAGGACACGGGAGGACATTCAGCTTTGCTGCTCTGGGAGGTCCTCATGGACCCAGAGGGAGCTATCTCTGCTGTGCCCAAAGCCACAGAACAAGAGGCCATGGCTGTATCACATCGTCGCACGCCCTGGTGCCATGCACTCCCCCAGGCCACACCCGGGATTGGGCCCATGCAGCTGTGTGGTAGAGGAGCCCTCTGAGTGCTGTAACCCCACACCCACCTCCCGTCCGTGTAGGTCTCCACCGTGGTCGACTTCAAAGAAGTCCTACTGACCCTGGTACCCACAGCGCCAAGAACCCAGCATCTGTGCAGCTTTCTCTGCGAGCTCTCCCTACTGCACACCAGCCTGTCTGCCTACGCCCCGGCCCGCCTGGCTGCCGCAGCCCTGCTCCTGGCCAGACTTACACATGGGCAAAGTAAGGAACAGACCTTCCCGGGGGGATTCCTGAGGTCGGGGGAAGTGCTCAAATATGAGGGGGTGCAGGGAGGAAAAGGAACGGGGTTCTGTCTGTCCTGGAGAAGGAAATGTACCAGAATGGACCAAAGGCAGTTCTCTCTGGGAGGTGAGTAAGAGATGGCTTTACCTTAAGTTTTTCCCAAATTTCTGATAGTGGGCATACGTGCTCTACATATGGGGTCTTTTCAATTGGTTTTAAAAGGTTTGCAACCCTGAGTTCCAGGAAACTACCATAGAACCATGAGAGTTGTGGGCAGGAGTGGCTGGGTAGCCATCATGACAGCCCCTCTGTCCCGTCTGCTCCCCTCCCCAGCACAGCCCTGGACCACTCGGTTGTGGGAGCTCACTGGATTCTCCTACGAAGACCTCATGCCCTGCGTCTTGAGCCTTCATAAGAAGTGGTGAGTTTGTAAAAGAGAGGAGTCCTCCGCCCAGACTTGGGGCCTCACGGACCATCAGGGGCATTTGCTTCCTTTTGTGACAGCTACTGGTCCACACACATATCTTCCCGCAGTGAGTTTCAGGCCAGAAGTATTCCTCAGAGTCGCCATTTAAAAGTTCCAGGGCTGTGTTTCTTACTTCATACATTTTTCACATCCGACATGTGTACAGCAGCTCCTTTCAATCCAAACCTAACTCCATGGGCAGCAGAACACATCTCCCTGACCAGCGGTAATGTCAGTATATGACAAATTGTCATTTAGCTCAGGAGTTAGCAAACTCTGGCCCCCGGGCCACATCTGGCCCACCACATAAAGTTTCATTGGCACATAGCCGTGCTCATAGGTTTCTACAGCAGCTGAGTTTCACAGTTGTGACAGAGACCACGTGGCCCACAAAGCTGAAAATATTTACTGCCTTTCCCTTTACAGAGCAAGTTTTCTGCCTCTGATCTAGCTGCTGGGATAGATAGAGCCTCTCTTGTTGAGAACACAAGCCAGCCCAAGGGGTCCCTTGCTACCCAATCCCATCTGTGCCTGCTGCACCCTCCCCACCCCAGCCCTGGCCAGGCGTGCCCTCCACCCGCCTTCCAGGCCCCCTGCCCCCTGCCCCCTGCGCCTGGCCAAGCCCTCATCTAGCACCTTCACCCTCTGGGCCGCTTTCCTGCAGTCCACGTTGGTTTATCCCATGCAGTTCATGGAGCCCCCACTGTGGGCTGGGCGCTGTGGGAGAGGCTAGAACGGAAGTCAGGTGGTGACAGGGGCAGGGCAGGGGTCCCTGGGCATCCATGTGCCGGGGCCCAAGTGTGGACTGGCCAGGCTGGCGGCCATGAGTGGAGAGCGTCATGGGGGGTGGGGGACGTGCGTGGGCTGAGGCTTTATCCTGCCGTGTGACCATCCCCTTCTCCCCCCACTCCCCAGCATCTCTCAGACTTGCTCTTCCCACTTCTCGGCCCCCCCATCTAGTCCCCTCGTGACCTCCATTAGCAAACCCAGTGAGCTGATCCCACAGGTGGGCTTTTCTCTTGCTGACCCCTCCCTCCTCCAGGCCAGGCCACTTCAGTGTAGGTCTCCTGTCCCCCACCCCAAGGGGCCAGGTAGTCCTGGCTTTTTGCCTCTTCTCAGACTTCCCCTGGAGACTTAACCACTCCAGGATTCAGACCAAATCTAAACCTCAACTTCTGACTTGAGTCCAGACCATCCCACCGCGAGACTAAGCCGGATGCACTCTGGTCCTCAGTCAGTCAGCTGTGCGTCCTGGAGACGGGCTTGGTGCTTGGTGGATGAGGCTGGGTCATCCTGGCAGAGGCCTTGACCAGCCTGTTTCTGTTTCTCTATCCCGTGTCCTAGCAGCCCTCTTGCCAAGTACATGCTCACATCTTGGGGTCTGACCTCCTGGGGCCTCCTGGAATACGAGGCAGCTGCCTCTGAGTGTGTCCCTTCCTCTTACACCCACCCAGGGGCCAGCTTTCCGGCATCGGGGTGAGATTAGCACTTGCCGGGACGGCTGCAGGCCCCAGACCATCTGCTGGTGCGTCTGCTGCCCCCTTCCCTGCTGTGCTCCAGCCGTGGGGGTCTGTCAGCATTTCTCAGAACCTGGCATGTGCTTTTGCCCACTCTGTTTTCTCCTGTGGTGCCCGGACCCTCTACCTGGTGGCAAGGAATGAGGGTGACTTTCACAGGGTCCGTGTGCATCTGACCCTACCTTTGCTTATACTAGAAGCACAAATCGTCACTGATACCGGCCACCAAAAGTCGTTGCTGGGCTGTTTATTCTTTTCCCCCTGAAGAAGTTATTTTTTTCCTCAAACCAGATAAATTGGAAATATTTATTTACAAACTAAACTTCCTTTAATTGTATGACTTAATGGGCTTTTCGTAAATTCACAGTTGTGCAATCATCACCATCAAATTTAGAACAGTTTTTCTCAACATGGTATTCCTGGCCAAAAAAAAACCCAAAAACAAGTTTAGAACATTTTCACTACTCCCAGAAGAAAGCCCACTGCTTTAGCTGTCACCCTCCAATTCCCCCCGACTTCCTCAGGCCCTGGCAACCACTAATCTGCTTTCTGTCTCTATGGATTTACCTATTCTGGATATTTTGTATAAATGGAATCATAGAATGTGTGGCCTTTTGTGTCTGGATTATTTCAGTCGGCATACTGTTTTCTAGGTTCATCTGTGTTGCAGGTGTCAGTGCTTCATTCCTTTTATGGCTGAATAATTTTCCATTGTACGAGTAGACGCATATTTATCCTTTCATCAGGGGGTGCACATTTGACTGTTTCCACCTTCCGGGTATGGTGAATAATGCTGCGGTGAACATCCTTGTGCAGGTTCCGTGTGGATGTACTTTTTAGCTCTCTCAGGTGTATACCTAGGGGTGGAATTGCTGGCTCATGTGGTAGCTCTATGTTTAACCGTTCGAGGAGCTGCCGGACTGTTTTTCAAAGGGTTTTGCATTCCCATCACTGCCAGCATGTTGTCCCATCTCACCTCAGTGAGTTGAGGCTAAAAATGGGGTGGGGGCACCTCACGTGTCCATTTCCAGCTTCCACGACGATGCCCCCAAGGACTACAGGCAGGTCTCGCTGACTGCCGTGAAGCAGCGATTTGAGGACAAGCGCTACGAAGAAATCAGTCAGGAAGAGGTGCCTCCCCTCCCCTGCTGCCGGGGTGTCTAATCAGGGGTGCTGGGGTGGGGACGGGCCTCACATGCCCTGGGCCCCTCAGCCTTGCCCTTTGGTGCCTCGAAGGCTCCCCCTGACCCTGGCATCCCTTCAGGTGCTGAGCTACGGCCAGTTGTGTGCAGCATTGGGAGTGAAACAAGAGAGCCCGGAACCCCCGTCTTTCCTCAGCACAGGGGACATCCGCACCTTCCTCAGCTCTCCCTCCGGGAGAAGAACCAAACGGTTAGTTAGACCCGTGTCCGTGGCTGTGCCATGGGATGCTGGCTCCTGCGTGCATGCTTGCCCGAGAAGCACGACAGCGTCTTCCACTGTGCTGAACACGGGAGGCCTGGGCCCCTCCTGAAAGGGCCGCCATCTGCGTCTTACTCTGCACCCTGACTATTTGGGGACGGGGTCATCCACAAGGAAAGCCCGCGCCCATACACGTGCATGAGCTCCAGGAAGTGGGGCCACGCTGTGTTAAACCTGCTTCCCAGAGCCCCCCAGCCCCGTCAGCCACCTGGGAAAGAAACCCCCTCAGGTGACAGCAGGGCATCTCCACCCACCCCCAGGGGTCAAGAAGCAGAAAGGCTCTGCTGGTGTGGTGGCTCCTCCCAGGCAAAGGTCCCCACTCCAGCCTCCAGCCCCTTCCAGGCACGGCCTGAGCCCAGCTGGCAGCTATGCTGCACTGCCAGGGACGGGCTGCTCTGTGTGGTCCTTGCCCAGTGCCAGGCCAAGCACTGCTTGCACCCTGTGTAGTCAACACTGGAGGGTGGCATCATTCTCCTACCAGTTTCTAGAGGGTCCCACAGCTGACCAGGGTGGAACAGGGTTCACCCCCAGACCAGGGCTTGATTTTGCCTGAATCGTCCTTTCTCCAGCTTGGCCCCTGCCCTCGAGGGCTTACACCTGTTCTATCCTCATGGGCGTTTTCTCCCCAGCAAACTTTCAGGAGCACATGGTGTGGGCCTGGGGCAGGCAGGTGTCAGGGGCAAGTGCAGAGGACTGGGCCGGGCCTCGCAGTGCTGCCGCCTGTGACTGGGGTTTCCTGGGCTCTCCCCACCTCACAGGAAGCGAGAGAACAGCCTCCAGGAGGACAGGGGCAGCTTTGTCACAACGCCCACTGCGGAGCTGTCCAGCCAGGAGGAGACACTGCTGGGCAGCTTCTTGGACTGGAGCCTAGACTGCTGCTCCGGCTACGAGGGTGACCAGGAGAGTGAGGGCGAGAAGGAGGGTGACGGTGAGTGTGCGGCCAGGGCACACCAGGGGGCCGCGTGCGGGGGCTCACGTGAGTGCTCTGGGAGGGGAGGGTGTGATAGCAGAGAGCATGTCCAGACACCAGGTGGGGGGTGGGGGAGTGAGAGTAGAGGAGCCCCTAAAACATCACTGCTTGGGGCTTCTCCCACCCTGCAGAGGGGAGAGGATTTAGGCCAAACCTCTGTCCAGCTCCAGCTGGGTCTGTGTTGGTAGGGCCTTTCTAGGACGGGGGAGACAGAGGCCCTGTCTGGAGTTGATGGTAAGACATTTCCAGAATGTTGTTTGAAATGTGCCCACGTGGTGTACATGAGCCCTCCCATGCTGCCTTGCTGGGCTCTGTGCCCAGCACACCCTGGCAGGCTACAGGAGGTCCCATCCCCCGTGCAATTGCCAGGAAGCCCAGCTGGGCCAGTCTCTGTCGATTTCCCAATTGCTTTTGTGTCCACTTAGGAGGGAGTGAGTTAGATGGCTGGTTTGCTGTCACACTCCACTGCCCTCAAAATCTTGGCGGGCAGCCCTCCAAGCTCAAAAGAGGCACATCACCCACAGCTTCTTACCCAAAGAGAACAACACCGGGGACTACAGCAAGGGGGCCGGTATTCGGCTCAGCACAGAGTGTTTTAAACTGTCCTGGCAAGAGCCAGAGCCTGGGCTGCCGGGGTCCTGACAGGGCAGGGGTCTCCTCTGATGCTCAGGCTATGGTGTGACCTCTTTCCCCAACATTTCCTGCAGTGACAGCTCCCAGCGGTGTCCTCGATGTCACTGTGGTCTACCTGAACCCAGAACAGCACTGCTGCCAGGAATCCAGTGATGAGGAGGCCTGCCCAGAGGACAGGGGAGGCCAGGACCCACATGCCCCAGTGCCAGGCACCCAGACACCTCCAACCCCAGGGCCCGAGCCCCCACTCCACGTCAGGAGGGAGCCAGGCAAGGACATCACAACCTCAGGGTACTCCTCCGTCAGCAGTGCAAGTCCCACAAACTCCATGAATGGCAGCTTGGGGGGCCTGCCCCGACCTACCTCAGTGCTGTCCCTGGGCAGCGACTCAAACACACAGCCTTGCCACCATCAGGCCAGGAAGTCATGTTTACAATGTCGTCCCCTGAGCCCCCCGGAGAGCAGCATTCCCCAGCAACAGGTGAAGCGGAAAAACCTATCTGTGCACAATGAGGAAGAGGAGGAGGAGGAAGAGGACATGAACTTGGGCTTTCTGAAGCTGTGAGTGTGTGTCGGTGTGTTTGCCGCTGTGAATGTTTACCGAGGGAGGGCTGCTGTTTTGCTAGCAAGGGGTGAGCCACTGCGGAGGAACACTGTTTAGACCTCAGTGGCCATCACACAGAAAGCAAAGAGGGTAACTTGTAGCCACCAAGTTTCTTTTTCTAGGGGAGCCCCGTGTGAGCTCTCAGAATGTCCGAATCAGAATGAAAAGCTCAGATCCTTCTTTTTGGAAAGTTTAGCCTCCCAGCAGTCAAGCCACACCGTGTGAAGGCTCTCTGTGCCCTCCCATGTCCCACTGTCTCCGGAGGTTTAAGACCATGTGTGTCCTGGTCTTCCCAGCCGCCACAGAGCTCCATGCCAGCAGCTGACAGCTTTCATGCTCAGACTAGGTGTGCCCAGGAAGCCTGGCACAGCTCCAGCCCCTGTCTGCATCTGCCTAGTTCTGAGCACACCACTGCCCATCACCCAGCTTAACCTCATGGGGCACCCACTCCCTTCTGGGTGGTGGGTTCCCTGGCAAGGGAGTCCCCATGCCCCACACAGCAGCGTGGACAGTATGACCACCAGGCGTGGGAGCCCTGATGCTTTGGCCACAGGCTCCCTTCCTCTGGCTTTCCCTGCTCATTTTAGAAATCTGTTCCTCCTCCCAGAATGGTCTGTCTGCCCCACATAGGGTATCTATGTGAACATCTCTCTTTGCACTGAATTTCTGGGCCACTCTTTTCCTTTTATCTCTAGACTTCCTTCTTCTTGAAAGATGAAAACAAAAGAAAAATTAAAAATAGAGAGTATTAAATAAAAAAACAAGAGATTCTCAACATTATTTAGGCTCAACCAAAAAAAAAGAAAATCTGACTCCAGCCCCTCAATGCTGTCCTGACACTCTTCATTCAAAAAGAGTTTCCCCAGAGAGGTTAGCCAGAAAAGAATTTAAAAGTCATCTTTAACGTCTGAAATAATCAGGAGGCAGGAGAGCACAGGAGTCAAAGATTTGCCCCTGATGGACTCTGACCTCGGATCTGCTGTGTGTGCCCCTGCCCTTTCCCACTGCCCACCGAGGCTCAGCGCCCAACACTTAGAGGGGGCTGTTGGCAGGTCCACCCAAGGCCTGCTGACCATGACCTCTCCCAGGCTGGGTTGACCACTGACACACACCCTGCTGGGATACACTTTTGTTTCCTCTGGAAATGTATGGAAGAACCACTTGGCTAGGAGTGTCCCCCAAATGCTCTTGAACCAGAAATACAGGGATGTGGAGATGTTAGCTCAGTGGTTGCTCTTCTGTGTGCTTATATGTGTGTTGATGTCTTTTTGCTACTGTAAGAGAATTCTGACCACCCTGGATGGCACGTAGTTGGGGTGAGGAGAACCCAGGCATTGGAATTGTAGACCTGTCCTGTCGACTGTGCCCCTGGGCATGTGTGAGCCTTAGTTTCCTCATCTGTAAGATGGGGCAATGATACCTACCTCACAGGGGTGTTGTGAGGATTAAATGTGATGAAAATAGTGGCAAATGAGTGATGTGCATCCCTTAACTGCTTCAGCTGCTTGTTCGTGGTCTCCTGCACCAAAATCCCAACTCTGGATGCATTCAGTTCTCTGCCTTCTCTCAGCCTGCTCCTGTAGGAGGAATCCACTCCAGGGAGGCCTGGAACCACCTGCCTGGTCTCCCTGTCTCTGCCCAAACCCTGATGGTCACCCCAGCATCTCCTGACTATGGTGTGTGGGCTCCTTGCATCTGCTAAGTGCCAACTGAGGCCTTTTCCCTCCCCTCCTGCTTCACAGAGAAATCTCACTAGAGGCGGGACTGGGGCGGGGCCCACCCTGAGAGCAGGCCCAGTGCTGCCTGGGTCCCAGCCCCTTCCTCTTCTATGCCCTGTACCCTCAAACTCCCCTCCTGTGTGTCCTCCATCCCCTCTGCTGTGGCACCTTCCTGTTAATGGCTGTGAAATGGACTCACCTCTCCCATTTTTAAACAACCCCCCCAGGTTTGTCCTCCCTCCAGCTGCCACCTGATATTTCTTGGCCCCTTCAGCGTTTGAGTTCATTGTTTGTTCCTGTTATCTCTAATTGCAGTGGGCCCTGCTGTCCTCCTCACTTGCTCCCAGCCACTGTCTGTTCCTCCCCCAGCTGTCCCCTTCAGCACTGAAGGCCTCATTCACCCACGTGCAGGCACTGCCTAGGCCTTGGCAGCAGCACTTGGCCGCAGGCCCCTTCCCTCCTGGGACAGCCTCCCATTGCTTCTGTGACTGCCCTGTGCTCTGCTGTTCTCCACCTCTGGCCATTCTCTGGGCTCCATCATCCATCACTCACCTGTCCCTACCCATGCACCCTGCCCGGCCTTGGGCCGTCTGGCCCAGGCCCATTGCTCCATGTGTCCAGGTGCCTGCCTACCTGACGCCTCCCTGGATGCCCAAAAATGAACACTTCCTTGTCCCTTGTCCCCGCCCCGAGCACAGGCGTCATCCTCACCTCCTCCATTGACTTCTCCATGCGCCAGACCCTGTGCTAGGGGGCCCGGGGTCAGTAAGACGGCTGTCCCTGCTGATTTAGAGCACCTTCAATAAGGATAGAGACACGAAGCCAACCAGTAAACCATCAAGGCGCCCTGCGGGAGGAGCGCGGGAAGGGCGCCGCCATCCACCGGGCTGTCCAAACCAGCAGCCTGCGAGTCACCCGAAGTCCCCTCCCCTGCCTCGGGGCGGAGCGGGAGTCCCGGCCTGGCCTGCGGGGACGGGCCCGGGGCGGGGCGAGGGCGGGGCGGGGGCGGGCCCGGGGCGGGGTTTGAAGCGGGGCCGCACTGGGCGAGCGCTGGTCGTCGCGGGGCGGGCCCTGAGCTCTGGGCTCAGGATTGGGTAGCCCTGCCGGAAAGGGGCGGACTTTTTTGCCCCGGAAGGGGCGGGACCTTCCGGCGGCGGCAACTGCAAGGACCCGCCGCCGCCGCCGCCGCCGCCGCCGCCGCCGCCGCCGCCGCCGCCGCCGCCGCCGCCGCCGCCTTCATGCTGCCGGCCGGCTGCTCGCGCCGGTGAGGCCCGCGCGGCGGGAGGGGCGGGGCCGGGCGGGCGCGGGCCCGAGGCCGGCCGAGGTGCTGAGCCGGCGGTGCGTCCCCCCAGGCTGGTGGCCGAGCTGCGGGGTGCCCTGGACGCCTGCGCCGAGCGACAGCTGCAGCTGGAGCAGAGCCTGCGCGTCTCTCGTCGGCTGCTGCGGGCCTGGTACGCGGACCCCGGGACCCCCTGGCAGGCCTCCCTCGGACCCCCAGAATCCTGCACAGAGCCCTGGGACTGGGAGGCCGGGCGCAGCCGCCCACTTCCGAGTTGCGGTTGTCACTGCCACCCCTCTTACCATGCAGGCTCTGCACTGCTCTGGGGGCCAGGCAGCCCGCTGGGGTCTGCGTGGGCCCTGCCTCCTGGCCGTGCCACGGCTGCCCGTGTCTTTGCAGGGAACCAGCCGGGACCTTGGCTCCAGAGCCACCTCCAGGGCCAGAAACTAAAGAAGAGGATCCCTCTCCAGGTAAACCTCTGCCACCCACTTTCTCCAGGTGCTGCCCCGTCCTGTCTCCTGCATGCAGCTGTGAGAGACCCCTCCTACCTCCTGGGAGGCAGTGGGGAGAGACCTCTGCGTGATACTTGGCTTTTTCACAGCATGCACACCCAGCTCCCAAGACCTCAAGGAGTTGGAACTTCTGACCCAAGCCCTGGAGAAGGCTGTATGGGTGCGAAAAGGCATTTCTAAGGCTGGAGGAAGACACAAGGCCCCCAGCCTGAAATCTGGGTTCTTTGCCACCTCTCCTGGCACGACAGCCTCAACCCCGCCCTGGGCCCCAGGCCAGACTGGCAGCCATGCATCAGAGGCAAAACTCTCCAGGGGCATCCACCAGACTACAGTGCCTGCCAAGGGCCACCCTGAGCACAGGCTCCCTTCAGCGGAGCATAGGGCTCGTGTGGGGGTTGAAGCCCGAGCTGCCAGGCCTGGGCCAGGCCTGAGGGACCAAGACGTGGCCCCATTGGCTGCTCCGCAGGCCCCAGAAGCCTTCACACTCAAGGAGAAGGGGTAGGTTTCCCAGATCCTCATTGGAGGAACTGCTGTCTCTACCTGCTCAGACCCTAGCCAGCAACAGGAGTCTGGGATTTGGGGTGGCCGGGAGGGCAGGGCGTTGAGCCGGATGGGGGCCACAGGAGCCCAGGGGTGCCACCCCCTGAGGCTTATTCTCTGGAGCTAGCAAAATGTGGCAGCTGGTGTGACAGTGCCTAGTTTAACATGCTGGAGCCTGTCCTGCCCTCTTCTCCATGGCTGTCCCCTTATCCGCCCAGCCCAGGTGCTCTGGGTGGGCTCTGGAGGGCCTGGGTTCTGCTTGTGGCATCCTCTCTTCTCTCTGCCAAGGCAGTACTGGGCTGGGCTGCTCCCATGGCCACTCTGGAAGCTCTGTGCAAGGGGGATTGTCTGAGAATGGGGTGTCAGGGGAGAAGGTGCAAGAAGCCTCCTCCTTCATTGGGCTCTGAGCAGGGAACAGACTTTAAGCCCAGAGTGAGGCGAGGCTGCTCTGAACATTGGCTTCTCTGACAGGAGCCTGCTGCAGCTGCCTGCGGCCTTCAGGAAGGCAGCTTCCCAGAACTCCCGGTGAGGTTGGGACTTTCGGCCGGGTGGGGGCAGAGGGGAGGCCAGGGAGATATCACCAGCTTGGAAACATGTAGGAGAGACAGGCAGGTCTGTCTGCTTTCTTTGCTGGGTGGGGTCACTGTCAACATTAAAAGAGTCTGTCCAGCTAGGATGTTGCAGTCACCTTAGATTCAGCAGGCTGTGAAGCCCCCAGCTCAGCTGCTCACAAGCTGCAAGACTTGAACAAGATACTTGGTGTCTCCAAGTCCCAATTTGTCTTCTTTGTGGAGGTGACAATAACAGCAGCTTCATAGAGGTGTTGTAAGGGTTAAACGAGATACCATCTTTCAAGTGTTACACTGTACGTGGTATAGAGAAGCACCCAGAGCTCTTGCCAGCCTATCACTGCCAGGTCCTCTCTCCTCCCGTGAGTTCTCTTTTAGCTCTGTCCCTGTCCTAGTCAGTGTGCTCTCAGTTCCCCAAGGCTTCTGGAGGCCCCTCCTGGCATTCAGCAGAGCCAGACACCCAGCCTGGGGCCTCTACCTCCCGAGGCCCAGCTGGCTAGAATAACCATGTCCCTCTGGTTCCCGGGGTGCCCGTGTGTGCACCCCAGCTTGTGGGCCCAGCTCAGCTCTGCACAGCCCAGGGATTCCACAGATGCCACCGCCACCGCCAAAACCCAGTTCCTCCAGAAGATGCAGACAGCGGTATCCTTGCAGGAGCCCAGGGGGGCTTCTGGCTTTAAACCTGCAGGTTGAAGAGTGGCCCCAGGAAGGGCTGGCATGGTATGGCCAGGGCCACTGTCAGACCAGTCCTTGGTGGGAGGGGAGAGGCCTGGTCACGGGGAGTTTTCCTGACCCATGTCCAGTCAGGCCGGCCTGGCCCTGTGCTCAGTGCTGTGGAGGTGGAGGCGGAGGTGGGGCGCCTGCAGGAGGCCTGCTCGCTGCTGAGACTGCGCATGAGGGAGGAGCTCTCAGCAGGTCAGTGGGCCAACGCAGACCTCAGGATGGCATGGGGAGGGCAGAGTGCAGGGAGGGTTTCAAGACTGGCATGGTCCCACCCCACCCCCTGGCTCTTCTGTAGGCCCCACTGACTGGATGCAGGAGTACCGCGGCCTGCTTACCTTGGAGGGGCTGCAGGCCATCGCCAGGCAGTGTCTCCACAGGCTGCAGGAGCTGCGTGCAGGTGAGGCCCCGCCCCTACCCTGTCACCTGTGCTGGGATCTGGACCAGGGCCAGGTACTTTAGCCAGCCTTGCCCATGCCTTGAGGAAGGGTGAGCAGCCCAGGACGAGAGGCAGGCAGGCCCTCCCCACACCACCCTGCAGTGCTGGGCTCTCACCAGTTGTCCTTTGGGAGCAGCCAACCTTCCTCACCTCCTTGGGACAGCCCCCCACCCCACTGCTCCCAACACACAGAACATCACCACTCTGAGAAGTTTGTTTATTTATCCAGTTACTGAAAAAACAGCATATGAGAATCAGAAAGACACTGGGAGGTGACTTGCCTGATATTGCAAGAGGTGGTTATTCATGGACAATAGAGCTTCTCTTCTCCCTTGTATTTCTTAATTGCTTGAAGTTTTAAGAGTAAAGATATTGGGTGAGGGGTGGAAAAAAGAGTAAAGATACCTAATTTGTCAAAAGCAAAGTCAGTCTCAAAGAAGTCATGCATAAGCACAGTAAAGAATTCCAGGAGGCAGAGGGGACTCCAAAAAGGATGCCCTCTGCCACAGTGAGCCCAGGCCCACCACACACCGTCTCATGCTGGGCTGTTCTGGAAGCCTGACTGCACCCCTAAAGGCAAGAGGGGTGGGGGTGAGGAGGAGGTGCCCGGACCACCTGGCACTGGCCCGTGGGCAAGGCTGGGCCTTGGGCATGGCTGCCCCCTCATGTAGCCACATCCTCCTGTCCACGTATCGTTGGCAGAGCAGCCACTGGGACCGTGTCCTGTGGGGAGGCCCTCCAGGGCTTCACTGCCCTGTGGAGGTGGAACAGGTTCCTCATGGAGCCCCCAGCTGCTTCTGTACTCCAGCACCCAGGAGCTGCAGACCCTGGCAGCCCTCAGGCTGCGGGTGGCCATGCTGGACCAGCAGATGCACCTGGAGAAGGTACTTCTGGAATAGGTGGGGAGTGGCAGCTGGGTGCCAGGGGGAACCATTGGCCGTGGGAAGGACTCCGGGTCTGGAGCCTTGTGAGGGCTCCTTCTCAATGGGAGGAGGGCCTGGGGATCAGGCTTGACTGTGCTGCACCCCCAGGACCCAGGGGGTGGGGGGTGAGCCCCTGAATCTGTGTGTGGGCCAGGGCAACAGGACAGCCTAAAGCCTCAGAGGGAGCTTGGGGGCCTTGAAGCCTATCCTGCAATTGCCCCACCTCCTGGGCCCACTTGTGGGAGCCCTGGGCCAGCCACCCAGGACTGGGTCCCCCTGAGACCTGGCCTTGCACTACCCCCAGGTCCTAATGGCTGAACTCCTCCCCCTGGTGAGCTCCCAGGAGCTACCCTCGCTGGCACTGTGCCGGGCTGTGCACAGCCTGCTCTGCGAGGGAGGCGAGCACTTCCTCACGATCCTGCATGATGACCCTGCAGACTGAGCCCTTCCCAGGGATCCCCCACTCCCAGGCCTCAGGACCCTGTCAGGGGAGCCCTTCCGCCCTGGTTGGAGTTAAGTGAACGGGGGTTGAGGGGATTCTCCCTGTTGCTGTGGGCGTGGGGACCAGCGATGCCTGTACCTCCCTGGGAAACCTGGGTTTCTGAAGGGGAGCAGGGCAGCCTGGCTGAACCTGCTGGTCAAGGCTCGCTTTCAGTCGTTTTAAGGCTACTGGAGCCCAGAGGGCAGGGGGGAGCCTTTCTTGGCTACCTGTTTTCTCTCCTGTAAACCTAAGAGCCGCTTGTGTGATATTAAAGCTACTTTGGGAAGTGTGTATATTTAAATCATACCAAGGTGGGACTTGGTAGGGCGGGTTGTTGTTGGTTTTTGTTTCTTTGTGGTTTTATTTATCAAGTATATCATTGCTTGATACTTATTCTGCTGGATAAAAAAGAATATATGAAGTGTATTTGTCAAAAATATGAATATCCCTTCTGTACAAAGAAAGGGGAATTTGCCCCAGCATGCCTGAAAACATCCACCCCCCCACCCCCCGCATGCCTAGAGCTGTACTCAGCCATCAGAAGACAAAAGCCATAAGCCCGGGTCGGAAAGCGGGCCAGTCTGTCTGCCCACAGCCACCCAGCTCTGCTTCCCACTGTCTTCTGGTGCCCAGGTCCAGCCTCTCCTCCTGGCACTGGTGCTGTGGCAGGTATGGGGTCTGCCTCCCTCAGAGACAAGGCCCTTTACTCCTTCACCCACTCCACTGTCACCTCTGAGGCTCCCCCAGCCCCTGCTGAAGGAACCATTGCTTCCCCAGGAAGGCAGCAGGGGTCACGCGCAGCCACAGACTGGGGTTTGCATCATGACTTGTTTCCTGTGGTGGGATTTTCAGCAGGATCCTTGAGGAGCCTTAGCCTCAATTCCCCAAGCTTGTCCCCACTGTCATGCCAGGGGACCAGTTATTACCCTTCAGGGCTGGCATGAAGATTAACGAGATGGTGCATCTAATGCCCTTGGCCGTGGAGACCGTGGCATCGGCCGTGGCCAGTGCTCAGAGCTCTCGGTAAGTGAACCTTTACTGAGGGCCTGCTGTATCGCAGGCATTCCTTGGAGCTGGGCCTGGCCCTTTGGGTGGTCAGTTCTGGAGCTTTGCCACACTGGGCTGTGGACAGGGACCTGCAACCAGGAAAAATACCAGCCTCTTCCCCATGGTGCCCAGGCCCCTGCGGGCAGCAGGACAGAGGTGGTGACACCTGAGAAAATTGGGTCTTCCGAGAGCCAGATGAAGCATTGCACTTATAGGCAATGGTGAAATAGCCCCAAGGTGGCTTCTTGGTGCCCACAGGAGGTCCTGCTAGTGAGGATCTGACAGGCCAGCAGGCCAGAAGCATGCTCTGACATGGAGTCGGGTGTTGAGGGCTGCTGAGGACCAGATGGCAGAAACCAAAGTAGGAAGCAAAAGCCCATGGTCCTCACTGCATTGAGGGGCCCCTCTTGGGACAGAACAGAAACCCCAGGAACAGCAAGCCCAGAGTGAAGGGGAGCCTGTGGACTGCCCTGCCCTGTTAGGCTGGCCCCCAGTCCCAAGGGAGCAGCCCTGCCTTGTACAGGCCAGCCAGCCATGCCCGTCCTTGCCACCCCATTGCTGCCACCAGAGCTTATGCCCAGATGTGGAGGACCCTTTAAATCCCTTGAATACCACCACCACCCTGTTACTGCTCACCCCAACGTCAGTTCCGTAGCAGGTAGTCTCTATCCAGAAACATTTCATTGACTGCCTCACTTGGTCTATTGTCCACTATCCCTAGTGGGCGTAGGTCCCAACACAAGGGCTCCAGGGCAAGAAAGGCAGACACCCCCCCTTCCGGATTAACGCCTGCCCACCCTGATTCCTAACCAAAGCAGGGGAGGCGGCGGCTAACTCCCTGGGCGTCCCCGATGGCGTCACCGCGTCCCGGGCCAATCGGCTCTGACGTGGCGGGTCTGGACGTGAGCGGGGGGCTGCGCAGCGCCCACACCACCCCCGAGCTCGGCCACCGCGTCGGCGGCATGAGCACGCCCGAGCCTCCGCCCGCGGTGCTCGCCTCGCCCCACCCCCCGCGCCCGCCCTGCCGGGCCTCGCGCGTCCGGAGTCCCCCGGGATCCGGCGTGCGCTGCTCTTGGCCACCGCTGGCGCGGGGGGCTCGTGGCCGCGCTGTGTCCTGCCATTCGGTGCCGTGGCCGTGCTGGCCGGTGCAGCCGCCACGGCCATCACCTTCTCGCTGCGCGGACCCCACCGGGACTTGGCCCAGGGCGCGTCGCTGGCCGCGCTCGGCACGGGCCTTGGGCGCCCGACCGCCGCCTTCCTGTGCTGGCGCGCTCGGCAGCGGCGCCGGCGCAGGGCCGGGCGGGGGGGTCGAAGGGTGCCGGGGACGCCTCGAGCCAGCGCACGAGGCCCCCTCCCATCGCGGTCACGGCGAGCCGAGCGCCTCTCCCTCCGACCTCGCCCGGGTCGGGCGGGCGCAGTGCCGAGCGCGGGTCGCAGAAGCCACCTCCCACACCCCTCCGGCAAACCGTTTCTTTCCGAACCCTCTGGGCGGAGGAGACTACGGGTCATTTCCCTCCGCTCCCTCTCTGCTTTTCTCCCTCGGCGTCCCCCTCCGCCCAACGTCGCTTTTCGGCGCTTCGCTTGGCGCGCAGAGCGGGTCGCGACCGCAGAGCAGGCCTGGCTGAGCGCGGGCGGGGGGGCCTGCGCGGCACTGGGACCCGCCGGGCGCGCAGGGTGCGGGGCGGCGGCGGCGGGACGTGGCCTCGGCGTGACCGCTCTCCACCCGGGCGGACGCAGCGTGCTGTGCCCCCTCCCCAGAGCTGTCTGCCTTCCGCGCTGGCTTGGGAGCCCCTGGAGGCATAATAGGCGCTCAATAAATATTTGTGCAATACGTGAATAAGTGGTGGCTTGCAAGCCTCGGGAGAGGACATAGGTGCTGGGCTGGGCCGGGAATTACTTGATCAATCTGCCTCTTAAGGGAAAGACCCTCAGTTCCCTGCGGCCGGCCGGGGACTGTTAAGCCCCCCTGCCAATCCCCTCTCCCCAGCCTGTGCCCCGAAACGGGAACTGCCACTCCAGGGGGAGCGGGGGGCGCAGCGGCCAGAGGTGCAGGTGGGGGGAGGGAAGGCGGAGCTGCTTTGTCGCCGAAGGTGCCGGGAGGGGGCAGGGCCAGTGGAGAGGTGGGAGGTGTGAGAGGCCCCAGTCAGGGGCTGGGACAGGTGGCTGGGTCCACAGGGAGCAATCAGCCGCATCTGGGGGCAGTGGGGAAGGCCCTCCCTAACTCCCATCACACCATCTGCGACGGAGGAGACAGAGGAGAACGTGTGCAGAGGACTACTGAGGAAGGGGCCCTGCAGCCAGCAGCTTCCTCCCTGGGGAGCTGGTGATACAATGGCCCTCAGGGCCTCCTGCCTGCTGACCCAGATGAACACAGGGGCTGAGCCGGGGTCGCACCTACTTCCACCCCCACCAGATGCCACCAGACTTCCTGCAGACCCCAGCCCCAGCTCACAGGGAAGCTGGGCTGGAGACAAAGCCAGCCCCACTGACGAGGGTGGAAGAGGCTGCTCGCAGCCGCCCTCCCTCCCCAGCCTGGCAGGCAGCCTGGTGAATCCAGCAGGGGTCCTGAAGTCCAGAGACACCCTGGGCTTCCCCAGAGGCTTGTCTCCAGCTCAGTGGGACCCCTGTGTCAGGACTGGGCATTGCTCTGGAGCCAGAAGGACCTTGAAGAAAGTGGTTAGGAAGGTGCTGGGTCTGAACATGACCCATCCCAGAGCACAGCGTAAGGACCTGCCAGGTCCCTCACTGAGTTGTAAAGGACACGTTCTCACTATCAGGAAGCTAAGAGTATGTGCCCTGCAGCACCAGGCAGGGCTGCCTGAGGGGAAAGGAGGGGCCAGCAGCCCTCTGCTCAGTCCTTCCACCTCCATCCTGCATCTGTGACTGTCAGGCCTGGGAAAAGGCCCACCAGTGGGTGGCAGGTGCTCCAGGAACCAAGCCAGGTGCCCCATCACCCTGTCTTCCTGCTCCTCCTCCTCCAAGGTCAGGCCCTCCTGCTCCCTTCTCTTCTTTGGCTTCCCCTGGGAGGCCCCAGTATCTTCCTGCTCCTCCTCTCCCAAACAGCACAATGTTTCTGCTTCTCTCCATCCTCTTCCTGTTGGTCTTTACAACATCTCTGGCCTTGTCCAGGGTAGCAGCTCTGCCTACACAGACACACCCATGTGGCTCCCTCTATGGGCTGCAGGGCCTGGCCTGGGGTCAGTGTGTGGACATTCAGGCCTCAGGGCTGCCTCCCAGATGGAACTTGTTTCCTGCCCCTCTGCCTGGGGCTGACCCCAGTCCTCCTGGGGGTGCATAGCCCCCTCTGTAGAGGACCTAAAGGTAGTAGGGAAGGGGATTTCTCTGTCCAGAGTGATCCCTGGCCTCTCTTTGCTGGGGTCAGTCCCAGCAGCAGCTGCCCCCTCCCCAGCTAGTGCCCAGGCCACCCAGCTGAGCTTCTGCCTCAGTTTCCCTGCCCAAACCTGCTGGGATGTGGGCCAGCAGGCTCAGGGGTTCTGACACTGAGCCATTTGTGAGCAGCCCCTCCCCATGGATGAAACCCCATTCCTTGCCTCTCCAGAGGGGTCCTCCACAGCTAACCATGCCCCCAAATGCCACTGGGCTTCCTAGTGGGCCATACTGCCACCCCATCCCCCCAGCTTCCGTTTCCTCCCTGCCAGTACCAACTGCTGGCTCATCACAGGGAGGCAACTGGACACTCAGAGACTCAGGATGCGTTGGGATAAAAGCATGGCCCGACCCCGCTGGGGGATACTGACTACACCCCTCAGCTGAGCTCAGGCCTGCTGTGGTGGGTGAGTCCTTCCTCGACACAAGGCAAGAGAGACTGGAGGATGCAGAGCTCCTGACTTAGGGCTGATACCTATGCCAGCTCATCAAATCCTCACAAAGTACGCGGAATCACACACATCTGGCTGATGAGGAAACTGGAACCCAAATCACACAGCCAGAATTGGAGCAATTTGGATTCACGATCAGACCTGACTCCAATCCTGGGTTCTTTCTACTAGAACAGACTGTTGCTTTAGGGATACCCCCATAACCCACCGGCCCCACCTGTCTCCCTTACCCAGGGGAGCATGGGGGGGCCTCTGCTGTCAGACACAGGGCGAGCCCACCTGATGGGCCTGAGGGAGGAGGTGGCCCAGACCCCCGCCCAGCACGTGGCACAGCCCCAGGAGCAGTCAAGGCCTGGCTCTGGGCCGGGACCCTGCTGGGTGGTCCCCCACGGGCTGTGGGGCTGAGCTGCCCCCTCCAGACCCCTCCCGCCTATGCATTCCTAGCTCCCTAGCCCCTCCCCCGGCTCCCGGGCCTCCCAGCCCCCTCCCCCGCTGGCCCTGCCTGAGTCTGAATCTGCTTCTGATTCCAGCTCTGCCGAGGAGGCCCCCTCCCCTCCCTTCCCTCCTTCCCGGCCCGAGCAGCCCCGCCCCTGGCTGGGCCCAGGCTTGCGCCTGCTGCGCCCCCCACCCGCTCCTGGCACAGCTCGTCTGCCCTCGCTGCAGCCGGGAGGAGGAGGCGGCTGGGCACCCCAGGCCCCGCCCGCCCACAGCCCTTCCCGGGAGGCCGGGAGACCTGCTCCACCCGGCCCTCGGTGGGTGAGTGCGAGCTGCGGGCGGCGGGTGGGGCCTCCTCCGGGCCGAGACACCGGGGAGCGGGGCGACGCCTGTCAACGCTCCAGGCCCAGTGGGAGGACGTGCCAACATCCCCGCTGCCGCACTGGGCCCGGGGCGCGCTGCTGCTGCTCCCACCTCTGGGCCCGGGCTAGGGCTGCCGGGGCGGCACTGTGGGGAGCAGGAGGAGCCTGGGACCGGCTGTTCCTCCCTGAGGGCAGCGTCGTGGAGCCCCTGCTGGCTGGCTGACCCAAGGTGGCTCTGGCCATGCACTGCTGGCCCTGGGGACTGCTGCTGACCGCAGGCACTCTCTCGGCTGCACTGAGCCCCGGGCCGCCTGCGCCCACTGACCCTTGCCATGATGAGGGGGGTGCACCCCGCAGCTGTGTGCCAGGCCTGGTGAACGCAGCCCTGGGCCGCCAGGTGCTGATATCCAGCACGTGCGGGCGGCCTGCCACTCGGGCCTGTGACGCCTCGGACCCACGGCGGGCACACCCTGCCGCCCTCCTGACTTCTGCAGGGGGCACAGCAAGCCCTCTGTGTTGGCACTCAGACTTGCTGCCTCGGGCTCCCCTCAACGTGACCCTCACGGTGCCCCTGGGCAAGGCTTTTGAGCTGGTCTTCGTGAGCCTGCGCTTCTGCTCGGCTCCCCCAGCTTCAGTGGCCCTGCTCAAGTCGCAGGACCATGGCCGCAGCTGGGCCCCGCTTGGCTTCTTCTCCTCCCACTGTGGCCTAGATTATGGCCGCCTGCCTGCCCCTGCCGATGGCCCGGCTGGCCCAGGGCCTGAGGCCCTGTGCTTCCCTGCACCCCAGCCCCAGCCCGACGGTGGTGGCCTTCTGGCCTTCAGTGTACGGGACGGTAGCCCACCAGGCCTGGATCTGGACAGCAGCCCGGTGCTCCAAGACTGGGTGACGGCCACAGACATCCGCATAGTGCTCACAAGGCCTGCCACAGTGACAGACATCAGGGGCACAGAGGCCACAGTCCCATACTCCTACTCAGCCACTGAGCTCCAGGTGGGCGGTCGCTGCAAGTGTAATGGGCACGCCTCACGGTGCCTGCTGGACACCCAGGGCCACCTGATCTGCGACTGCCGGCATGGCACCGAGGGCCCCGACTGCGGCCGCTGCAAGCCCTTCTACTGCGACAGGCCGTGGCAGAGGGCCACGGCCCGGGAATCCCACGCCTGCCTTGGTGAGGCCTTGCAGGGTGGCCTGGGGATCTCGGGCCCAGCTGGCCTGCCCCTGACCTGTCCCTCTCTGCAGCTTGCTCCTGCAACGGCCATGCCCGCCGCTGCCGCTTCAACATGGAGCTGTACCGACTGTCTGGCCGCCGCAGTGGGGGTGTCTGCCTCAACTGCCGGCACAACACTGCTGGGCGCCACTGCCACTACTGCCGGGAGGGCTTCTATCGAGACCCTGGCCGTGCCCTGAGTGACCGTCGTGCTTGCAGGGGTGAGCCTGCCTCCAGCCACCTGTATGCCCTCACCCCATGGCTTCCCAGGGCCCCAGATGGGGTTCTGATCAGGCCCGTCCCACCTCTGCCCTCAGCCTGCGACTGTCACCCCGTGGGTGCTGCTGGCAAAACCTGCAACCAGACCACAGGTCAGTGTCCCTGCAAGGACGGGGTCACTGGCCTCACCTGCAACCGCTGTGCCACTGGCTTCCAGCAGAGCCGCTCTCCGGTGGCGCCCTGTGTTAGTGAGTGACCCTGCCCTGCCTCAGCCACCCCAGCTCCCTGCAGTTGCCTGTCTGTCCCTGGGGCCCTGCAGATGCCCCTGCCCCTCCATGACCGGCCATTCTCCCACCCTCTCCACAGAGACCCCTGTCCCTGGACCCACTGAGGAGAGCAGTCCTGTGGAGCCTCAGGGTGAGTGGACAGGGAACAGGGTCCCTGAGTCAGGTATGACCATGGGGGAGGGTGCTATGGGTTGGGGGGCAGTGGGATTCCGTGCCAGCCTCCCACCCTCCCCCCAGACTGTGACTCGCACTGCAGACCTGCCCGTGGCAGCTACCGCATCAGCCTGAAGAAGTTCTGCAGGAAAGACTATGGTAGGTCGCCCTGGCCCTCCTGTCCCCACCTTCTCCGCTTCCTCCTCCCTCCTTGCCCTCCTCTGCCCCCTCCCTCCAAAAGGCCCGTTCCCATCCTTCAGGTCCTCCACTGTCGCCGGCCCCGCCCCTCTAGTCCCCGCCGTTCTCTGTGTCCTCCCCACGCCCGGTGGACGCCCTGTGCTCCTGCACGCGGCCCGCCCCCTTCTGGCCCCGCCCGCCTGACCCGGCCCCTACCGCCTTCCCCGCAGCGGTGCAGGTGGCGGTGGGCGCACGCGGCGAGGCACACGGCGCGTGGACGCGCTTCCCGGTGGCGGTGCTCGCCGTGTTCCGGAGCGGCGCGGAGCGCGCGCGGCGCGGGAGCAGCGCGCTGTGGGTGCCGGCCCAGGACGCAGCCTGCGGCTGCCCGCGCCTCCTACCCGGCCGCCGCTACCTGTTGCTGGGGGGCGGGCCGGGGGGCGCGGGGGCCCGGGGGCCCGGGCTCAGCGCGGCCCGCGGAAGCCTAGTGCTGCCCTGGAGGGACGCGTGGACGCGGCGCCTGCGGAGGCTGCAGCGGCGCGAGCGGCGGGGACGCTGCGGCGCGGCCTGAGCCCGCGGGCGGGGCGGGCACCTGGCGGGGCGCTGCGCCCACATCCAGGCGCACGTTCATCTGGGGCCTTCGCCTGCCGAGGAGTCTTTGCTCGCCTCGCGCGTGTCGCTATCTGGGCCCCCGCCCCGTCCCCGCCCGGCACCTCCCTCGGTGCCTCACGCCTGGTTCCCGGAGGGGTGTGACAGGCGTTGCGACACCCGTCCCCGACACGGAGGCGCGGGATAGCCCTAGAGAGCTGCTTGGAGGCTCCTTGGGCAGCTGTCATCCCCAGGGCTTTTCCGCCTCCCCACCCTCACGGTGCCTGCCCTCTCCAAGGGACACTGTGATACCCCCAGAAGGCTATGAACCCACTTGTGATGCCAGGACCTCTCCGGGGTGTGAGAACATCCCAAGGGCCACTGTGATTGACACCCAGCCCCCCGATGCGGTGATCCACCCGCGAGCGCTCTGACCTCCCCAAAAGGCACGGTGGCCACCAGAGACGCCCGTGGACCCCCATGGGGCTCGGTGACCCAAATCCACTGCCCGGACAGTGACTCCCCCGCCTCCTGCCAGGACCCGCAGAGGGCGCCGTGGCTCCTCCCCACGAGGACGGCCGCCCCTGTCCAACTTGGTCTCTGGTCCCTACGTCGGTCCCGGCCTCTCGGCCTCTGTCACTGCGGCTGGATGTCCGTGTTCCAGGCTCTGGTCTCCGTCCGGCTGTCTCTCCGCCGCGTCTCTGAGCCTCGGGCTCAGGGCTCCCCCGCTTGGGTCCCGCCCCGAGAACCCTCCCGCGCCCCTGATCCGTCGGCTCAGGACCGGCCCTCGTGCCCACGCGGCCTCAGGTTCACGCGTGACCCGGCCGGGGGGCGACTCCAGCGGGCCGTTGTCCGGGCTTCGGATGCCCGCAGCCCCCGCCGCGCTTGGCTCGCCCCCGGAGGCCCCTCGCAAGCCCGCGGCCCTCCGCCGGCGCACGCTCCCGCCGCAGCCGCCGCTGGCGTCAGCGCGCATGCCCAGAGCCCGGCTGGGCCGCGACCCGCGGGCGCTCCGGGGTGGGCAGCGGGCGGCGCGTGCTCGGCGGGGGCGGGGCCGCGTGCGCGCGTGCGCAGAGAGCCGGCCCCGTCGCGCGGCGAGCTGAGGAGCCAGCGGTGCGGCGCGGAGGTGGTGTGCGCGCGGGGCGGGCGAGGGCGTGGCGGCCTGGCGCGGGGTCGCTGGGTCGCCAGGCCGGGGCGCCGCAGTCGCCGCGGCGGAGGCGCGCTGGAGGAGGGGGCGTGGGGGCCGGGCTGCGGGGCCTCGTCCGAGACGGGGCGTGCGGGGGCCCACGCGCGGCTCGGGGGGCTCCGGAGCCTGGCACTGCCCGGCGCGGCAGCCGCGGACCGGCCTCGGGCTGGGGCACGTCGCAGGGGAGAGCGAAGTGGCCTCGGAAAGAGCTGTCTCTGTGTCACTCTTTCCTCGGGGCACTTTCCGTTTTTGCCAGGTAGGAAATCCTCTTCTGGACTCGGTCAAAATTGCAAGATTCTCTGATACGTTCTGCTCTGGAAGACCTGCAGCTCCTCCCAGACTTCCACTTGCCCCAGGGTGACACACCTGCCCACCTTACCTAGGTGTCTACCCAGCTTCTGAGCCCTGTCCAGTGGGTGCCCCTTGGCCGCTGTGCCAGGCCCTGGGAAGTGGAAGCAAGGGGCCGCTTGGCACTGCCTCCCTGAGGCTTGGGTGAGCACAGCTGGGGGGTAGCTTGGCACCACCTGGGATGGCTGCACCTGGGCACGCTGCCCTCTCGGCAGGGGTGCTGGTGGCCTGGCCACAGGTTTTCTTTGGTGACCATGCTCAGTACCGATAGGCTGGGTAGCGAAACAGATGTGCTGCAGGTCTCCTGGGCTACTACTCACTGCATTGACTTTAAAAACCAAAGGTTTACATTAAGAACCACCTGGGTTGTATGCAGGTACAGGTTGACTGTTAGGTTAGTGGCTGTGGTTATGATGGTGGTTTCGCTGTTTTTCCCCCGGCAGCTTATTCCAAGTAAGGAGGAGTGAGTCTGCCTTTCCAGGGCTAACAAGCACTAGAAGGTGATTTTCCTTATTTTGCTGTATGTTTGCTCTAGAGTCAGCAGGTGACTTCCCGGCCGTTTGCAGAAAGAACCATTCCATTACTTGGTATGTGTTGCCATTTCCTCCACTTGAGAGCAAGGGTTCATCTTCACTTTCTATCCCCAGCACACAGTAGGTACCTGTAAATGTTTGCTCAGTTGCCTTGAAGACAAGCGGGCAGGTTCTTTCCATTTTAAGGAAACTGGACTGGGAGAAACTAGCCCAGATAAGAAAAGACCAAGACATCTCTCAAAGATTTTACAGTTACTGTTCTTAGCCAGTGGCAATGACCCCTGCATGCGCTTCCTTTCATTCTGGGTCGATCCTCATCTAATCTCCTCAGCGCTCAGATAAAGCCTTTACATGAAGTATTTATTGGGTAGCGAGTGCTCTATTTAGAAGCACTCCTGTCTTTCCCTGTGAACAGTGCTAGAGCCACATTCTATCTTTGCTCCCCCGTGGCCTGGCATGGGGTGGGTCAGAGGTTTTCTCTAAATGGTTGTTGAAATGGATCAAGGTGCTCTTGTCAGAACCATGGATGTGAACAAATGCAGTGGCTCTCAGCTGGGTTAAGCGTGACCTTCTGGGGACACAGCAGTAACCTAGTAATCTAGGCAGGGTTTTCATAACAATACATTTACCACCTTAGGTCTGCAAGTTCACCTGCAGGTGGGCCCTGCTAGCTCTCACTGACCACACCTGCCAGGACTGTCCAGCAGGTTTGAATGACCTTGGGCACAAAATGTTGCTCTTAATTCTCTACAGATTGAGCCAGCCTCAGAAGACATATTTAAGTGTTTGCCTTTAGATGGTTTCTCATTTAACTTATATAAGGACAATGAAGCAGGTTGTAAAAAAGCTCTTAACATTTACCCTGTTCAATGTTTTACTTGTTTGAGCGTACCTTTTCTGTTATGACAACTCTGTAAATGGAAGAAGTCCTTTTCAACTCAAAGCAGCAATTTCAGTGGCTGTTTCAAACATTGCCTTTCAAATGGAGATAATATCAAAGAAACAAAACCTCAGGCTTTTACTGAGAACCAACTTGAACTCATTATTTTCTCTATCCTTGTAGCATGCATGTTTTTATTTTGTTTTGTTTTGGTTTTTCTTGAGAAAGAGCCTCGCTCTGTTGCCCAGGCTAGAGTGCAGTGGCATCATCACAGCTCACTGCAGCCTCAAACTCCTGGGCTCAAGCAATCCTCCTGCCTCAGCTTCCCAAGTAGCTGGGACAACAGGTACATACCATGCCCGGCTAAGTTTTCATTTTATGTAGAAACTTGGTCTTGCCTTTGCTCAGGCTGCTCTCAAACTCCTGGCCTCAAGCAATCTTCCCACCTTGGCCTCCCAAAGTGCTAGGATTACAGGCCTGAGCCACTGCGCCAGGCTTCAGCATGCGTTTGTTGAATTCACGCTTCATGTGAGGAGGCTGTGCCGGGTGCTATGTGGCTAGGACATTGAGTAAGCCTTGGTTTCTGCCCTTGAGGAGCTTATGGTACGGTGAGGAGACTGGTGAATAAACACGGTGGATGCTCTGATAGAGGTGGACAAAGGTTGCAGTGGGTTCAGAGGGGTGGCGTCCTGCTGGACGTGGCAGGTGGTAGCCCTGAGAAGGACTTGAGCTTTGTTTTGAAGGATTGTTGGGAGCAGCAAGGCCATGAGAGGGAAAGAACCTTCCGGGCAAAAGGACAACTTGCATGAAGTAACAAGGACATGGTGTCCCCCCACCAGCTGTTGGGAGCAGGGCAGTGGGCAGCCCCAGGTGGAGGGCTGAGGAGGGGGAGGAAGTGAGGGAGTTAGGCTGGCAGCAGATTGGGAAGGGCCTTGAGCACCAGCCCAAGAGTTTGACTTTTACCCTGAGCAGCAGGAAGCTGGTGAAGAATGTTGGGTTTGTGAGTAACTCAATCAGATTCACATCTTCAGAGGGTGAGTGGGCCTTGGTGGCCGGGGTGGGCTGGGGGAGGGCCGCACTGAGGCTGGGGCACACCCAGAGAGACGCAAGCACAGAAGGAAGAGCAAGACTCAGAGACAAGTGGCTGCGGAATGGGAAGAGCCAGGGAACCCTCCAAGATTGGGTGGTTGGCAGTTGGCGGTGCCATGCCCCACAGGGCGTGTGCGGGAAGGGAGCAGGCTTGGGGAAAGGTGCTGACTGTTGGCGTGGGCATGCTGATGTGGCCACTGGTGGGACATCCAGGCGGTGAGTAGATACAGCTTGGTCTGGGGCCAAGGAGAGCATACCGGGCTAGAGAGCGTTTTGCAGATGCTGTGTGGCATCCAGGCTGGGGAGTGGGTTGGGTCTTCCCAGGAGTGTGTATAGAGTGAGAAAAAGAATATTGAACCCTGCAGATGCCTAGTGTTACGTTCTTAAAACAGCAAGTAAGGTAACAGAAGGCCCATCAATATCCCATTGCTTTTTGGGGGATGGAGGCAGGGAGTGGGCTTTCAACTTCCATCCCAGAGAGCTAGTCTGTTTCTTAGGTGAAGGATGGAGTGTGGACTATTAAAGGTGCACACTCACACAGTTCCAGTGTCCTTCCAGCAGCCTTCCTGTCTCAAGCATCAGTTTGCCTTTTGGGGATCCTCCAGACTGGGGGTCACTCATCTCAAAGGACCCCATTTACTTCCAGACCAAGGGTTGGTCCTCTCTGAGCATTCTCACAATTAGAACTCTGGAAAAAAGCCTTCTCAGACCCTGAGATCAAGGTTGCAGAGTTCTCAGGGTCCCTCACTCTCCTTGCAGGACCCCAGTCTCTGTGCGGTCTGTCAGCATTAGCAGCATGCAGGACTTTGGACAGAATCCACGAAGGACACAGAGGCCAAGCGTGTGATGCCCCTCCCCACACCTCCCACACCGAGGGGCCCCAAGGGTGAGGCTGGGGAAAGGCTGATATGGCCCCTATCTGCCCACAGCCGGCACGTGGGCCCCACAGGGCTGGCCGAGGCTCTCAGTGAACAGTCACCTTTGTCTCTGATAGAGCCTGTGCGCACGGGGTGTGGGGCTGTGGGGCCTCACAGGGGTCTCCCCTTTACAGGGGATTGAGGACACACCACACATGACCCCGAAACTGTGTGTCTGCCTCATGCTACACAATTTTAATTGGGTGGTGGGTGATTCTGTTACCAATAAAAGCCCTTCCTCTGACTGTGGCATTCTAAGTGGAGCTTGTCACCTGGGTCCCACCGAAAGCTCCCCTCACCTCTGTCCCTTCAGTCTTTCCTTGAATTGTTTTGCCCTTGTTCCCTAATCATCCTCCGTGATCCTTTCCCTGCCAGGGTCCTTCCAGGCTTCCCATCTTGGTAAACCGCTGGGCCTTAGAAGGATTGAGGTGTGGACATTCACTCTTCTGTCTTCCTGGGCTGTCCCCTCCCTGCCCCCAGCACACAGGGGCACTGTCTCATCAGCAGCCCAGTGGATCCCAGGCCGCTGCCTCAGGCCCTTTGGCTTCTTGGAACCTGTGAGGCTAGACGGTAGAACCGTCTTTTAATCTGAGCCACGAAAGACGCCCACTGGCCTGTACTCACTGAGCCAAACAGCTCTGAACGGACTCTACCCTCCTTGGCCTTGTCCTTTGCCCACGCTGTCTCTGCCACTTCCTGGGGCTAAGGCCCCACCCTTCAAGACCCAGCTGAGGCAGGTGCTGGCTCCGGGAAGCCTTTCCTGGGTACTCTGCCCTTGTGGACCTGGGGCCCAGACCCCCTGTGCTTTCCTGTCAAGGACCTGCACCTTGCATTGTGGTGGTCAGCACACATGACCTGAGCTCACTGAGGGCAGGCTGGGGCTGTGCCTCCATACTCCAGCACTCGGCATGCTGGCATCCAGGAAGCGTGTCTTGAATGCCTGTTAGAATGATTAAACCTACATGACTTCATCCTGGCCGGCTTTCTCGTTAGGTCTGAAGATACTTGTGGAGAACCTGCTATGTGCCTGGCCTTCCAAGGCACACCTGTCACAGGCACCTGGCTTGGAACTGAGGCCAGTCAGAATTCTCTTCCTCTGGTCCTTCTGTGCCCTGGTGGGTGTTTTTCCAGACCTGCTGTTGGGAAGACCCTTTGAGCTCAGAAAATAAAGATCCTGAATTAGCGGAGCCCCGTTTTAACTCCAGCCCCTGCCTGTGGGCAGACCAGACCGGCTTGAGGGAGGTGTTCTGCCTGAGACAGGGACACAGGAACCATCTTGAATGGCTATCCAAGGACAAGACTCAGAATGCCCTGTAGAACCCCCTGCGGCAGGCTCAGGAGCCACTGTAAAGGTGCATTTGAACTTGCAGCCACATGGGCACGCAGGCAGGCCAGCTGGCCCGTGGTGCTGTGACTAACACCTCATTAATGGCCACACCCCTGTTGTACCTGGCACGTGCCCTCCATTGTGTGTCACCAGCAGAGAGCCCACTATCAGGTTCCCTGGCAGCCAGCTACTTGGTAGTCACTGGAATGCCAGTCACCATTAATATTTGAAAAATTCCTATGCTGTGCTTCAGGGCTGAGGCCAAGCACACCTTGCCTTCCTGGCATGTAAATGTGCCTGCCCCAAAGGTCGAGTGCCTAGGACAAGCTGGCTGATGCTCCCTGTTGTCATTTGGCCTTCAAAATTAAATTTTCATCTTGGGCCCAAGTGGTTTGCAATTTTTTTGAGTTTCTGCCTGTTTCCTTCTTCTGTTTCCCCCTCCGCAGGGCACACTGGGTATAGTGTGAGACACTTGGGTGCAGAAGTCACCCTGTAGTAGGAGAGCCAGATGCACAGGTAGATCACTGCAACGGTGTGCCCAGGGTGAGAACAGATTTGGACGAGGAGGAGTCATAGAGTTCTGCGGGACTTGACCCTGCCCAGGGGGCCACGTGAGGGCCTGGGAGGGAGGGGCGACTGGACTGAGAGGAGAAAGGGGCCACAGGGACAGGTGTGTCCTCCCTGACAGTGACACTCCCTCCGAATGTAGTCTGGGGACTGCCGTTGGCGCAGTGTGGCCAGGACTCCTGAAGCTGCTGCTGGAGGGACCCGATCATGAAGCGTGGGGGCCAGGAAAGGATTCAAGTAAGGAATGATGACAGAGCCGAGGCCAGGCAGGAGCGCTGGGCATCGGGGCCGAATGGCACTGGAGCCAGTGAAGCATGAACACTGTGAGTTGTTCAGGAGGCACCTGGGAAGCAGCTGGAGGGACAGGCCTGGTGCTCAACAGCCAGCGGATTCTAGGCTCAGAAGAGGGTGGGCTCCTGCAAAAACAGTGTGGAAGAGACAGGCTCAGTGGAGAGGTGAGGAGACGGCAGTGCCGCAGGAGCTGCGCTTTGCGGAGGCAGGCAGAATAAGGGCCCGAAGGGGTCCGTTAGATTTGGCAATCAGGCCTGGAGGGGCAAACGCGGGAGGGGTGGCAGCGAAGGCAGCCTGACTCAGTGGGAAGGAAAGGGAGGAGAGGCAGAGTAGGAGGGGGGCCTTGGTGCTGTGGTTGCTGTGTTTGGGCTTGCCTGTGGCACAGGGGCAAGGGGCCCCAGGAGGTGAGAGCCAGGACCTAGGAGGGGTGGGGGATGCAGAGGAGTGGGGGAGCTCCCACCTGACAGCCCCCTGCCTCCAGGGGAAGTGGGTAGGAGAGTGCTGAGGCCTACCAGGCTGCCAGCTGGCACCGAGGCCAGCGCTCAGGACGGGTGAGCAGGCAACAGGATGTCCCCCACCCCCAGGCTGTCGTGCCTCGGGCTGCCTTCCTTGTATGGTTTTTCCATGTGGCTGAGACAAGAGGACAGACGCGGGGGCTTGGTCTGACTCAGCAGGCTGAGCCGGCAAAGGGGTAAAGCCGGGAGGGGCTGGCAGGTGGGAGGAAGGCAGTGAGGAGCCCTAGGACCGGGCTTATGAGGGGGTTTAGGAATACGTGACCTCTGCATGGGGTGGTTTTCTGGGATGACCAGGGTCTGGATAAAGAGGGAGAGATGTAAAGGCTTTTCGAGTTGGAGAGGCCGTGGAGCTTCAAGCTAGTATTGCCTGCTCAGCCCTTGAGTGATGGCAGCACAGAGAGAAAGGCTGGGAGCCAGAGAGGGGCACAGGGTGCTGGGGAGGGGGCAGCATCCTGGGGGGGGCCTGCCTGCTGTCCGGCCAGGAGGAGGAAGGGCACATTCGGGGAGAGGATGGTATGTGTGTTTGCCATAGACAAATTCCAGAGCAAGATGAGAGGTTGGGAGCTGGGGCCTGGGGGGCAAAAAGCAGAGCAGCAGGGAGGAGGCCTGGGGAGACCAGCGACTAGAGTCACCCTGGTTAGTGACACCCTTACCACTGGTCATCCAGCCAGAGTTGGGTGTTGTCCTACAGCTAAGGGTCTCACTGGGCAGTGGGGGGTGTTCTCCACTGTGCCCGTGCAGGGCCTCTCCCACCTCCAGCATTGTGCACAGGGAGGCCTGGGTGGGCCCCCACCCTGCATGCCAGCCTGCCCTTCGGGCTCCCCTCCTCCCCATCCACCTTGTTGTCCCCGGCTGCATGGTTCTCCTGCCTCTGCATCTGCCCCCCAGGCTGCCACCAGGCAGATCTTTCTGGAATGAAAGTTTGATCATGCTTCTTCACCCCTGTACTCTGGCGGCCCCCTTACCAGTGGGATGGGGTTGGGGCCCCTCCGTGGGGCAGAGGCCTCTGTGGTTTGGCTGCCTACCCTCCCCGCTTTAGAAATGCTCCCAGGAAGTGGCTTGTAGCCACCTGAACACAGTAAGTCTTGTATTTCTGTGCAGTTCCTTCACCTGGACCGCCCACCCCTCAACCCCACCTGCTTTCCAAGCCCTCGGCTGGATGGAATCGCCTCCAAGGAGGCCTTACGTGTGTATGGCACGATCATCCCCTCTGTGTTGCCTCTCTGCCTTTACAAGTGTCTACAAATCAGCTTTCCTACTGTACTGTCAAGTGTTTGATTTATTTCCATATCTGCTGTACCTAGCTCAGTGCCGGGTACCAGTGGCTCCCTTCCATCAAGGGTCAGTGGCTCCCTTCCATCAAGGGTCAAGGCCCACTGTGCTGCCTTGTTGTTCCAGGTCTGAGGGTCCCTGCGGGGTTGAGCATTCACACCTCGGGAGTTGTTTGTCTCAGAGGCATGTAGTAGTTTCTTGGAGGGTGGCATTAGGCAGTTCCCTGGCCTCTCCCCAGTGGGTGATGAGAGGACTGGGCCCTCATGACGAAATCAGACTTGATCTGGACCTGAGAGGAAGGTTCCTGCAACAGGAGGAGGGTGTCCTCTCCTGCGGGTGAATGTTGGCAGCCACCTCTCGGGTCCCTGCTGTCAGAACCCTGCTCCCGCGGTGCCCAGTATGTTCCTCCAGCCTCTTAGCTCTTCCTCCTCTTCCCTGGCACCAGGCTGGATGTGCCTCTGGGACATCTCCCCCTCTCCACTTCCCTCCACCCTCTCTCCCAGCACCCGTCCTACCTGACTGTCCAGCCCAGACGCCCTTCCAGGCTCTGTCCCACCTGCCTGCCTGCCTGGCACCGAGCTCTTAGCCGCCTAGACGTGCCCTCCCCCACCATCCCTCACTGTCCTGCTGCCTCCTCTGCCCCACGATGTCCCCACTGCCCAGAGCATCTCCTCATCAGGCAGTGAACTTGTGTACCCCGGGGGCTGGAATGGGGCTTAGTCAGTCTGTTGCCCTTCCTGGCCTGGCAGGCGTGGTCGGTGCCAAGGACTCCACCTTCCTGGGCCCCATGGTCTGTTTCCTTTTTATGCCCGTTTTGCCAGGTCGAGGGGCTCTGGAGAGAGTGAGTGTGCTGGGCTCCATTAGGGGAACCTGCCTGAGAGGAGCGTACGTCTCCCTATGAAGTGGAAGTCCTCAGGGACCAAAGTGCCTCCTTTTTGCTGTCCTGCCATCTGTCTTCGGGCGTCAAGGGTTCCCCACACACTTGGGGCCCCTGGCCTTACTCTGCATTCCTGATCCCTCACCCCGACTGGAAAGGAAGAACTGAGCAAACAGCAGCTGATGCCCAAGCCCTGCTCTGTGACAGTGACTAAGGCTCAGCTGGGCAGACCTGGGGCCTTGTTAGCCACTGCTGGGCCCAGGGGCTTTTCCTGTGTCCAGGGTGGGTGTGGTGGCCAGCCCAGGCTGGGTGGGGCCCAGGCCTGCAGCCCCAGCTCTTCAAACTGGAGTCCTAGTGAACGCCAACCTCCCTCTGGACAGGGGGCTGCAGTTGGCCCTTTGGTAGCATCTGGGTGTGTATGTGGCCCCCCCACCTCGTGTGCCGTAGGCTCGCCTGGGACATGTGGTGCTGTGAGGCCCACTGGGCCCTGCCTCCAGCCCCAGCAGTGCTGGTATTTGTTTGAGAAGCATCTCTACTGAAACTGACACGTAAACTCCATGAGCGGGAGGACGCTTGCGCCCAGGAGTCCAGGCTGCAGCGAGCTGTGATCGTGCCAGTGCACTTCAGCCTGCGCGACAGAGCGAGACCCCATCTCTTCTTAAAAAAAAAACTCCAAAATGGAGTTTCCCTGGGCTGGGATTCTCTGTTCATTGCTTGATCCCCTCAGCCAGAATCCCTGCATGGCCTGGGCTGTGTCCCCAAATCAGGCCACTCTCCCTGGTCCACCCTCCCTGGTGTGGCCTCATCTTGGCCCCCGGAGTCCTGTCTGGACTCTGCCTTCCGTTGTCCCCCAGCTCTTCCACCCACCCCACTCCTTCCTCCTCCAGGGCCACCAGGGGGGTTTTCTAAATGCAGATCTGATTGGTCACCTTCTGTTCAGATGCTCCCCTGGCCCCACATGTGTGGGGATACCCCTCCTCACTGCCCACCTGAGGCCCCCAGCTCGCCCTTGCCCTCTCCTGCCTCTGTGCCTCTGCGGGCCCACTGTCCCCACCCCACCGCAGGCTGACACCCCGTCTTTACGGGCTTGGGGTGCAGTTGCCCTGTGCAGCGTGTGCTGAGGCAGCATCCCACCTGGTGCTGTCCTGCACTTCCCGGGTGCTGGGGGTGCTGGCCTCCTCCTAGGCCATCTTCCACTCTCTCCAGCGCCCAGCCTGAGACCTGGAGAGTTCCTGGGGGTGGGGCAGGGGGGAGCCAGGGGAGGAGAGCTGTGGGCAGGTGGGTCTGTGCCGGCCCCTCCCCTTCCCCCCAGGAGCTGGCTGGGAAGGCTCAGGCCCAGTGTGTGTGTG
Organism: Daubentonia madagascariensis; assembly: GCA_023783475.1. NCBI lineage: Eukaryota > Metazoa > Chordata > Mammalia > Primates > Daubentoniidae > Daubentonia > Daubentonia madagascariensis. The sequence goes on from JAKFHU010001581.1 coordinate 2,156,695, forward strand.
TGGGGGGGGGGGTTAAGATATAATCACCTAAACCTGTGGTTCTGTTTTTGTCACATGAAAGAGCGTTTGTTTGCAAATCCAATTGTTTGGGAAAATCACATTCCCCACTTAAGAGGTGAGAAGTGCAGCAGGGGCTCATGACTCATCAGGTCCTGGAGCAGTGTTTGGGGACAACAGTGGCATTGAGAAGCTTGCTGAGAACTTGCTAAGGAGGCAGCTGGGTGGCCTGTGCCTCACCAGTGACTTGTGAGCTGGGGCTCAGGGGCACTAGAGGGTGGCCATGAGCACTTTGGAGTCTGCAGACTAGGGTCAGTCCTCTCTGTGCTTGGGGACCCCCTGGTGCCTCTCTCTGTTGCAATCTCCGTGTCTCTAAAGTGGAGCAAATACCTGCACCCTGGGCTGTGTGGGATTGGGTGAGAGGGGTGTGAAGCTAAATCGCCAGTGGCTGTGGAATTTGTGTTCTGTGTCCCCTGAGGATGGGGTGAGGGGATTGTCTGCTTGAGGGGGAGGTGCCCTGCTTGGTCCTAGGTGTCTTCTGCCACTGTCCACAGGGAGGCCAGTCCCCCACACCACTTTCTCCCACCCTGCCTCCATGCCAGACAGGCACTTGATGGAGTGGAGGCCGTAGGTGTTGGGGGAGCAATGGACTCCTCCCTCCTAGCCCTCCCCTTTCCTTCTCCTGCGGGCACACTTCAGGGGGTTCGCTGGGGAGGACAGATTTGGGGGTTTATTTGAGCTCCTGTAAGAGTGAGGACATGTGCTGCCATGGGGTGTTCTTGGCTGAGGTGTCATCCCATAGGAACTGCCCTCCCCAGAGAAGGCTGCCCCGAGCCTGGGACCCTGGGGAGGTGCCAAGCCTGGAGCCATTTAAGGGGCCCCTGAGCCTTTGGTCTCACCCTTGGCAGACTCAGGGCCAAGTACTGTGGCCAGAGGGCACAGTGTCATACTTGTCACCTGTAGCAAGATAACATTCTGGGGAAATGGAAATCACTCATTTCCACTTAAATATGTTTTTCTTTTTAAGAAGCATTTGCTTCCCATGTATAGGTACCCTGGGTCTGTGAGGAAAAGGTGGCATAGCTCATTGGAGGAGGTTTCCTGGGTGGGAAAGAAGTAGCATGATCACTGGGGGGCCTGACGGGGTGTTCTGTGGGGGAGCCGCTCACCCAGCCCCCATGGCTGCACCCCTCTGCAGGATGGAGCAGGCATTGGACCACGGAGATTGTCACTGCCTGGACCTTGATGTCTACCTAGTGCCAGGCCCCAGACCCTGAGGAGCAGTGACAAGAAGAAAGCCCTGGGGACATCTGAGCCACCCTGGCCTGCCAGGCTGGACTGAGTGCTGCATTCTATAAACAGTCTCCCTTAATCCTTGCAACAAAAACATCAGTTGGATCAGGTCCCTTCCCTGTTTCCCATTGCACCTAGAAGAAAATCCAAACTCCTCCTGTGCACCATGGAGCCACTGTACCTAGGGTCTGTCTCTGCTGTTCCTGCCTTGGGGCCTTTGCACTTGCTCTTGCTCTTCTATTGTCCTGTTCTTTCCTGGGCTCTTCGCCTGACTGCTTCCTTCTCAAATTCCTTCAGCTCAAATGTCCTGTCTTGGTGAGATCTGCCCTGAGAACCCTTTGTAAAGTAGCCATCACCCTCCAGCCCAGGCGCACTGTGTGGCATCCCCACCACCTGAAATGATCACTGTCTGTAATTCTTATGGGCCTCACTGTGTGTCTAGTGGAATTGTTCCTACTTTCCCAGAATTGCAGGCTAGGCCCAGAGCTGAGGCCAAGAGACACAGAGTGCTTCCCCACTGCCCAAATTCAGGGAGCCACAGGTGGCTGGGGTGAGAAAGGGCCACCTTGTAGAACCAGCCCTGCCCCACTGCCTCTGCAGTGAACTTGAGACTGTGGGGAGGGGGCTTTAGGTGAGTGCAGTGTTTGTGGTGGGAAACTATTTCCTCCCTCCCCTCTGAGGCCAAGGGAAAGTGGCTTCCCAAGAAAACCATCTCATAGCTAGAGGTACTGTGTCCAGCAGGCTGGCTGTCTGCCCTGGGCTGCCCAGACAGGGGGAGAGGGAGTGGGTTACATGGGATATACTGTTTGTGGGGTGTCACCCTAATGTCACCTACACCCCACCCAGGGAGTCCAGAGTAAGCATGCAACTCAACCCACAGTTGTTGCTGGGGAACTAAAACCCATGAGGAGGAGAGTACTATTTATTAGGTCCACTTTATAGACAAGGAAACAGCAAGTTTAGGGAACATGCATGGCTTGTCCAGGGTTCAAGCAAACAAGTGGCCAAGCTGGACTCTGAAGCCGGGCATATCTGACTTCAGAGCCACACTGTTTCCCACATTAGCCCCTTGAATGCCTGGGCAGGACAAGGGAGCTGGCCGCCTCCTCCAGGCATGGTGCCTCTGTCAGGAGCTGGGGACTGTGGGGAACAGGTGAACCCTTGTTTGGTGCGTGGGAGCAGGTGCGGCTTATAATGTATAACAGCAGCAAGCCCGCAGGTGGACGGACAGGAAAGTCACTTCAGCTATAAAAACTCACCTGCAGAGTGCAGTGTCCAAGCCTGTGAGTGCTCAAACCTGGGTTATTTTATGCTGTTGATCAGTTTCCTCCCTCCCCTTGCTTCCCTGTCCCAATAGCCGGTTTAAAGAAAATCTAACTCAGTTGTACATGTGTACAAATGCAAGAAAAAGGTTTTGAAGGATATATACCAAAATGTTAATGGTAATTATCTTCAGATAGGGGGGAGTAGGAATAGAAGGGATAATTTAAACAGAACTCTAAATTTTTACTCTATAATTTGGTATTATTTGACTTTTTTGTGAGTATGTATTCATATATCACTTGTGTAATAAAAAAAATTTTTTTTAACCTAAGGAAACCAACCCAGGCCTGATTTTTATAAATGCCTTAAGGGGGTCATTACAAACCTTGTTTGCCTGACCCCAGAAATATTGGGCTCTCTTTTTGGGTCGGTGCTTGGGGAAGAGGAGAGAACCCACGGGGCACCTTCAGGGTCCTCAGCACTTGTCCTTGCCTCCGGTATCCCTCTGAATCCAGCATGTCCCCGGAACGTTTGCTGCCGCAAATAAAACTCCGTCTGCTTCTCCCTGAAGGAACTTTGCAAGGTGCAATAATCACTTTTAGAGTTTCCAGTTTAATATTCAACCTGATTCTGGGGCCAGTTGAGTGAAGGTTGGTGCTGTTCTGCCCAGTTCCGGTTCTGTTTATAAACATGTTTATTGCCCTGAGAAGGAGTCAGTTCTTTTTACTCAAACAGGATCGGTCAGGAGTTGCTGCAGAGGTTAGTGAGCCCAGAGCCTAGGGGTGGGGAACCTGCGGCCTCGTTACTGTTTAGATGAGTTACACGTGGAAGAGTGTATGATATGACCTGGCCGTGGATGCTAGAAGACCTGCTGGGCTGGCCTTCAGCACCAGGGAGGGAGGGAACCCCGGCCGCTCTCCCTCCCAGCACGAAACAAACTAATCAACTGTCTTAAGGGTTTCTTTTCTTCTGAGGAAGAAGGTACTGGCCCTGGCAGTAGGCCTCGTCCTGCTGTGTGCAAGCCTTTTCCAGTGGGCATATTAAAGTCAATTTAATATGATTTTAATGTTTTCATCAGAAAACCTTGTTCTAATGAATGCTTTCTGTGGAGAAGCCCCTGTAAAACCAGTATCCGTGGACGTATACCTGAACTAATTGAAAGCAGGGGCTCAAATCATTATACACCCATGTTCATAGCAGCATTCTTCATGATAGCCAAGGGAAGGAAACAACCCCAGTGTCCACCAACACGTGGATGGGTAACCATGTGACCTCTCCATATGATGCAATATTATTCAGCCTTAAAAAGGAAGGACATTCTGACACAAGCTATAATGCTGGTGAACATCGAGGACATTACACTAAGTAAAATAAGCCAGACACAAAAGGATAAATATGCATGATTCCACTTACATGAGGCACCTGGACTAGTCAAATCCATAGAGACAGAAAGTAGAATTGTGGTTGTCTGGGGGAGGAGAAGTGGGGAGTTAGTGTTTAATGGGTGGAGAGTTTCAGTTTGGGAAGATGAAAAAGTCTGGGAGACGGATGGTGGTGATGGTCGCCCAGCAGTGTGAATATACTTAACGTGCCTGAACTATGCCCTTAAAAATGGCTAAAACTAGCCAGGCTCAGTGGCCCACACCTATAATCCCAGCACATTGGGAGCTCGAGGTGGGAGGATCACTTGAGGCCGGGAGTTCAAGGTTACGATGCACTGTGATGCTGTAATGATGCCCCTGCACTCCAGCCTGGGTGACAGAATGTCAAAAAAAAACCCAAAAAACAAAAACAGGCTAAAACAGTAAATCTTATGTCACATGTGTTTTACCATACACAAAAGAACACAGTATCGAAGTGCTTTCTCAAGACATTGTCTCACAGGTGTAGGCTTCATGCTATAATTTTTTACTTTTCATTCAATGTTTTAAAGTAGTATTTGCGTTTTCTGTTTTTAGATGAATGTTGTAGATGCAAGAGAAGCCAGAACTCACTAAAGTAGACCTTTGTGACATCTCTGGACACTTGTACCATCCCAGGCGGAAAGGTTAGTCTGATGTGTGTGGGCAAAGTTTGCACTTTTGTGCCCAGGACAGTAGCCTTTGGCGAAGGCAGCCGCCCGTCATCCAGAGAGTCTCAAAAAGCACATCTTACCTATTTCTTTTATGTCTGTCTGAATCCAACAGTTGCCCATCGTGGAGTGACAACAAGTCCCCCAATACTCCTGGCTCATTTGGACCCAGCAGTGTCTAATTTTGAAGCTGTGACACCTTCCGTTTGTTATTCACCTCTCCCTCTTGCACATGCCTGTTCCCCACCAGTGACTCTGCTCTGGAGTGACCTGCCTGAAACTTAGCTTTCAAGCTCACAGTTTTAGAAAGTTAAGAGCTGGCCTCAGAATTCCAACCCAGGCATGGTGGGACAGAGGAGGTGTGTGTTTTCCTTATAGTACACAGCTGGCTAAAGGCCTAAAGCCTCAGAGAATTGACTGGCTCCTTTTCAGAAGCCCCCCAGGCGGCAGGGTGGTGTTTGGAAGGCTAGAGTGAACCCCCTGCCCCCCGCAGAGAGTTGTTTTCAGCAGGGTCAGGCTCTTGAAGCCCTTCTGGGAACTCTATCTCTAGCCTCGCATTAGTTAGAGCCTGTGTGACTTATTCCAGTAACTTCATGAGCTCTGTAAAGGGAAGTTATACTCCAGAGTTCATAATGACTTCTCAGAACAGTCACTTATCTTAAATGGTACCCTTCTAATACTCATAGACAGATTAAAGCAAAAAACATGTTCTTTACAATGTGAACCTTTAAACACAAACTAAAAATGTTTTTTTAATCCTACAGAGTGTGAGATGGCAAACAGGTTAGCAGGAAACTCTTCGAGAGGGGGCTGAAGGATTTAGCCATTCTTTGTTCCCCTCCTGGTGGCCTGAGGCCCTCCTCCTGGGCACAGCAGGCACTATGGACTCCCCGGGATATAACTGCTTTGTGGACAGAGACAAGATGGACACTGCCATCCAGGACCTGGGGCCAAAGGAGTTGAGCTGCACCGAGCTGCAGGAGCTGAAGCAGCTGGCGCGCCAGGGCTACTGGGCTCGCAGCCATGCCCTGCGGGGAAAGGTGTACCAGCGCCTGATCCGGGACATCCCCTGCCGCACGGTCACACCCGACGCCAGTGTGTACAGTGACATCGTGGGCAAGATTGTGGGCAAGCACAGCACCAGCAGCCTGCCCTTGCCCGAGTTCGTGGACAACACGCAGGTGCCCAGCTACTGCCTGAATGCGCGGGGTGAGGGGGCCGTGCGCAAGATCCTCCTGTGCATCGCCAACCAGTTCCCGGATGTGTCCTTCTGCCCTGCACTGCCAGCCGTGGTGGCCCTGCTGCTCCACTACAGCATCGATGAGGCGGAGTGCTTCGAGAAGGCCTGCCGCATCTTGGCCTGCAACGACCCTGGCAGGAAGCTGATTGACCAGAGTTTCCTGGCCTTTGAGTCTTCCTGCATGACGTTCGGGGACCTGGTGAATAAGTACTGCCAGGCGGCCCACAAGCTGATGGTGGCCGTGTCGGAGGATGTCCTGCAGGTCTACGCGGACTGGCAGCGCTGGCTGTTTGGGGAGCTGCCCCTCAGCCACTTTGCCCGAGTCTTCGATGTCTTCCTGGTGGAGGGTTACAAGGTGTTGTATCGTGTCGCCCTGGCGATTCTCAAGTTCTTCCACAAGGTGAGAGCGGGGCAGCCGCTCGAGTCCGACAACGTGAAGCAGGACATCCGCGCGTTCGTGAAGGACATTGCCAAGACGGTGTCCCCCGAGAAGCTGCTGGAGAAAGCGTTCGCCATCCGCCTCTTCTCGCGCAAGGAGATCCAGCTGTTGCAGATGGCCAACGAGAAAGCACTGAAGCAGAAGGGCATCACCGTCAAGCAGAAGAGGTAGGCAGGCCCCAGGCCGCAGGGCCCACCAAGGGCGGGAGCTTGGGTGGAACGCACGTGGGGGCCTGGGGTGTGAGGTTGTCCTGCTAGCATCTGGTCTGCCTCCGGCCCTCGCTCTGCCCGCCCGGCGCACCCCCATCGTGAATGGGTAGGAAGACACCAGAAGACAGGAAGGGACTTGCCGGTCCTGTCCTGAGAGATAGGCCCATGGCTGATATGGAAGCTGGATGCTGACCGTGGGGTCAGAAGGTCTGCGGGGGCCAGGCCCGCCTCCCAGTGGTCATTTCAGAGCAGCATCTGCTCCACCCTCCAGCTTGGGCGCCATGGCCAGTCGTCCCCGTGGCTGCTGGACATGGCCTCCCTGCGCTGAGCACAGCCCCTGGGGAGCAGGGTAGGGAAGGGACGCTGTGTCCCAAGACCACTTGGCAGCCTGTTGGCACAGAGTCCTCTTTCTCCTGGGCCAGAGGAAGGTGTGCCTGGGGATCGGAACTCACCACTAACCTCTCTTGTCTGTTTTATTTTCCTTCTCCATGTCCGTTCCTTCCTCCTGTTTTTCAGTGTTTCACTTTCTAAAAGGTAGGTCTGAAACCACCTCTCTGCGCCTGGCCTCTGTCTTTCTGCCGCTGTCTCTGGCCAACCGCTTGCTGTTTCCCAGGGCCTGGCTGGCTCTCCCAGCCCAGCTTTAGCCAGCGCCATCTGTCTGCCTGCCTGCCTCAGTTGTGCTGGCGCCGGTGCTTGGCTGGCCCTGAAGCCTTGTCTTGCCAGAACAGTCACTCTCTGTCCTGATTTCTTAGAGAAAAGGTGCTTTTGTCCCAACCTGGGCTGGGCCTTCTTCCCTGTCTGTAGCGGGGTGGGAGGAGGGCTCCTGGGAACAGTCCTTCCCGTCAGGACCAGGGAGGTGAGAAGTTCCCTCCAGGCTTAGTTCCAAACAGAGGCTCTGGGGCTCAGCTCTGGGGTGGGTGGAGGTCGGGGCTCTGGTCTCCTTGGACTCTGACCCCTGCCCGCTCTCCCAGGCAGTTTGTGCACTTGGCCGTCCACGCAGACAACTTCCGCTCGGAGATCGTCAGCGTGAAGGAGATGAGAGACATCTGGTCATGGGTCCCTGAGCGGTTTGCCCTCTGCCAACCTCTCCTGCTGTTCTCCTCACTGCAGCACGGGTACAGCCTGACAAGGTAGCGCCCCGGGAGGCAGCGGGACAGTGCCCAGAGGGCTGGGGTGAGCTATGGAGCTGCCCACCTTGCATTCTGCCCTGTGGTGGCTGGAAATGGCCTTCGAACCCGGGCACTTGGTGAGGCCCGGCCTCTCCCTGTGGTGCCTGAGAATCGGGAGCCGCTTTTCTGGGCTTCTGTCATTCCCAGGCCACCCAGACCTCGGGGGTCACTGCCAGTCACACAACAGCTCGGGGCCCTGTGTAGGTACCATGAAGGCAGAATTACCACCTTAGGAGCTCATAGAACTGGTGGGGAGAGGACCATGTGGGCGACAGGCCCTGCCTTCACTCCTCCAACCCTGTGCCCGCAGTCATCCACATGGTGTTCGGGCGGGGAACCCTGGGCACACTGCCCTCCAAGGTGGCTCTGCTGGGTGCGTCCAGCACTCGGTGTGGCTCCCCTTAAGCCTTGGATGGCAGGTGGCCTTGGAAGCTCTGGCCTGGGCCCCAGGTGACCTGGCAGAGGCAATGCAGACAGTGCTGGCCCAGCCCCCATGTAGCATTGTGCATAGGGCCACAAGCATTTTGGCGTTGCTGGAGCCGCTCTGCCTGGCCCCTCCAGGGACGCCATCCAAGCTCTGGGCACCTCCCAAGCTTCCCGGTGCTGCTGGCTCCCCACATGCCAGACTCCCGAGGACACGCCGAGCCTCCTACATTGGGACCTGTTTCTCTGGTTCTTGCTTCCCTGAAGCACCTGACATTTGGCTCTGCCTGCGGGGCCATCTGCTGTGAGGCTTCTCCCCAGTCACACCAGGGCAGACGCGCCCAAGACGGCCCAGAAGGGCCTGGTGGGCAGAGGCCAGGGCGAGGGTGTTGTCAGGTCCTTGGCCATCATGCCTGTCCCCAGAGAGCAGGAAACACAGCTCCCAGGCCTGTCCACCCTGAGACAGCCCAGGTTGAGGGTTTGTGGAACTGGCCGGAGGCGCGGGGCGGGTGTGCAGGCTGGCAGCTGGCACGTATGCTCTCTGGCACAGGTTCTACTTCCAGTGCGAAGGACATGAGCCCACCCTGCTGCTCATTAAGACCACGCAGAAGGAGGTGAGGAAGAACCAGAGGAGCTGGGTCCTGGCCTCTGGCGAGCACTGCGGGCATGTCTCCCTGGGCTGATGTCAAAGTCAGAGCCGGGATGTTGCCAGCACAGGGGGCTCGGCCCATGCTCGAGGCCACAGAGGGAAAGGAGAATAGCCTACAGGCCACCACCACCGCCCTTGATGCCAGCCCCAAGCCTTGGCGGGAAAGTGGGTGCACCCACCCCAAACTCTGCCTTTCCCATGCTGCTGCTGCCCCCGTGTGGTGGTGGAGACTGCCATGCAGCACACCTCCCAGCTGGGACCAGAGGTGGGCCCTGGGCAGCCTGAGCAAGGGGACGCTCCTGGGACTCGCGGGGGTGGGGGCAACCTCACCTGGCCCTTCCTCCCCAGGTGTGTGGAGCTTACCTGTCAACAGACTGGAGTGAGAGAAATAAGTTTGGAGGCAAGCTGGGCTTCTTTGGGACCGGAGAATGCTTTGTGTTTAGGGTGAGTGGGGCTGAGTACAGCCCCCCTGGGGGAGCTCGGGGTCAACAGGCCCAGTGCCCTCCCGACAGACCATCCCATTCCCAGGACCCTGCCTTACTTCCATCATGGTAGCTACCCTGCAAGATAATCTCCTCGTGGCTTCCGGTTTTCGGTTGTTAGACCTTGCGATTGTGAGAGTGAGGGCCTTATCTGCCAGCAGCACCCCCTCCCCAGCCCCTGGCTCAGGCCTCCACCCCCCACCCCCAGCCCCGAGGGCTCTGGATGAAGATTTGAGGGATGAAAACGGCCGTGACTCTTGGGGGCCCAGGCACCAGTCCCTCATGCTGCCCCTTCACCCCAGCTGCAGCCCGAGGTGCAGCGCTACGAGTGGGTGGTCATCAGGCACCCAGAGCTGACCAGGCCGACGTCCCTCATGTCCTCGGAGACCACCGCCACCCCCACCCCACTCAGCCACTCCGTCTCCTCAGACCCCGCCGACCGCCTCTCGCCATTCCTGGCCGCCCGGCACTTCAACCTGCCCTCCAAGACCGAGTCCATGTTCATGGCGGGGGGCAATGACTGCCTTATCATCGGTGGGCACCCCTCCTCACCCTCAGGCCTTGGGCGGGCCCTGCCTACCCTGGGGGGGGTGCAGGGATGATGGCGGCTGAAGCGCCCTGCCCAGTCCTGCTTACCTGGGTGGCAGCTGCCTCACTGGAGCCCCCACGGTGGCAGAGGAAGAGACCCTGGGTTGTCAGGAGTGGACCAGGCAAGAGGGGTGGGAGAAACGGGCTGGAAGCAGGGTCCAGTCTGGACACCAGGCCCCGGGGGCTTTGGAGGGTCAAAGGTCAGCCTGTGGTTTTAGAGAGGCCTCTGGCAGGTGGGGGAGCCTGGGGCAGTGCTGATGGGACACCCCTGGAGGAGGATGTCCAGTTGTTGGGTGGAAGGGCGGCCGCTGACCTGAGCATCCTGCAGGGGGAGGTGGCGGCCAGGCGCTTTACATTGATGGGGACCTGAACCGGGGCCGCACAGGCCACTGTGACACCTTCAACAACCAACCCCTCTGCTCTGAGAACTTCCTTGTTGCTGCCATCGAGGCCTGGGGCTTCCAAGATCCTGACACTCAGTGATGGGCCTGTGCCAATGGTGACTAAGCTGCCACCATGGGGCGGTGGGGCGGTGGGGCAGAGGCTGGGCCCCCCCAGGGAGCTGAGAGTGAACAGACGTCCGTGGTGGGCAGGGTTGAGAGCAGCAGGGCCTCCTAGCGCAGCCTGGCTGAGCCTGGCACGGCTGGGCTGGCTCCTGGGGCCCACCTGTGTCCGGGTGGGAACTGGGGTCTGGTGTCCCACACCCCACCCAGCACCTGCCTGGAGGCACCTTCCTCCCCTACCCAGTGCCCTGGCTCTCCTTTTGGGGGGTGTCCTGAGCTGGAGGCCTTGTGGGTGGGGGCTACATCTCATCTCCATGAAGCCTTAGCTCCTGGGGGGTACGGGAAATGCAGAAGGAACCTGCCGCCAAGTGTGGGGCCGTGGGGCCCCCTGCTGGTGCTGCGTGGTGTCGCTCCCCTCCCAAGCAGGGCTTCTGCGTGCAGGTCCTGAGAAGAGACAGGCACCCCAACTGCTCCCTGGCAGGATCCCATCCCCACCCCAGGAGCATCTGCCTGGCCTCTGGCCTGGCTCCCCCAGCCAGCTCCAGCCCCTCCAACAGTGACCCCACTCAGGTCCCCCAGGGCTGCATCTGCCGCTGCTGGGGGCTCCACCTCCTCCCCCGAGGGAGGGCCAAGGGTCAGTGGATGGGGCTGACCTCACATCCTTGTGTTTCTGCAGAGCCTGAAGCTCTTGTTGGCCTTGCTGCGTGTTCACACCTGGATAGGTGGCTCCGGGAGGGGCTCTCTGTGAATGACCCAAACCAGCCTGCTACACCTCCAGGGGCCTGCGCAGAGAAGCCTGGACCCACTCGGGCTTCCCAGCCCTCCTCATCTCCAGCCCCACGGCCTCCCCTAGCCCCCTGCAGCCTCTGCAGCCGCCTCGTTTCACCTCTGTCATTGGAGAACCAGGGTCCCGTCCCCTGTCCACACCCCTCAGCGTGGCATGCTGTCTGAGCCCACTCCCTCTTCTCTTCACCAGGCCCCACACCTTCCCCAGGACTCACAGCACCTCCCTGGCCACCCTGCATGGATGCACATCCTCCCTTCGCCCCTCTCGTGGCGCTGTGGCTGGCCATAGGTCAGAGTTTTCTGCCACCTCTCCCCTTATAGCCTTGGCCCCTGCCCTGCCTAAGCCCTGTGCAGGCCACATGTGCACAGGAGGAGCCAGGGAGAACTTGGTGGGCACTGCAGGGAGCAGCGCCACCCCGTGACTTTCCCTCCTGCCTTGTGACTTCCTTCAGCTGGTCCTGGGGGTCTCGGCACCACGGAGGGAAGAGGGGAGAAGCAGAGGCCCAGGCGGCCGTGTGGGGGGCCATGGAGGCCTAGGTCACAGGCACAGACGCCAGGTGTCCTGCTCCACCCCTGTCCCCATGAGGCTCCAGCCAGCACTGCTCAGGGTCCCTGTGCCCATCTCCGTACCTTTGCTTGCTCTTCCTGTGGAGGGGTCATCCTCCCCAGCCCATCTACTCGTGTCGCCTCTGAAGGGGGCCATAGTGGTGTAGGAGGAAGGACCAGGAACCCTGTGTGGCTTTGGGCAAGCTGGTAAGCCTGTCAGGAACTCAGTTTCCCCAACTGTGAAATGGGCCTGTCATCCTGCCCTGCTGTCCTCCTCAAGGAGAGAGGGCTGGGGGGGGTGTCCTCGCTCACCCCCACAGACCAATACAGCCCTCCCCACCCCCTCCTGCATGCCCCACAGCTCTGGTCTGTACCACCAACTTAGGTGTTCATTAAACACAGTCTTGTTGCATTGACTCCAGGGGTCCAAGTCTGGTCTCTTCAGCCAGAGGGGCCTCCAGGGGCACCAGGAGCCTGCAGCCAAATGGGGTGAGGGGGCTTCACCACTTCGATGCTCATCCTGCCTTCATCACAGGACGCTGCAGCCTTCTGCAAACGCAGCCTGCCTGTAGGGCTCCCACCACAGACTTCCTGGGCTGGGGGCTTGATTTTCTGGCGAAAAGTCCAGCAGATTCTGTTTGGCTGCCCCCGGAGATCCCGACCAGGAAAACCAGTGCCACTTAGTCACGATTTTGACATCATGAGCGAAGCTCTTTGTTTTGTGTGTACATGCACAATACTCAGTTTCTTTAAATTTAATATCTTTTCCTAACTTTTCTGCTACCCTAGAAGGTATGTATGACTATTATCTCTATTTGTTATTCTTATCATTGTCCTTGCTATTATACTAGGTGTTCCCAAACAGAACATAATTTATTTTGTTAATGTTCTCTATTATTTCTTCTTGATTATTTATTTGTTTTTGATGTTAAAAATTAGCCAAAATTTGATAGAATTGCTTGATGAATTATTTTTTAGAAACATTTAAATGTTTATTCTTTAATTATTTTAATAGACCACTTTGCACTGAATAAACATTAATTTTTAAAATAACAAAATTGAACCTAATTTAAACCAGTTTGTTAAATAAAATGAATTCGGTAAAGCAGACTGTATGCCTTTAGGGCTTCAGAAAAATCTGTTTTTAAAAAATTTATAATACAAGAGTAAGTCATTTAGATTTTATGAATATTTCAGAGTTTTAATTACTGAACTAAAATATTTCAATTTTTTCTATTTTTATAAGCTGCATGCTTAATTTTTTTAGTTTTTCAGTGCAATTTATTTTAGAACATTGTGACAATTTCAAAAGGCCTTTAAATTTGTCTTATCTATTTCCTGAACCCATAATGCCTTTGCAGTCTCCTTAAGTATTTAATAATTTAGTTTTTGTAGCTTCTTATTTTGAAGTAATTTTCGATTTGAAGAAATCAAAAATTTGCCCTCACCCAACTCCCCTAATGTTAATATCAAAACAAAGAAATGAATGTCGACGCAATGCTATTAACTAAACCACAGATCCTATTTAGATTGCCCCAGTTTTTCTGCTCTCCAGGAATAGATTTAATTTTTATAGTTATTTACTTTCTCACATTTTTACTAAGTCAAGAATGTCATCAAACAAGATTAACATCGGTCAAAAAAAATTTTGCCATTAATTAGGCAATATAGCAACTGTCTCAAATTTGGATTCACTTGGATTCTTGATGGTTCTCTTCCTCAGCCTAACTGTCTTGTTTGCATGGGAAAATTGTCAAGTGAAACAGGAATGCCAAGCAAGCCTCACAGGTATTTCACACTACATCTGTGTTATGTAGAAAAGTGTATGGATTTTAAAAAATAATCTGGTATAAAGAGTTTTTTTAATGATCATCATATTAGTGTCAAAGTGTGCTCAAGAAGTAGTTACAACGTCATGTGATTCATTGCTGAAAACAAAATGCCTCACACATTTGCAGAGTCATTCATTTTACGGAACTGTATGGAATTTATCAGCACCCTGCTTGGGACCACGGAAGCAGAGTCAGTGGACACATGGTTGTGTAGACACATGACACAGGCACAACAGTAAGGAAACCTTCCACTACAGATTGCTGGGTCCACAAGTGTCACCTGGCTGCTCACTTAGTTTTACAAGTTAAAGCTGTTTTATCCAGCAAGGTGCTCCTGGCCTGAGGGGGCCTCACCTTGTCCTGTGATGCTGTGGACATGGGGAAGCTAATGCTGTCCAAGCTGCCTGGCTCCTGTATGTCTCCATGTGTGTCATACTGCAGTGCACTGACTGCCAGAGGACACATTCAGTCCAAAGCTTATGAACTAAAGGCTGATGGGAAAAAAGAGTTGCAGGAATAATTTTACCTTTTAGTTCTTGTGAGGGCTGGTTAATGGGTTTGAAAAATGGTTTACTGGACTGACACTTTGGAGCATGTGAATGAGTGTAATAAAAAATTGTCTACGTAGTGAACAAATATATGGATTTGCGGCAAAATCCAACTTTGAAAAAGTGAAAATGAGTGATTTAGTGATATATGTTTGGTTGGTGTTAATTTGAATTCTAAATAAAATTGAGAACTGGTATAACATCATTGTGAAATACTTGATATGAAAAAGCTTGGTGGGATGGGAAACTCCAAGTGCCTTGTCTCCAGGACATCGGAGGAGGAGGGGAAACACCAGACTAGGAATTGGCTGCTCCCTTCACATGGAATTGAAGAGACAGCATCAGCTGATCGAGGTTGCCGGTGAGAAGTTTCTCTCCATTGAGCAGACAGGTACGTCGTACCATGCTCCATTTGCTGCCATCGGCTAGTGTAGGTCACGTGATTCCCTGATTTGTTTATTTCCTTCCATTCATAGTGCCTGTCCTGCGGTTGCACTCAGGAATGGACAGGAGCTGCCATCAGGAATCATTGTCAAAAGTCAAGAATCCCATGGAAGAACAAAGACCCCCAACGTGGTGGTGCATGGCTGTAGTTCCAGCTACTTAGGAAGCCAAGGTGGGAGGATCGCTTGAGCCCAGGAGTTCAAGGTTATAGTGAACTGTGATTGTACCACTGCCCTCCAGCCTGGGCAACATAGCGAGACCCTGTCTCTTAAAAATCATACAGTCCCTATCATGTGCAAAACCCAGTATCAAAAAGCAAACTCATGTCTCTCATTCAAAATGAGAATATTTTATTTGGAAGTTTACATAAGTCAATATTAATGTCCTTCCTAATATCTTGTATTCTAATTGTGTATCTATATAATATAGGGAAAGATGGAACACCTTTTTTCTTTTTTTAAGACAGAATCTCACTCTATCACCCTGGCTAGAGTGCAGTGGTTATCATAGCTCATTGCAACCTCCAATTCCTGACCTCAAGTGATCCTCCTGCCTCAGCCTCTCAGAGTGCTAGGATTACAGCCCGTGCCCGCCTAGAACAGCTTTTTTCTTCAAGCCCGGAACAGATGCCCCCTCCCCGTCCAGTTCCTCCTAGTGAGACTGCTGGGTGCCCCTCACTCCCTTCCTGTGGCTACTGTGGGACTCTGCTCGCCGTCCATGAAACTGCCTCTGTCCATTCTGTCCTCTCCGAATCCTCTTACCCAGACTGGCCACAAGGATGGACACATCCTGGCATGCTCCTTCTCTGCTGCCACCTAACACAAACACTTTCCTGCTGCACCTTCAGGTGATCGCTGGGGGGCAGCTAGGAGGCTGGGCCTGAGTCTAAGTCCTGGTCTGCATGTCCTCAGCACAGCCAGCCCGGCGCGGCCCCAGGTGCTCACTAGCGCCAGCTTTTTGTCAGTTCCTCTGATGAACCAAGAACCTCTGCTCTGGGCCTTTGCAGGAGCTGTCCCTTCCCAGGAGGCTTCACTGCCGCCCCCACTGAGGTGATGCCCTCTGTTATAACTCTTTGCCAGTCTCTCTGCCCCCCACCCTGGAGACCGACAGCCTCCTGGGCTCAGGAGCACCCAGCATGGCAGTGTGAACAGAAGCCCCTGGGTGGTCCTGCCTGTGCCACTGGTGTCTGTCCAGGGCGATTCTTGAGGTGCGTTCCTGGCCCCTGTGTTTGGGGGCATCCCCCCAGCATTCCCTGCAGAAACATCTTCCTCTTACTGTAAATGTCACAGGCCACAGGCCAGAATTGGGCAAGACCTGTTCCTGAGTGGGGAGCAGAGACTGCCCTGGCCTGAGGGGAGGGTGCAGAGCTGTGTCCTCGGGTGTTTTGGGGGCTTGCCTCCCTCAGGATGGCTCGGCAGGGTGGGGGGGGGGGCACAGTGTTGGCCCAGAGCAGGACCAGGCAGGGCCGCAGTCCCCTCCTGCCTCCCCACAGGCCCCTTCTTGGGAGCAGTCTGTGGCAGGCACAACCACCCCTCTGGCCTGCCATGGAAATCCTTTGTTCTATTGTCTTTCTTAAAAATTGAAGTGAAATTGACATAACAGTTAACCATTTTAAAGCGAACAGTTCAGTGGCATTTCTCAAATTCAGAGTGTTGTGCAACCACCACCTCTAGCTAGTTCCACGGCATTCTCACTGCCTCAGAGGGAAAGCTTGTCCCCACTAAGCATTTGCTCCCCGTTTCTCTCCATCTTATGGTTTTTGAAAAGGTGAAATGTGTACCTAGTAGAAAATTAATACAGAATGGAGATGTACGCAGTGGGAAGCTGGTCTCCCCGACCCCGGACTACCCATGGGAACTGCACTGGCGACGTCTGTGTGTGTGTTTGCAGGCAGCGCACCTGTGTACTCTCCTCTGCCCTGCTTCCTGTCCCCCCCCTGAGTCTTAGGGATTCTTCCACAGTGAACTGTGGCCACCTGCTTCAGCCTCATTCCCAGGGGCCCGTGTTTCATGGTTGGAATGCCTTGTGGCTTATTTAAATACAATCTGGATCTTGTCTCTCCCCTGCTCGAAGCCCTCTTGTCTTCTAAGTCCTCATCCAGAGATCACCTCTCCTGGGGACCCTCCCCCCATGTACCACCTCTGCCTCTTGCAAGCACATTTCTGGTTCAGCATTGGCCATGCCGCTGGGGATACCACTGCTCCCCTGTAGGCTGCCAGCTCTTCCAGGGCAGGACACCCTTACTTGTCTTTGTACGCCCAGAGCCTCACTCAGTGCCTGGCACTTAGGTGCTCAATCAAAGCCAAATGAGTGGGTTAGGGTCTCAGGCAGAGGGAGCCTGGAGCTGGGAGCCCTGACTGGTGGACTGTGAGGCAGTCGTCCTGGCCTTCAGGGTGTACCCCCACACCAGATGTGGGGTCAAGGCAGATGCGGCCCCTTCTGGCCATCTAGGGCTGAGGGTTTATCGGCACTTTCTGAGAACCTTCCTGAGCGGAGCTCAGCCCCAAGCACTGGTCTCCTGTGGTCCAGCAGGATTTTCCCTCCACTGTCCCCTGCCGGTCAGGGCCGGCCTGGGGCTCCCTGCCTGCCCTGTCGCATCCTCAGGCCCTTCTGTGTCAACCGTCAAAACTGGGGTGAGCAAGAAGGGGGAGCTGCTCTGTCCCTGAGGTCAGCCCAGTCGTCTGCCTCTGACCTCTCGGTGCTGGCGTCCAGTGGGCACAGCTGGGGATTCGCTGTCCCCCCTTGCCGCCCCTGACTGCACCTGCGGAGCCTCCTTGCACAAAGCAACGGTGGCTGGTGGTGCATCCTACTTGTACTGCGTTGTATTTACCTATAGCACATTTTTTATTAAAAAAAAAAACTCCTTATGCTAGGCATGGTGACTCGAGCCTGTAATCCCAGCTACTTGAGAGGCTGAGGCAGGAGGATGTCTTGAGGCAAGGAGTTTGAGACCAGTCTGGGCAACATAGCAAGACCCCCATCTCTACAAAAAAAAAAAAAACTTTGTGTCATTTTATAAACCTTAACTTTTAGTTATAAAAAAAAAACCCACCTTTAGTTATACCTCCCACCCCAAATAGTGCAACTGCATCCTTGTTCCATTTCCTCCCAGCCTTGCCTGGGCCACGGGTGGCTCTCATCTATCCAGGTTGAGAGAGTGGGGTGCCATCTCAGCCTGGTGCCCCCTCTGGGTGTCTTCATGGCGACTCAGAAGAACAGGGCTGTCCACAGGGAGAAGGCGCCTGCCAGGGCACTCCATCTGCAGATGAGGCTGCTGTGTGGGGCTGCTGCCTCCCCCTCCTTCTCTGGAACAGCTTTCTTGGGATATGTTCATCTTTCCAATCATTTGAAGCCACTGGGGCCTCTGCAAAGCACCTGCAGTGTCTCTCAGGGACCCCACTATACATCTCCCTCTACTGCTCCCACTGGGGTCTCTGACCTGAGTTTCCCAAAGCCCCCCTCTTGGTTCCTGGAAATCCTTGCGCCTGCTGAAGCAGTGACAGGCGGGGGCTCGTGACCTGTGACTGCACGCCAGGGGGAAGTAGCTATGAGGGAGAAGAGAGATGTGTGTCCTGGCCACCCTCTTCTTCAGCCCCTTCCCACCCCCACCCAGAGTCTACACCCTAGGGCCCTGCCCAGTGCTGGGGACACCAGTGGGAAGGAGGCCTGGGTCCTGCCAGCCCCTCCGCTGTTCACCAGCCACTTGCCAAGCCCCTCGCAGCAGCAGGCCCAGGTTCTGGGGCTTCAGTTTCAGTTCCACCACTCACCAGCTGCTAGCCCGTGACCCAGGCAAGGCTCTTAACTTCCCTGGGCCTGTCTCCTTGTCCAGGAAATGATGGTAATGGTGTGAGTGAGAAGTGATATTACCCAGAAGGTACTTAGGACAGGGCCTGCCACACCTCAGTGCACAGTAAATGTTAGCTGTAGGTGCAGGATACCCTACCCCTTGGGGCTGGGGACACAAAAAGAGGCACAGAGACCTGCAATGGGAGAGGCGGTGAGTGGAAAAAAAGTAATAACAGAGTGGGAAGGGGGCACCCAGAGAGGGAGATGCCTGAGGTAGAGGAAGAAGGGGAGGATGGGAGGGTAGGAGAGTTTTGTGGAGGATGTGGTGTTCCAAATACTGAGGTGCATTCCCTAAGGAAGGACAGAGGGCCAGGCACAGTTGCTCACACCTATAGTCCCAGCACTTTGGGAGGCCAAGGTGGGAGGATTGCTTGAGCCCAGGAGTTCGGGCTTACAGTGAGCTGTGATCGTGCCACTAAGTGCCAATTACAAAGATCCTGTGGCTTTAGGGTGAAGACTTGTTTGATTAGGTGTTGGGGAAGTGAGACTGGGCAGGCAGAGCAGGTGAGAGGTGAGAAGACCCAGGCCAGGCAGCTGTGGGGGCGAGGACAGAGCAGAGAGCTGGGAGGTGCAGACCTTGGGACTTGTGAGTAATTACAAGGGAGGAGGAAGGAGCAGCGGCGTGATAGCGCTGCTGGTGTGGGCAGCTTTTGCCGGCATGGGAATAACTGAGTGGAAGCTGGTGGTGATGGGGGCTGGGGGGTGAGCTCAGCTTAAGACACACTGGTTCGAGGTGTCAATAGCCCCACTGGAGACCCAGTGTGAACTCTCACACCAGAACTGTAGCAGAAAATGAGAGGGCGGTCAGAAGCGAGTATCCTGACCTTCTCCCTGATCCTGCTGAGGGAGCAGTCTCTCCGACTTCCCAATCTTGGTATTTCATCCATGGTGGGGTTCAGTGACTTTGCTCACCCTTTTGTGTTTGGCTGTGTTGTTTCTTGGTCGACTTCTGCTTTTCTTCTCCTTGCTCTGAATTCTCCCCCTGCGTGTGGCCTCTCCAGCCCCCAGCCAGTGCCACCTCCCTGGCCTGGGCTTCTCTGGCCCTGTATCCCAAATGTCTGGAGTTACGGGGCAGGCACTCAGTGTTCCCTCACTCACAGGGTGGTTAGGGCTGGACAGGTGGAGGTGAGGGACAGGACAGTATAAGATAGAGGACAAGCCACAGGAGGATGGGATCACTCAGGGGAAGGGCAAAGCCGGGGCAGGGGGGGCCTGGGGACTCCCAGGACCTGCAGTGAAGCTGAAACTACAGGGCCTGGACCTGCCCTGTGACCACAGGAAGCATGAGGGCATCTGAGCCATAGGAAGTCAGCAGGAGAGGGAGGAGAGGGAGTGGAGAAGTGGGCCAGACAGCTGGCTGTGGCAGCACAGAGGCCCACTCAGACAGCCTGACAAATGTCCCTTTGCTTAGAGAAATGGCGGTCACCGGTGACCTTGGCAAGGGCAAGGAGCTGGGGAGGGAAGGGCAGATGAGGAGGTGGAGACACAGAGTGAAGATTCCTCTTTTCAGAAACCAGAGTTAAGCAAGAAAGAGGGAGGTGGAAAAAGGGCTTCTGGCCATATCTGCTGCTTCCTCTCCTTTGAAACAGGGCAGACTTGGCCACCTTTATGGGCTGCAAGTTCAGAAAGTGGCAGACCCAGCTTAGCCTATAGGGAAGGGGCCTGAGGGAGGTTCCTGTTGTGGATGGTGGCGCTGAGGGTCCAGCTGGAGGGCCAGGCCAGGGAAGGTGACCCACTGCCTACAGGAAGAAGCTGATGAGCCGGCACCCAGGCCACTCGGGGAGTGCCCTAGCCCGGGACGAGGGCTGAGGGCTCATGGGAGACCCGGGCCTGGTGCCAGCTGCCCAGGGCTCCTGAAAGGGATGGGATGGAGAGGGCCACGGGGAGCCAGACCTGGCGGGTGGAAATAAGACATCTGGCTGGGGTTCGGGGACTGCCACACGGGGATCAGCAGGGCAGTGTTGGCCCTGGCGGGGCCGCCTGCGCGGCGCGGGGGAACCGCTCCCCGCTTCGAGGGCGCTCCCGAAAGAAAGGTGGCCCCGCATGCACGGGCTTTGATTGTGGACCAAGGGACAGGCAGGAGGACCCGGACGCCAGAACGTGCAGAAATCCGGGGAGCCTCCACACGTCGCAGCACCGACAGGCTTCAAACCAGTCATGCCTGAATCTTGAGGGGCAGAAACACCCCTCAACTAATGTTTGCGTCCCGGATGCCAAGGGAGGAGACGATGCTGGGGAGGAGGCTCCTTTTTCTTGGAAGCGAGGGGTGAAGTCACCGACCGCTGGGTCTGAGGATGGTGGGTGGGTCTGGAGGGGACCGGGGACGGGGTGTAGGGAGGTGACCCGGGAACACTGGAGGGCTGCGGCCACAGGCCAGGATTCACAGGAGGGGCCGGGGGCTGTCCCCGGCCGGAGCAGAGGAGGCCAGCGCCCCGCGCTCGGGATCTCAGACGCTCAGCTCGCCCCAGGAGATGTGAGGAGATCCCGGGGAGACCGTGCTCCAGCCTGCGCCCCGAGGAGTCAGGCCCCGGCCTGGGGCAAGGCCGTGAGAACCCCTGCGCCGCAGGAGGGCCCGCCGCGACGGCGAGCAAGCGTCCCCGGGAACCGAGCGCCCGCGAGCGCAGCGCAGCCGCAGAGGGGGCGGGGCACCTAGAGGTCCCGCCCCATATGGTAATGTGGCGCACCACCGCCCCGCCCCGGCCCGGGGACCGGACGGGTCCAACGCCGCGGGTTCGAGAGGCCGGCGGCGCCCAGCAGCGCATCCGCAGAGGCCGAGGTGGGGCGGGGCCGGGCGCCAGGGGCCGGGCCGATGGGCTGGCAGCACAGCTCGGGGACGGACAGCGGGCCGCTCGGGTGTCCCGGGGCCGTGGCTCCCCCGCCGGCGCGAAGTGGTACGGCCCGTAGGGGCGGGGCCCGGGTCATGTGACGCAGCCGCGGCCGCCATTTTGTTCTGCGGTGCTGGTATTTAGAGCGCAGCAGCTGCCGGGCCGGATCGCCTTCGCCACCGCCTGTCCGCTCGCCTTTGCGCCCGCCCGCCCGCCCGCCGCGCCCTGCCCGTCCTCGCCCCGGCTTCGGCCCACAGAGCTCGCCCCCTCCCCACCCGCAGACATGTCCGAGGCCAAGAACAGCCCCGAGTACGCTTCATTTTTCGCCGTCATGGGCGCCTCGTCCGCCATGATCTTCAGTGGTGAGCGCCGGGGCAGGAGGGACCAGCGGGGCGGGGGGCGCCGGGGCGCGCGCGGGGCTCGTGCCCGCAGCTCCCAGGGGTTCGGTGTGTGACGTCACTCTGACGCAATCCCGAGCTGTTGAGGGGGCCCAGCCTCGCGTGACCGCGGGCGGGGGTCGGGGCCCCCGAGGGCTGCGGGAAGCCAGGGTGCGGGCCTCGGGGTTGCCGGGGGTCCCGGGCCGGCAGCCCTGCCAGGTGGCCGTGTGGTGCGGGGGTGGGGCGGCGGCGCCGCTGCCATCTTAGCCCCGGGAGAGGCGGGAGGGAGGCTGGGGTGGGGGCGCGGGGGGCGGCGCGCGGTCCTGCGCCTGCTCCGCACCCCCCCAATTCTGCAGGCAGGTGTGACATCACACCTCGGAAAGCTCCCCGTCCGTGGGCGGAGGCGGTGGCGGGGGTCGGGCCGGGGAGCGCCTCGGAAGAGAGTTCCTGGCGCTCCCTGGCCAGTGGGAGCCTGTGTCCCCGCCAAGGTCTACAGCCCTCGCCTTTGTGGCTGCCCGGCCCGGCCCTGGCGGGGGTCAGGTGGGTCTGTACGAGGGGCAGGTGCTTCCGGTTAGAAGTGTCACGGTTTCCCAATAGCTCTGTCGTGTGGGTTGGTTGGGAAAGCTGGGCTGAGGGGTGGATCCTGAGAGCCGTCAGGGACCCAGGGGTGGGAGTGTATGGGAATGGAGGGGGAGAGGGGAGGCTGGCCGCCATCAGCGCTGGCTGTGTGTGTGCAGGCTTGCTGCTGAGGGTCTGTGCTTTGGGGCGGGTGAGAGGTGGCATGGGGTGTCAAATTTACAGGGTTGGGTCTTTGTTCTTTAGGAGGGAGTCTTCAGTTCTGGCTTTAGTGAATGGATGGATGCATGAATGAATGACTTTGAGTTTTCCTCCCTGAGGCCTGGAGTTTGGAGGGGCTGCCCTGGGCCTGGAGAAGGGGCCTTCCAGGGTTCTTCATGGCACCCTGCTTTTGAAGTTGGGCCTTGATAGTCCTGAGTTGTCAAATTTAGGGGAAATTGGTCTACCTGGGAGAAAAGCGACTGGGCTAGGCCCAGGAATGTGGGACCCAGGGAGGTAAGTTCTGGCCCAGTCTCAGCTCCTGTGGACTGGTCTGGCCTGGTCTGGTCTCCGCCTCCTTGGTTAGGTCTGGTTTTAGGCTTTGATGACCTCGCCCTGCCACACCCTTCCTGGCGAGAGTTGGGGAGGCTCACAGTTCAGGTATGTGGAGGGTTTGAACTCCAAACAGTTTCTGCTGCCTGTAAACACCTGTGGGGTGGGGGCTTGGGGACTCTGCTCTCTTGGGGGCCTCCCTCTGCCTGGGCCTGCCAGCCAGTCATTTGTGGCTGGGCTAGCCCTGCCCTTCCCATCATGTGCAAGTCAGGGGTCATTTGTGGTGGGAGAAGTGGTCTAGACTTCCCTTTCCCTCCCAGGCACCGCCTGCTCTTTCCACACCTTCAGGTGCTGCCATGCACCCCCATCCCCAGCCGCTTCTGTTCTTTGCCCCCAGAATGCATCCTGAGACTCCTCTTTGCCTGGTCACCTGTGGGTACTGCTGTGGCTGCCATTCATTCATCCATGTGCAAATTTTGATTGAGCTCCTACTGCATGCTAGGTGCTGGCCACATCAGCAAACAAAACAAGAGCCCTACTCATATGGGACTCACTTTCTGACTGTCACTGCTTGCTCCTGAAGCCCCGAGTTTGTTCATTGAGCCCTTTCTCTGCATCAGCTCCTTCCTCCCCTCTCCATCAAGAATCTACGTGTGCTTTGCAACAGAGCCTGGCCAGCGGGTGTCTGGAGATGATTGAGGATAGGGTATCAGTGGCCCTAGGCCTTTCCTATCACCCCAGCTCCTGGGGACTGGGGCCTGTGTGCTCCTGGTGGCCCCTGCGTGGATCCTCTCTGTGTGCCCTCAGCTCTACTCCTGTTCCCCATGTGGGGATCAGAGTGGCCCTGTGGTTGCTAACCTCTCACTTGGCCTATCAGGTCAACTTCTGACTTAATTTCTGCCCTTCAGACGTGCCTTTCCCTGGGACTTGTCTTCATCTCCTGTGCTTACCTGAACAAGCCCCTCCATCCTGTGGCCTCTGCTGTTGCTGCCCGGCTGGCTCCAAGCTCTGTCCCAGCTCCTAGCACTGCCTGCCTAGGACTCAGCTGATTGGTTAACTGAATGAGGTCCATGCATGTCTTTCAGGCCCCCGTTCCAATCCCACTTTCCAGCTTCCCCTTTTTTCTAATGATAAACATTCTGTTGATGCTTTCTTCATCATGTCTTGCAAGAAGCTGTCATTTGCTCCCTTTCCATATTTTCTGTGACTTCCTCCCTGCTGGTGGGCACCCTGCATTTGGTGCTTGTGTTCTGGAGCTGCCTCCTACCTCTGCTCTTTCTGTCTCTTGCTCAATCTGTCATTGTTGACAGGTCTGCCTTCTGCAGCACTGTCAGGCTCGGCCTCCAGAGCTAGTGTCTAGGGCCCTCTAGGCCTGGGCTGGTTTTATCGCCTGTCGCTCTGGCTCCTGGTGGTTATCCCCGTTTCTGCCCTTGCTCCTTTGGTTGCCTCCCTCCCCTGCCTCACCAGCTATGTGATCTCCCTGCTGCCTTCTGTAGGTGAGGGCCCAGCTCACTACCTGCTCTGCTGCACACAGGCCTCACAGGGTCCCACTCCTGGTGGAGCTGCATCCCCTCTGTTCAGCCTCCCACCCAGTGCTACATGCAGCCTGTGCTCTCCCCGTTCAGTAACACATCCCCAAGGGTGTGAGCCATGCTCTGGTGTCTTGCGCATATGTGATGCAGCCTGATGTGCTGGGCGTGCGGTGGGAGCCCCCAAAATACACTGTAACTAGGAGAGTTCCAGGACAGGCCCTGGAAGGGGGCCCCAGGCAGAAGGCACTGTGTGTCTGGCCACCGCAGGGATGGCGTGGGGGAGGCAGTCTGGCTGCCCCAGCCTCCTTCCCTTTTGTCACTCCTTGTCCTGCCCCATCTTGCTTGGCACCTCCACATGTGCTGTATAGAGTCATTGAGCCTTCTTGCCCTGTCTTCCTGCAGCTTCCTGCTCACTGCCGTTGCCCCAGCTTGGCACCACCTTGTCTGTGAAGCCCTTCCCCAGACCCCCACTGCCCTCTTCCCCACTCTCCTGGGACGTGTTGCCGGGTCTGGAGGTCAATGTGCCTGTGTCTTCTGAGCCTTGGGAAGGAGAGCCCCCCTGAACTCACACTTGCTCAGTCTGAGCACAGAGTAGGCATTTTTTGTGGCCCAAACAGATGGATAAAATGTGCTGAGGAATGGCTGGGGTGGGCCTCTCCCTTCCCCCCTGACCTGGTTGTCTTCTGTGGGTCAAGCCCATTACCGATCTGCTCCTCCAAAGGGACCAGGGCATAAGTGCCCTGGTAGAGATGGGGCACAGGGCTCTCAATGCAGCCTCCTCAAGTAGCTTAGCAGGCCCCTGTGGTGGCCCTGGAGGGCGCGTGGCAGAAGTCAGAGGAGCCATCTGAGCTGTTGACATTATTCTCCACTTCCAGGCCAGTAGGGGAAAGAAAAGTTCCTGAAAAGGAAGGCAGCACCCCCTTGGGAGAGGGGGAGGGACAGCTCCAGAGGATACAGGCCACCCTAGAGTCTCACCTCACCCATACCGTTGCAGTGAGAGGCTCAGGTGGCCTGTCCAGGCTTCTGAGCTTGAGGCCTTGGGGTCAGGCTGGGTGATGACCCCGACAGCCCCATCCTCTCCTTGGCTCTCCCTTTCTCCTCTGGTTATTAGAGAAGATTTTTCTCTAGTCTGTCAAGGGTCCAGGGCCCACTATGTGGCCGAGGGCACCAAGATCTGCCCTTTGTGGCAGAGCGCTCACCCTTCCTGGCAGCATGTTTAGGGCTGGGCATCGTGGGAAGTTTGGTGGGCTGGGCAGGGAGTCGAGGAAGCTCTGGCCTAGGTGGGCAGGAGTCGCCAAGTTGGCTGCTTCTTACCCTGAGGTCATCCCCTGTGGCAGTAACCATACCAGCTGGCCTGTGGTGGCTCTTCCAGCATGTTGTCCTTGGGCAATAGCCCTGAGGGCTGGCTGGCTGACCCTGGCCCAACATCTGGGCTGCTGAGATACAGTCAACCTAGTACTTACAGGCCTAGGCCTTTTCTGACCTGAGTGCCTGAGACTTTGGGACAGGGGTGCTCCGAATCCCAGGCAAGGGTCCTGGGGCCCCAGCTGCCTCCTTCACCATGTGGCTGGGCTGCCTGAGGTTGCATGCAGTTGTAGTGTGGCTCCCAGGGAGAATGGGATCTGTGCAAGCAGGCTTGGGCAGTGCTGGGGAGCACAGGCTAGGGTTGCACAGCAGAGCTGGGAGCCCCAGGTAGGCTAGAGGGCTGTAGGGGCCAGTGCTGGAGGAAGAGCTGGACTGTAGGGGCGAGGGGGCCTGGGTCCCCAGGTAGAGGAAAGGAGGGAGTGGCTGCCCTGGCTGGGTGTCTTCTGCAGCTCCTCCTGCGTGTGGT
This sequence comes from Daubentonia madagascariensis, assembly GCA_023783475.1. NCBI lineage: Eukaryota > Metazoa > Chordata > Mammalia > Primates > Daubentoniidae > Daubentonia > Daubentonia madagascariensis. The sequence goes on from JAKFHU010001581.1 coordinate 2,182,695, forward strand.
TACTTGGGGTGACTCACAGTTATGCTACAGCCACCCCTCCCAGCCCCCACGTGGCCAGTGTGCTGCTCTGGGCTCACCTTGTCCCCCTCCCACAGCCCTGGGGGCGGCCTATGGCACAGCCAAGAGTGGCACGGGCATCGCGGCCATGTCCGTCATGCGGCCGGAGCTGATCATGAAGTCCATCATCCCGGTGGTCATGGCTGGCATCATCGCCATCTACGGCCTGGTGGTGGCAGTGCTCATCGCCAACTCCCTAAATGACGGCATCAGCCTGTACAGGTGAGTGCTGGGGCTGCCCTGCCTGGGGGCCCTCCCGCGGGCCTGGAGGACTGCGGGGAGGGGCCGTTGGGCGGGTGGACAGAGACCCCCGCCGCCGACCTCCCCTGGCAGGCAGGCTGCTGACGTCGGGTCCGTGTCTCCTCTCCCCGCAGGAGTTTCCTGCAGCTGGGCGCGGGCCTGAGCGTGGGCCTGAGCGGGCTGGCGGCCGGCTTCGCCATCGGCATCGTGGGGGACGCCGGTGTGCGGGGCACCGCCCAGCAGCCGCGCCTGTTCGTGGGCATGATCCTGATCCTCATCTTCGCCGAGGTGCTCGGCCTCTACGGTCTCATCGTCGCCCTCATCCTCTCCACAAAGTAGCCGCTCTCCGAGCCCACCAGCCACAGAATACGATGTAAAGACCACCCCTCCTCATTCCAGAACGAACAGCCTGGCGCGCACGGGGCGCCCCCGTAGTCCGTCTTGTACATGCGCAGTGTCCTAGTGCCCGCCGCCCGTTGCCCGGCCTTGCCCCCGCCCCGTGCCGCGGACATCTGGGCCCGCTCACCACCCCTCCAGGCCCGGCCAGTGAGGATGCGGCCGCTGCCGCCCCCCACCCGCCCCAGAGTGCTGTGTTTAAGGATGAATTAGAGTTGTCATTTTTCTCTTCACTGGATGTTTATTTATAAAGGTTTGATCTGTTCATACGTCTGTGGAGCAGCCCTCCGTCTCCCTCCTATATAGTAGCCCCGGGTAGTTGCGCTGTGGGTTCCCGGGGGCTGAGCCGCCGCGGATGGAGCCCCTCCCTCGCCCGGGGCTGCGGCCCGGCGCTGTGTCCAATAAAGTTCTCGGTTGTGACTGGAGCCCGTGTCTGGACCGCCTGTGGGGGCGGGGCGGGGCGGGGCCGCGCGGGCGAGCGCCGCGTCACGCCGGCTGCCGGTCACGTGGGCCGCTGGGGGTCACGTGGGCGCCGGCTCGGTCAGCTGACGGTGACGTGGGCGCGGCGCCGCCCTGGGCCCGGGTTCGGCGCCGGGCGCGGGACTCGCGTCCGCGGGGCTCGTAGCGCCGCTCGGCTCACGATGCGCGGCGGACGGGGCGCGGCGCGGGCCCCGGTGCTCCAGTTCACCAACTGCCGCATCCTGCGGGGCGGGGCGCTGCTCAGGTGGGCGGGCCGGGGCGCGCGGGGCGGGGCGGCGGGGGCCGGCGGGGTGCGGGGCGGCGATCCGAGCGCCCGCCGCTGCGTCCGCAGGGAGGATCTGTGGGTGCGCGGGGGTCGAATCCTGGACCCGGAGAAGCTGTTCTTCGAGGAGCGGCGCGTGGCCGACGAGCAGCGGGACTGCGGGGGCCGCATCCTGGCGCCTGGCTTCATCGATGTGCAGATCAACGGTGCGGCCCGGGGCGGGGCAGGGGGCCCGGAGGGAGCTCTGAGCACCGTGCGACCCCGACTTTTCTGTGGTCGCAGGTGGATTTGGTGTTGACTTCTCCCAGGCCACCGAGGACGTGGGTTCGGGGGTCGCCCTGGTGGCCCGGAGGATCCTGTCGCATGGTGTCACCTCCTTCTGCCCGACCCTGGTCACTTCCCCCCCGGAGGTTTATCACAAGGTGAGGTCAGGCTCCGGCCTCAAGTGAAGGGGGCCAAAGAGGCCCGCAGGAGCAGCCGGCCCCTTAATTTTCAAATCTCATGCCTTCCTGCCCCAGCTCACACCCCATGGCACCTGAGTCTGGCCTTCCCTGGTGGCCTCCCCCCACCTGCGCCTGGGGTCCCGCCGCTGGCTTTCTCCATCATTTGTCCGTCTGCCTGGCCGCTGTTCCCACACTTGCTGGCTCAGCACCTCGATCTGCGCGGGCCCTCCCCCACTGCACGTTGGCTGCCTCTGTGCTTCAAAAAGAGCCCCCCTGACCAAGGTCGTGGGGACTTCCTGATTGCCACACCAGTCACTGGTCAGGGTCTTCCTCCCAACCTGTCCGTGGTTGTGACTCAGTTGAGACTCCCCCAGCAACTGTGTAGCTCTTGCCTGTGTCCCCCACCCTTCCACTTTCCTTCCACCCTTGGAGGAGTTCCGTTGTCCTTGGTCCAGTTTTCCTCTAAGTGTGTGCTTTTTACCCAGGTTCTCTTTGCTGCATTTTATTATTCCGGCTCCTTCTGGCTGTACATATGTTATTGTTTTTTCCTGCACTGTTTGAGAGTAGGTTGCATACACCATGCCTGTTTATTCCTTAATACTTAACTATTTCTTAAAAACATGGTTGTTTTGTGATGCACCCATGGTAGCTAGTGAGTTTAGGAAATCAACACTGTTAACAATACTTTAATGGACTATTTGTGTTCTAGTTTTGTTGATTGCCCCAGCCGTTTTTTCCCTCAAGTACAGGATTCATTGCAGTATCCCTTTCTGGGACACAGAGTCAGAGCAGGGAGCTATTGGGGTCGAGTGTGGGCTCTGGGTTGGGGCTTCCTGGGTTTGGTCCTGGCCTCTGACTTCATCTGTCAGCTGGAAGACTGGGGACAACCTTACTCCCTTCTGACCCTGTTTCCTCAAAGCTGGAGTGAGAATAATAATGGTGTTCATCTCTTAGTGACAGTATTGTTAGGTACTCAGCATTATGCTTGGTATATATTAAGCACTCAGTAAATCTCAGCTGCGCATGTCTTTCTGGGAATTTTCCATACCTCTCCCACCAGAGTCGAAAACCAAACTTGTCTTCCCGCTGCAAACCAGCACCTGGTTCTCCCAGCTGTTCTCCCAGGCTCTGGGCCCTGCCAGAGTGACCTTTCTAAGATCTAGGACTCAGCACCTCACCCTGGCCCCTGGCCCCTGGCCCCAACTGTGCAACATTCCTTTCCTATCTGTTGAGCCTTCTCTCTCCCCAGGTGCACTGCCTTCTCCTGCCCCCCAGCTCTCTGCCTGGAAGGCCTTCCCCGGCTCCTGTGGTGGCCAGCTGGCCCCAGGCCTCCTTTGCCAAGCCTTGCCCACCTGTGGTCCATGCCGAGCACACTGCACATGATTGTGCACGGGAGGGACTGCCGGCTCTTCTTCCCTAGGAGGAGGAGTCTCTGGCCAGTAGGACGTTTTCTTCCCATGCTCGCTGCAGTCCAGCTACCCTATAGAGCGTTGGCAAACACTTCTGGGATGAAGGCCTTGGGAAGCGGAGAGTAAAACTGTTGATGGTGGAAATTTTATAGGTTTTGGATATGAAAATTTACTGCCGGTAGCATCTTAGAAACCAGACGACCCTTCACTTGGCTTACTCCCCCACCACCCACCCCACCTTCCTTCAGGACCCATTTAAGCCTGGGTGGAATTGGATGGCCTACTTTGCCAGATGTTATCCAGGTCTTTTGTTGTTGTGTTCTGGTCCATTGAGACCACCTGCTCCTTTTTGGGGGGTTTCTTCCTCTGACCCTGCCCTTTGCTGCAATACCTAGAGGCGGATCTGATCACACTGTTCTCTGCTTCAGGCCTATTATCTGCTGAGCCAAGGTCAGGCACCTCCTCAGGGTGGCAGCCAAGCCACTGTCGGAGGCCCCACACGCCCTCCGCTTAGTGCTGTCTTGCTTTCCCTCTTTAAAGCTCTGGAGAAACACAGCCATTATCTCTTTCTTAATCTTTAGCAGACTTGCACATCCACTTTGCTTGTTAGGAAAAACAGCAGCCCTTTGCCCCAGCCAGTTCCCACCCTAGGGACAGTCATTTTCAACTCAGGTGACTCCTTGGAATTTGCCCCCATGTCTCGAAAAAACAAGCGGGTGTGTCTACTCAGCTTTTCAGTTTAGGGCCTCCTCTATTGCTTCCCACCAGGACAGGTGAGGATTAGCTCTTTCATCCCTTTCTGTCCTCCCCAGGTACTGCCGGGTGGATCAGTCAGCAGTACTGTGAAGGGGCTGGCAGCACAGTTACATCCTCTTACCTGCCAACTCCGCTTTCCTTGGAGTCAATATTCTTTGCATAGTTTGTTAGCTACTAACTCAACTCCAAGTTTCCTACCCATTGTCCCACTCATGGGGTCCATCAATTTTGTCTTTCTGCAGAAGCCTTTGGGACCTGCTGTCTTGGTACTGGCTGTCCTGGGAACTCCCTTCCCCTCACCGGGGGGAGTCCCCTGGACTCTTTCTGCTGGGTCTCTCATGTCCAGGATCCGAAGTCTTTCTCTTTGCTCATTTATGGCTTTGGTTTGGTGGAGCACATCCTCCAGTAACTTCCGGAGAAAGAATCATGAGAGGTCAAGTTTTTGACATTTTGAAGGCCTGAAAAGTCTTTATTCTCTTGATTTATGGCTTGCCTGGGTTAGAATCTAGGTTAGAAGTCATTTTCCTCTAGAATTTTAAAGGCATTGCTGTGTTGTCTTTTAACTTCCTGGATTGCAGATGAGAAGTCTGAAGCTATTTGACCCCTGACCCTTTTTGTGGGTGACCTGTTTCTTCTCTCTGGAAGCTTGTAGAATCTTTCCTCTGTCCCTGAATCCTGAAATCTCAGGGTGGCACACCATGGAGACTGGGAAGTGTATCCATTTTGCTGGCTGTTGGCAGGCCCTGTCAATCTGGAAGCTCAATTTTTGGTTTTGTTTTTTGCTTTTCTTGTATTACTTCAATGATTTTTTCCTTCCCATTTCTCTGTTGTCTCTTTATGGGAGTGCTGTTATTCCACTGTTGGGCTTCCTGCTCCGGTTCTCTAGTTTTTTCTTTTCATTTTCTTTCTCTTTGACTTTATTTTCTGGACATTCCCTCAGCTTTTTTTTTTTGTTTTTTTTAAAGACAGGGTCTTGCTCTGTTGTGCAGGCTGGAGTGCAGTGGTGCAATTACAGCTCACTGTAGCCTCGAACTCCTGGGCTCAAGCGATCAGCCTCCCGAGTAACTGGGACAACAGGTGTATGCACTGTGTCTGGCTCATACTTTTAATTTTGAAGAGCTTGCTTTGTTCCCCCCAGTGTTCCCTTTTCTAACATCCTGTTCTTGTTTCATGGATGCAAACCTCTTACCACCTTGAGGGTATTAATGATGGTTCTTTTCTGTGTCCTCGTATCCTCTGGGTTTTGGCTTCCCCCGCTTGCTCTGTCCTCTGTTGTGCCCTCTCTGTCTCCTTTTTGAGGCTTTCCCAAGCTGCCTGGCGAACTTGGTCTTTGAGAACAGGCACCAGCAGACTGGCTGGGGGCACGGTTTCCTGGGGACACCCGTAGGTCAGTCCCTGGGTCCTTTCTCTTGGGCTGGTCAGGTCCTGGGAGAAGAGGGAACTGGCCTGGCTTGCGCCCTACTGGGCCTTATGAATACAAACTTCCACTTAATTATCTGCTTCTCGCTGTGCCTCAAACTACCCCTTGCACAGAGGCTCTCTGGTTTACTTCTCTCTATGCTCGGCTGGGCACACTTGGGGCAGGAGCTCTGGGGACCCAGGTACTCCTTAATGAGTCTCTTTTGTTGGTCCCCATCACCCTACTTCTTGAGGCACTAGGCGCTGCCAAGGCCTGAGACCCTGGGGGTCACTTTCCCTACTGCGTGTGCCTACCTAAATCTGCCCAGCGTCTGCCTGCTGAGCTAAGTCTGCCTGCCCCTCTCCTGTCCTCTTTGCCCCCCTGGGTTTAAGCCTCTTAAAAGTCCCCTTAGTTTTGTTTGGGGTGGGGAATTCCAGTGGAGGGCACAGTCTGGCCACCATCCTTACCCCGCCCTTGGCCATGTATCCCATAGTTGTGGAGGCTGTGCTTTTCCTGACTGACCACTGTTGGGGGCCTTGTAATACCTGAGGGGATGTCCACCGGGGCCTGGGCTTTGAACTCTGACCTGTGATCTCTGACCTTGGCTGGGCTGTGACCTCTGGACACTGGGCGGTGGGGGCAGGGCTTTAACAGCTGGTTCCCCCCAGGTCCTTCCTCAGATCCCTGTGACGAGTGGTGGTCCCCATGGGGCAGGGGTCCTCGGTGAGTGGCTGACCCCCTCCCCATCTCACCCTGGGAGGCTCCTGGGGCACCTGTTGGCAGCCCCTCCCCCTCCAGATGCCCAGCTGGGGAGGGAGGATGGGAGGTGAGGGGCCGGGTGGGGTGGGGCCTGCTGGAGCCACTCTGCTCCCCTCCTCCAGGGCTGCACCTGGAGGGCCCATTCATCAGCCGGGAGAAGCGGGGCGCACACCCTGAGGCCCACCTCCGCTCCTTTGAGGCCAATGCTTTCTGCGATGTGCTGGCCACCTATGGGCCCCTGGACAATGTCCGCATTGTGACGCTAGCCCCCGAGTTGGGCCGTAGCCACGAGGTGATCCGGGAGCTGACGGCCCGTGGCATCTGCGTGTCCCTAGGTGAGGGGGGCCATCTCCATGCGGGGGCTGGCCGGTGGTCCTGGGCCAAGTGCAGAGTCTGAGTCCAGGTCCCCTGACCAGGGCACTCAGTGGCTGACCTGCGGGCGGCGGAGGCGGCAGTGCAGAGTGGAGCCACCTTTATCACCCACCTCTTCAACGCCATGCTGCCTGTGAGTGCCACCCCAGCTCCCAGGCGGTGGGGGGAGTGGGGGAGGGCTCGGTGGCCCTGCTGTCGCTCAGCTGTCTCCTCCTGACCCTGTGCAGTTCCACCACCGTGACCCAGGCATTGTGGGGCTCCTGACCAGTGACCGGCTGCCCCCAGGCCGTGGCATCTTCTATGGGATGATCGCTGACGGCACACACACCAACCCTGCCGCCCTGCGCATTGCCCACCGAGCCCATCCCCAGGGTGAGCCTCAGGGTGGGGCAGGGAGGGTGGGCAGCGGGCGGGCTGGTCCTGAGGTCCCTTCTCCCCCAGGACTGGTGCTGGTCACTGATGCCATCCCTGCCCTGGGCCTGGGCAATGGCCGTCACACGCTGGGGCAGCAGGAGGTGGAGGTAGACGGGCTGACGGCCTATGTGGCAGGTGAGCTGCCCCCTCTCCACTGACTGTCGGTGTGAGAACAACCCTTGTGCTGCTCTGTGGTGGGAGGAAAGAACCCAAGTGTGCCCTGCTTGCCCACTGGGCCCCAGCCACGACCTGCTGGCCCACAACCCCCTCAGAGCCTGGCCTCTGCTCTCAAGGCACCAAGACGTTGAGCGGCAGCATAGCCCCGATGGATGTCTGTGTCCGGCACTTCCTGCAGGCCACAGGTCGGTGAGCCGGTGCTGAGCGTGTGCATGTACGTGTTGGGGCTAAGCCTGCATCTAGGAGAAGCTGGAGGGAAGAATGGGGCCCTGCCTGCACGAGGCCCTGCCCCACATCCTTTGTCTATGGCTGGTGGGTTCCCAGGGCATGGACTGGACCCTGGGGATGTTGCCAAAGCCCTGCCCATGAGTTCACGGGCAGTGGGCATGCACTGAGTTGTGCCCGGGATGACAGGCAGTCGCCCTGAACACTCAGAGCTGGGGTCCTTGTTAACCTGCCACAAAGTCCCTGAGATGGGAGCTCTGGAGCTGTGGGGTGGGGGTGCTGCTGGCATAGCCATGGAGGTTGGGGATTGTCACCAAGCTGTGTCCCCTGAGCAGGCTGCAATGTGGAGTCAGCCTTGGAGGCTGCGTCCCTGCACCCCGCACAGCTGCTGGGGCTGGAGAAGCGTAAAGGGACCCTGGACTTTGGAGCTGATGCAGGTGAGGGCCGGTGCAGGGCAGCCTGGCAGCCTTGGCCCTACCTGCAAACGTGAGAGTTCTTGGGGGGGCCTCAGGACTGAGAAGGGTGGGCCCAGTGCCCACTCCCAAGTGGCTTTGCCTGGCCACCAGCCTTCATCTGGTCCCTAGTGCCCATCAGGCCAGGCTTTCTGGTGTCCAGGACAAGGTCACGCGTGGGTTTACAGGGAGCATTGTCCCTTGTCCCCAACTGCTGGGAGTTGGAGGTCTTGGTTCCAGCACCTTTGTCAGTCTGTAATGGATCAGGGTGTCCTGCACAAGTTGTGTCCCTGGTCCTCAGTTTCCCCACCAGCCTTGGGTTGTGGGGAAGGACTCCAGGTGGGGGTGGAGTAGTGGTCCCACCCCAGCCCTTTTCTCACTGCCTGGCTCTGACCCAGACTTCGTGGTGCTCGATGACTCCCTCCACGTCTGGGCCACCTACATCTTGGGTGAGCTGGTGTGGCAGGCGGAGGAGGCCAGGCAGTGACGAGGACCTCTGCTGGAAAGGACACCTGGCCCCAGCTGGACACTGTCAGAGCCAGGCAGCCAGGGAGCTGGCCTCCAGGGAGCAAGTGGGGCCTTGCCCCAGGCTGACAGCCATGGCTCGTGTGGCCACCTCGGAGGCAACTGGATAAACATGCTCCCTGCAGGGACTTGTCTGTCTCTGGGTTTTGCTTGCACTCTACATGCGGCTCCTTGCTGTTTACTCTTGCCTTGGTATCCTGCTGGGGACAGCATTTGTGCCTTGGGGGTGGGAATGGCTGGATACCAGCTCAGCCTGGGCCTGTGGGGCACCAGTGGAGAAGGCAGGGTCCCTCTCTGGTAGGTGGCCCTGTCTGAGGCCTGCAGACACACAGGAAGACGTTAGGGTGGGAAATGAATGGAGGCAGGTGGGGAAGCTGGTCAGGGCTGGCGCCATGGGGGTGGAAGCCATAGGCTGTAGGTTGGAGAGCTGGCAGGAACGGGCCTGGCACAGTGAGTATGGCCAGTGTCAGGAGTTTGCTGTCTGCACTCCTGAGCTGGGTGGGCAGAGTGGAGGCCCAAGGCCTAGTTCTCAACAACCCCATCTGCTGGTCCAGTCCCCAGGTGGGCATGGTGAGCCCTCCTGTGTCCTGGTGCATGGGTAGCTGTGGGGACCCTGTGTGGTGTTGGTGGGCAACTTGGGGTGCCACCAGTATCCTGTGCCCTGAAACTCTGTTTGCCCTGTCGGTATCATCCTGCAGCCTTCCGTGTTCCCTCGGCCCTGGCAATGTACCGCAGACTCACTTTCCCCCGCATTGGGAATGGGTAGCTTCAAGGCCGGTGGGCTTTGGGGACTCCCTGGCTCTGAGGACATCAGGGGCAGATGTTGGGGTGGGTGTAGCCACAGGTCTGGGGTTGTCTGGACTTTCTCCCCAATTTGGGTCCTGGGGTGGGTAGCCCCCTGCCTGCAGTCCTCAGTGCAGGAGGTTGCGACACCGTTGCACCTGGCTTGGCCACTGTTCCCTTGTGCCTCTGCTGCAAAGCCCACCGAAGGAAATGTCCCCAGGCCCAAAGTGATAAGGATGGTCTCAGGCTCCCACCTGTGCTTGAGAACAACCTGTGGAGCAGGGCCAAGCTGGCCCAGGGCCCACCCATGGGGGGAGAAGACCCATCTCAGCCCGCACACCCCACCCACATGCCCCTACGGTGCCCTCTGTCAGTCCGAGAGTGTGCTGAGGGATCCTGACCTGAGAGGTGGGGGCTGCAGGGATGCTTGGGTCCACCGTGGACAGCGATGGACCTTCTATACATGGCTGGCGAACTCCTGCATGTGCCAGGTCTCGGGAGAGGGCCTGTCCACGGGGGATTGCTGTGGCAGGGAGGGGCAGACAGGCTTCTCAGCAAATACATTAAAAGCTGAGCTTGTACTTCCCTTGCTAGTTGTAAGTACTTGGTGTTTTCCTCCTTTTACCAGAGATCCAAAGAGTTGTCCTCTTCCTCATCCCTGTTTCTCAGATGGGGAAAGGGGCACTGAGTCCTGGAGCGGGTGACCCCCTGGCCCTGGTAGTCCATGGCCAGCCCTGCTCCATTGAGCTGACCACCACGCCCCCTCTCTGGTGGAGAAGCAGGGGGGCGCTGGTTGAGATGGGTGGGAGCAGGACCCTGGAGATGACAGGAGCCAGCACTGGGAAGAGCACTTCAGGCCAGCGCCAGAGACGCAGGCAGGGCCTTGGTGTGTTGGAACAAAGCCGGCCGGGGTGGGGGTTGGGGGTGAGCGGGCTCTGGGACTGCCAAGGCAATGTGGGTTTTATTTGAGTTGTGGGGGAAATGCTGGGGGGGGGATCTTTGGTTGGTTTTTTAAGAAGTATATATAACATAAAAATAAGTGTGCAGTTCAGTGGCATTAAGTGAGTTCACATTATATGTCCATCGCCACCATCCATCTCCAGGACTTTCCCATCTTCACGAACTGAAATTCTGTACCCCCTCACCCACCCAACACTTACCCCGCCCCTGGCAGCCCCCTTCTGCTCTGTCTGCGGCTCTGACGTCCAAGTGGGAGGCTGCGGGTGGGGACAGCCAAGTGGGGCAGGCCAGGCCGGCAGCGTGCGTGCGGGGGAGGGAGGTGCTGGGGAGACCTGGCGTGGCGGCCCGTCGCGCCCTGGGTGAGCGTGGAGGCCAGAGACCCCGCGTGGGCCTCACGCACCGCGCCCGGCCGGGAAGTCGCGCCTCGGCTCGCGAGGGTCTCCTGGTGGCCGGGCCTGGCAGTGCAGCGGCCTCCAAACTTGGTACGCCGGCCGGCTCGGGGGTTCGAGTCCCGGCGCTCAGGGACCCAGACAGCTCATTTTACCGTCCCGGCCTCGTGGGCTCCGAGCGCACCCGGCACGTCGCAGCGGGGCCATGCGCTCGGGGCCGGGCGGTGACTCGTGGAGAGGTTCCGGATCGTCGGAGCCTGAGAACGGTTGGGGGGTAGAGGGCGGGAGGCATGAATCAGCGGCGGCCGCTCCGGGACGGTGGCGGGCCCGGTTAGCAGGACGTCCGCGATGGATCCAGGCCTGCCCGCTCCGCCGTGCCCCCGTCCTGCGGCCCGGGTGCCGGGTCCACCCGGCCCGCGAGTCTGGGAAGGATGCGGCGCGCGGGGACACGCCTGCCGCGGGCGGGGCTTCTGGAGGACGGACCTCCGCCGGGGGCCAATTAGGACTGCCGTGGGGGCGCCCTCCGATGCGGTTGATGGGCGCGGGCCGGAGCCGAGAGCCCGAAGCCACGCGGAGCGGGGACGCCACCCGCCGCGCCCCTGCGCCCCTGCGCCCCTGCTCTCTGCGTGGGGAAGCCGAAGGGCGGGCCAGGCCCCTCCCACCCCATGTCTCTAGGCCCGGCCCCACTCGGAGGTGTCCTGGCTCGGAGATGGTCTGGGGTCGGGATCCCGGGTGGGCGCAGCGGGGATGGCACTAGGAGGGTGGAGGAGGGGCAGTTGTGCTCCGACCCAGGGGCGCCTCCTCAGCCCCTGCTCCCCAGCTCCCAGTCCTCGGACCCCTCTGGGGCGCCCAGGCCGGACTTTGCCAGGTGTCCCGTTGCGCCCTGATCCTGCGCCTTTTACCACATTTACGTCACGTGTCTTTTCTAAATTGGACTGCGCTTTTGCTGTTGCTTTGCTGTTCATTGCTTTTAAGTTGAACAACAGGAGCGGAGAACTTCCCAGGTGGGGATGTGTGGATCCGTCTCGCCAGTGTACGAAGGTGCCTAGTATTCCCTAAGGTGGGTGCTCGCTAACTTATTGGACAAACCCACCCCCCCGCCCCAGCTGAGGACGCACCTGGAGGTGGTGGGCAGGGCGTTCTGGGGACCCAGACCCTCAAAGGTACCGGGGAGGCAGAAGGGCTCTGCGTGGCACTCCTCTTGGCCCTGTGGGTTCCTTGTCCCTCCTACTGCCCCAGGAGAGCCAGAGAAGGGCCTTCTGAATGAGTTTCCTGTTGCTGCTGTAACAAATCACCACAAACTTAGTGGTATCAAACAACACAAATTTATTATTTAGCAGTTCTTCAGGGCTGAGTCAGAACTGGGTCTCAATGGCCTGAAATCAAGGTGGTGGCAGATCTTTGTTTCCTCCTAGAGGCTGTAGGGCAGAATCCATTTTCTTACCTTTCTCATGGTCTAGGGCTGCTGGTGTCCTCAGATGGCGGGGGGGCCGTCCCATTTGCAAAGCCAGCAATGGCCAATGAGTCTTTCTCACTTCACATCACTCTGACCCTCACTGTTCCTGTCTCTTGCTTTCATCTTTTGGGAACCCTTGTGATTATACTGCACCCACCTGGATAATTCTGGCTCATCTCCCAATTTTAAAGTCAGCTGATTAGCAACCTTAATTCACCTTTTCATATAATAACATAACACATATTGGGAGATTAGGATGAGGACATCTTTGGAGAGGCTGTTCTGCCTTCTAGAGAGAAGGGCTTAGGGCAGGAGTCCCCACTGCTCAGGTGTAAAGGATGCTATGTTCCTATCATCAGTGTGCGAAGGTTCCCATTTCCCTATGTTCTTACCAACACTGGATGTTCTGAACCTTTGGGTCTTTTACCAATTTTTGGAGTGAGCCCATTTTACAGCTGGGGAAATTGAGGTTTAGGGAGGGCAAGTTACTTGCCTGAGATCTTGTGCAAGTTTCTGTCTGTTGCCTGACTCCCTGTCAAATTTTTTTCTCACTTGGCATGGTTTATATGGGAGGACATTTACCCAGGAGGCTTGGAAACCACTGGATTACTTTGTCACCTTTCATCCATCTGACTATCTGCAGCCACCAGCAAATGCATACAGGGAGCCTCCGGCATGGTGAGCAGGGACTTGTGGGGCAGAGGCAGGAAACCATAGCAGTTGTCTTTTAAGAGCCCCCCCCCTTCTCTCAGTTGGATGTACCCTAACTGGTCTCTCTGCCTCTCGTTTTGTCCCCCTTTTCCAGACTCTACTGAGTAGCTGCAGGAATAGTCTAGATTCTAGTCCTTTATTAAAAGGATTTGTTCTGTAAAATTTGGATTCAGTGAAAAGGCTGCACTCAAGGATCCAGAAGGCCACATGTGGCCCCAAGGCTGTAGGTTCCCCACCCCTGGTCTAGAAATAGAAACCAGGCTGGGGTCCTTGCCTGTAGAATTCTTCCTTGGTTTTCTGATGCAATGCCTTCTTCTGGCTTGACAACCTCAGTAGGTGGTAGGTGGCCTGGCCTGCACTTCTTACCTTGCTTTTCCCCATCTCTCCCTGCTTGCTGGCTGGTTGGAATCCCCTGCTTTGTCCATGACTAGCCATGGCAGCCATCCTTGAAGGTGGCTCTCCAGTGATGGCCCCTCCTGGAATTTACACTCTGTGTGTGTTCCCTTCCACTTTCTACCAGGGTTATTGTGTGTGACCAATGGGTATAGTGGATATCACTATATACTGATACGCTGTTATACTGATATCACTATATACTGATATACTGTTATCACTGCTGGAGTTAGTTTACAAAATATATTGTGGCTTCCACCTTGGTTGGGTTCTCTTTCTTTGGATCACTGACTTTGAGGAAAGCCAGCTGCCATGGCATGAAGACATTTAGATGGCCTTTGGAGAGGCCCACAGTGTGGAAATAATCCCCCCTCTTTGGAAGTGGATCTTTTGGGCCTACTCCAGCCTTTAGATGACATGGCACTGGCTGCATCTCGATGGCAACCACATGACAGTGCCTGAGCCAGACCATCCAGCCAGGCCTCTTCTGATTCCTGACCAGCAGAAACCATGAGATAACTCATTTGTTGTTTTATGCATCTGTGTTTTGGGATGGTTTGTTACACAGCAGTAGGTAACTAGTACACTAGCTTTCCAATGTTCCTTAGCCTCTGAGCCCTGGCTTCCTCCCTTGTGCCCCGAGGGTGACAGGAGTGAGGGACCCAAGAGAAACAGCACAGCCACGCAGGAGCCTGGGCCTGGTCTACAGCCAGCAAGCACCGCCTACACCTGCACAGTCCCCAGCCCCCACAGGTGGGCATCTTCTTGCCCCTCCCAGGGTGGAACATGACCTCACAATGTCAGGCCAAGTCACTGCATCCTGGCCACAGGTCATCCTTTGACCACAGACAGAGGCTCTGGGCAGGAAAGAGTCAGGTAAGAGCCAGAGGGTGGTCCCTCTCTCTCCTCCAGCCGGGGTGCCAATGAACTGTCCTGGGCCAGGTGAGATCATCTGCCCCATGCCTGCTGTCTTGGGATGGGCAGCTAGACCTGACCATGGTGAGGAGCCCTGCCTCTCCTGAGGTGAGGGGGGTGCCCTGGCCTGGCCTAGGCTTTGCATGCTGGCTGCCATCAAGGCCCTGGGAGAACTGAGGACTGTCCTTTGCTCCTTGACCTTCAGCTGTCCTTCTCTATGCTGCGTGTTCAGGTGTTCAGGGAGCAGCCTCCCTCTGTCCCCTTACCCCTGCCCCAGGCTCCTCCCCTCCCCTCCCATGTACCTTTTCCTCAAGTTTGTTCCCCCTCCCTCCTTCCCTGTTTCTCTGTGAATTACTCAAGAACTACATGGCCATGTGTTGGGATAATGGACCCTAATTAAAAAAAAAAACAAAAACAACAACTGAAGAACCCAGTCCATTCCCTAGCGGGAATCACTACTCACTATGTTTTCCAGTCTTCTTCCTATGCATTTACATTATGTACATGTTTTCATGTTTACATTTATGTGGGTTATTTGAAAACACTTACTGGATCTTGTGACACTTAGTATTCTGCAGTGTGCTTCCTTGACTTTCCTCTCTTACAGCTTTGCTCTGTTCTTTTCAGCAGCTGCTTAGAATTCTCCAGGATGAATGTATCGTAATTTATTTTACTGTCCTCTTGTTGATAAATAATTGGGTTACTTCTTTTTGTTGTGTTTTCCTTTTTGCTTCATATTAAAGTTGTGTCATCATAAACATCCTTTGTGTTCATGAGTGAGAGAGTCTTAGAATTTCTAGGAAGAAATTATTCTCATTTTGTTAATTTTTATTTGTACCATTTTTTTAAGACACCAGATAGTTATTAAAAGGCTTGTAATGACAACTGGCAGCCCCCACCTCATCCCTCTGTACTCACATCCCACTTAGTACAGTTTTAAATGTTTTTCGGTCATCTGTGTCCGTCTTTCTAAATAATATTTTTATACTTTGCCTAGATTTATCGTTTGTCATCGTTATCGATTGCCTTTCCATTATCATACCTCCTCCTCCTCCCCTCTCCTGCCAAGGTGGAGTCTAGTAACTGATGGGGGAATAAGTGTGTCTTCCCTGTGACTAACTGTCACAGCTGAGGGGAGTGGGGTGAATAGTGAACTGCACCTGTGCTTCCTTTCTGGTACAGCTATTTTTTGGGACTTTTCCTCATTTCTTTGTCAGCTTCTCAATTCAACTTTTCTATGTGGTGAGAATCTATCATGTTCAGTATTTTTCTGGAGTCTTCTGGCAGCCTGCTCCTCTTGGGTCTAGGTGCTCCCTGCTGACAGCTTTTATCCTGGGATCCCTCCTCACCACCATGTACTTCCTCCCTGGGCACTCCTGCAACTCCATTTGCCGGATTTTCTTTCTTCCCCACAGCACATCTTGCCTTCTAATATGCCATAAGATTTCCATGTTCATTATGCTTGCTCTCTTCCCCCACTCCTGCCAGTGGTACTGGAGTTCCACAAGGGCAGAGATTTTTGTATTTTGTTCACTGATGAATCACCAATGTCTACTGCAGTGCTTGGCATGGAAGGGAGGCTCAATAAATAGTTGTTAAATGGACTTCCCCTCATCACACTCCTGTGCATTCCATTTCTTCCTGTTTCCTGGATCTCAAGTCTCTTTTCTTGGTTTACTCCTTTGTTTGGTAGAGCACATCCTTTAGTAACTTTCAGAGAAAGGGTGCTTGTGATATATTTAGATTCTATAGCTATGTACATATTTACACTCACGTTTAGTGTATTCTGGCAAATTTCTTCACTTGGAAGGTGATAATAAACATTGAGTATCTATCTCATGAGGTTGTAATGAGAATTAAGTAAGAAAGTCATGTAAAATGGTTAGCATTCTCTCAGTACGAGTTTTTACTACTTTTTGGGGACTAAAATAAATATAATAGAATGATTATTGGGAGGTAGTTGAATGTAGAGGCTAAGAGCAGGGCATTGGAGTTGGTCAGGGCTGGTTTTGAGTTCTGTGCTCTGTGATCTACTAACTTTCTGGCTGAAATCACTGAAGCCTCGGTTTCCTCATGTAAACAATGGGAACGATCATAGTACCTACAACTCAAGGGGCTGTTGTGTGGCAAAGGCAGATACACTGCTCTTAATACATGCTAGGGGTTATTGAAGAATAATGTTATCCATGTTCCCAAACGTGTGTTTTGTTTTGTTTTTTTTGAGACACAGCCTCACTCCGTTGCCCTGGGCAGAGTGCAGTGGCTTCATCGTAGCTCACTGCAGCCTCAGACTCCTGGGCTCAAGCGATCCTCCTGCCTCAGCCTCCTGAGTAGTTCGGACTACAGGCGTGTGCCATGACACCCGGCTAATTTTTCTATTTTTAGTAGGGATGGGGTCTAACTCTTGCTCAGGCTGCTCTTGAATTCCTGAGCTGAAGCAATCCTCCCGCCTCGGCCTCCCAGAATGCTAGGATTACAGGTGTGAGCCACTGCGCCCAGCCCCATGTTCCCAAATGTTGAATGTGTCTTGGTATGGTGGCAAGAGCTGACATCTACCTTGAACTTGCAATTCCATATACTAAGAATTTATCCTAAGGAAATAAGTAAAGGTAAGCCTGGATTTATGTGCAGGGCCTTGTTCATGAGAAAAAAATGTGGGAACCATTTCAATGTTTGTTAAGAGAGAGTTAAGCCTGGGCAACATAGCAAGACCCCATCTCCACAAAAAAATTTTAAAAATTAGCCATTCATGGTGGTGTGTGCCTGTAGTCCCAGGCTACTCAGGAGGCTGAGTGGGAGGATGGCTTGAGCCCAGGAATTTGAGGTTGCAGTGAGCTGTGATGACACCACTGCACTCTAGCTCAGGCAACAAAGTGACTAACTGTCACAGCTGAGGGGACAAAAAAAACCCAAAAAAAACCAAAAAAAAAAAAAACCAAACCAAACAAACAAAAAACCCAGCTTGATTGCTTGATCAATACATGGATCCATAAACTATGGAATGTTCCTCCTATGGAGTCCTCTGCAGCTCTTACAACTGAGGAGAGCTGTACAGGATACAGGATGATACATTGTTAAGTGAAAAAAAGCAAGTATCAAAGCAGCATGAACAGTCTGAACCCTTCTTGGGGATAGGGGTTACATTTGCTTTTTGTTGTTTTTTAAGGTGTATAAACATACAGAGGAGAGAAAGACTGGATAGTTAAACAGGGTCTGTATAACCTAGGGGCCAAGGTCCAGGGTCTGGAACGTGTCTGTCCTGGAACTAGACTACCTTGGGCAAATTGCAGAATTGCCCTGTGCCTTAGTTTCCTCATCTGAAAAGAGGGGCAACAATACCAGGGATGCTTGTTTAGAGTAAATGAGATTGGGCCTGAAAGTGCCTCACTTAGAGTAAGTGCTGAGTAAATGTTAGTGGCTATTACTGCTATCCAGCAATTCATTCTGCCCCCCTGGAATTATGGATTCATTTATTTTATTGTTACTTGTCTATATTACCTAAATTTAAATTTTTTATAATAAAGATATATTGCTCTAGGAAGTAGAAAAAGGGCCATTTAAAAATATGCAAATTGTCAGATAACAAAGATGATCCTAATTTTGCTTAAAACATTAACATGGCACAATAATGTGAATGTAGTGTTGCTGAATTGTACACTTAAAAACTGGTTAAGATGGTAAATTTTATGTGTATTTTATCACAATTTTAAAAACCCAGCATCAATATCATCATCAACATTTACAACGACAAAGAAAAAAAAAACACACAAACATTTATAGGCAAAGACAAAAGTTCTGAGAGTGTCTCCGGGACTATGAACAGTGGTAAGATGGGCTTGTTTTCTGCTTTATAAATGTGACTGTATAGTCTAAATTTCCTTCCGCGAACGCTTGTTGGCTGTGAAACTAGTAAAGTTGCGTCGCCCGGCGTTTGCAAAGGGCTGGCTCCGAAGGCCAGGCCGCAGGTTCGAGCCCAGCCCCGCCGCTGCCTCGGGCGTGACCTTGGCGGCCCCTCTGAGCCTCAGTTTCCCCGTCTGCCAGCCCGGGATGACAGCTCGCCCCCCGCCCCGCCCGGCCCCGCCCCGCGGGCCCCGGGATTGGCTCGCGCGGCGTCCCCCTCCCCAGGCGGGGCCGGGCCCTCCCGCCCCCAGTCACCGGAATGCGCTCGGGGGGGGCCCGGGCCGCGCGGGATGAGGCGCGCCATGCGGAGCGCGCGCGCCGACCGCCGGCCGCCGGGGGGGGCGCGCCGGGCGACGGGGGCGGCGGCGCAGGTGAGCGCCATGCGGCCGCGCGGGAGAACGCTACCCCCCAACCCGGAAATGGCAGCTCCCCCGGGAGCGGGCGCGGCGGGCGCCGCTGGCTGCGAGGGAGCCCGGCCCGGGCTGCGGCGGGCTGGGCGCGGCGGCCGCCCGGGTCCGGCGAGGCGGGGCGGCCCGGGGTGCCGAGGGCCGGGCGGCGCCTCACCTGCTGCCGGGCGGCCGGGCCGGGGACAGCGGGCGCCGGCCGGGGGCGCCGCTCGGCTGCCGAGGGGAGCCCGGGCCCGGGCTGCGGCGGGCGCCGGCGCGGCCGGGGGCGCTGACAGACGCGGGGCGGGCGGGGGAGGCCGGGGAGGTGTCACCCGGCCAGGCGGGGTGGAAGTGCCTGGAAAGTTTGTTTTCTGCTTGGCGCAGCCTGGAGCCGAGCCTCCGGGGTTACCTTTCGGTTATATCTGCGGGGGAACCGCCCCGGGTCTTCACCTGGAACGGGGTTCCGGTCTCTCCGCCTGCAAGAGAAGGAGAAGGTGCGAGTTCTCGCTGGAAGCACCTGATGCTCCTGGGCCCCGTTTTAAGTAGTTGATTAGAGTGGTCTGGTAAACTCCGTTCAGCGCCCGGCAAGTGGGCATTTGGGTGCTTTTCCTGCCTTGGGGCTCTGCTCAGTGTTGTGGGAAGCCCCTGGGAGGCTGGGCTTGAAGGCATCACTCGGAGGAAAGTGAGCTTGACAGGAAGGAGGGATTTTAGGGGAAAAGATCAAAACAAACCACTTGTTGGGTTAAATGTTTTGCTAAAAGTATCGCTCGTGTGTCTGTTTTTTCTCTGTTGCTAAAAGTATCCCTAGTGTTTTTATGTTTTCCTCTGTTCTGGAGTCTTGGGGTGATGGTTTAAGAATTTATACCTTGTGTGCAATGTGAAGTGGGTGATGAAAGAATGTTCGGAGAGCTTGCAAAATTTGATTTAAGAGACAAATCCCTTAAATGAAGGAAGATCCAAGAAATTTACTTGGCCCCTTATCTTCCAGGATGCAGCTCTGTGGTAGTGGTTCTTAATCTTTTGGGGGGTCATGAGCCCCTTTGAGAATCTGAGGAAGGTATGGGCCCTCTTCTGAGAAAAGCGCACAGCTACCCTGAATTTTGTAACTACTTCAGGACGCTCTTGAACCTTCAGCTCATCTGTGGACTTCAAGTTGAGAACCCTGCTTTATAGAGATGGATGATAATTAATCTAAAGTCTCAGCGGAGGAGGATCTATCAGTTGAGAAAAGCGGTGAAAAGGAAAAGGGATGCCTTTTGATTGTCGCGACACGTGTGGCTGTATCCTGGAGTGCCTGGGCGAACGCGCAAAAACACAGATTAGGCTGCTTGGCGAACCTCAGCGGAGGCTGGGGCCGTCGGTCACGGTGAAGCGTGTAACGTGAACTTGCACAGCGATGCTGTTGCAATGCAAGGTGTGTATTTGACAGCGGAAGAAGAAAAGAGAACATTTTCTCATGGCCTTGGCAGTTACATGATGGACGTTTGACATCTGCAGTTTTCTTGACACAAGGCAGCTTTTTAGTGCAAAAACACTGGAATCCAGTGAGCAAAAATGATTTACAGAATAGAGGGTAGAGTTCCATGTAAGGAAGGGAGAGTTACTAGGCTTTTGCATTTTTGTCATCTGGATTCTCTAACATGTACGTATGTGCCCTATATCCTGTCAGTAATGGCAGAGACATCCCCAATGTTGGATTTTCACCTGAGGACAGATAGATTTTCAGGGTTCAAGTGGGTTTGTGTCTGGACTTTAAGGTGGCACTCTAGGCACTGTGTGTGGGAAGCCCCCCTCCCAGTCACTAACTTTCCCATGTCTTTGCCGTGTACAGCCGACAGGGGGAGCAGTGCGGGTGGTGAAGGTAGGACTTGGCCCAGGCCAGCCTGATTCTAACTGGGCCAGAGGCTGTGAGTATCCTGTATTGTGCTGACCTGCTTGAAGGCAGGCACTTTGCTAGGTACCTTCACACCCTGTTGCAAGATAGATGTCCTTCCTGTTTTACAGGGGCAGAAACTGAGGTGCAGAAGGGTTAAGTACCTGCCTCATTAATTAAGTAGAGTGCAATTTGGCAGCAACCCTGGTGTCACCATGCCCTTCCCATGAGGAACCCCAGCAAGAGGGTCTGCCAGGCAGCTCAGCATAAGGAAGTCCTCGGTCCCACTGCCCAGGATATCTTCCCAGGGGCTGGGCCTGAGCGTGTTGACTGTGCCATGTTGGAGGCAGGAGAGATGTCTTCATATGGAAGGATAGCACACGCATTTTTTTGAGCAGATGGCTGAGCTCTGTGACCCCTGGGGCCTGTTTCAGCCTCCTGCTGTCAGAAAGCAGCTGTTAGGAAAGAGGCTCTGGTTCGGCTTTTTTTGAGGGCTGATACTCCTGAATGGGTGAGGCTTTGAATTCTCCCTTTGGAAAAAAGAAATGTGTAATGATTTTGTTAAAGGTAGAATTGGGCGAGTAGGCTGAGTGGCTCTCTGCACGCTCTAGGGTGGCGCTATCTTTTGCAAGGGTAGCTGCATCTGTGGGAGAAGGTGTGGGAAAAGCAGAAAGGTGGAGAGAAGTGGCTTCCAATTTCCACATTCCCTTTTGGGTAGGTTCTCTTCATGTGGCTGGTCCAGCATGCATCATGATGTATTTCTGTCCCTGGTAATGTCCTGACAGCTGGAACCAAGATGAGTCCAGAGCTGGCAAGGTGAGGTCTTGATACTAATAAGAGGTGGAAGTTTAGATTGGTTCTGCTTCTCTGACATGTGTTGTATGAGGAGGACCTAGCAGAAGAGGTGTGGGGCCTGAGAAGAGGCTTTGGGTGGCTCTTCGAGGCAGGTCTTAGACTCTAGGCTGCCTTCAGCACAGCTTTGGGGAGAGGAACAGGTAGCTCCTGGGTGTGTCCCCCTTTTCAGCCTCTGCCCTCATCCCTGAGTCGAGCATGAGTGCTTGTGGGCAGCCAATTGGTGCTGGTGGGGGATGTAGTTGGGCAAGCCTGGTGAGCTGGGAGGCGCTGCAGAAATGACAGAGTGTGCAGCCAGACCCTTCTGGGATGTGTTTGGAGGAGAGCATATCTTCCGTGGAAATGGACTTTGCCAGGCTCCCATGTGGTGTTTCCGTTCTGTGAGGAGAGCATATAGTTGCTGCTGAGGAACACTGGGTGTGGAAATGACTCCCTCAGCAGGTGCGAGGGCTAAGGCCAATGTGTGTGTGCGTGCCACGCCTGCCTGTGTGATGACAGGTGGCGATGGGGGTGCACAGTGCAGTTGTTTTGAAGGCAGGTTCAAAGGGCAGTTTGCTGGGGAGGAAGTGCTGGTGTGGAAACTTAAGTTTTAGGCATGGATTGCTCAGGTCTTCTCAGTAGTGCATTCTTCCGTAACTGGATTGTGTTCTTCACTTGCTCAGGCCATTAAAAAAAATTATTTAAATATTGAGAGCAGGTTGTATGTTCAGGCTCTAGCTGGTGGATCACAGGCAGGGTGCATTTTCTCAAAGAATAATGGGGAATGTGTTCTGATGTGTTCTCTCAGAGGAGAAAGGCCTGTTTGGGTTCATGATGGTTGTTGGGGTCTATTTTCTGTACCTGATACTGGTTGCATTTATATAGTTGCACAACATCTGCTTCTATTTGTTTGCCCCATATTTAAACTGGTATTTTTACTCCAAGAAATTCCAGGTCATTTTGAATGTGTTAAGAGAGATACTCAGTTTATTATAAACGATTGGCTTTTAGGGGCTTCAAAATCCTTATCAGAGCACCTGATTCTGGTTTCTGTTTAAATAGTTGAGTTATACATCGGTCCACGGAATCTAGACAGTAGATTCTGACAGTACTGCAAATTCTGTGTATGAGGAGTAAGGATGAATCTGACGTTAGCAGCCCACTACTGAGCACAGCCCACTGCAGAATAAACAAGTGTGTGGTTTCTATGTGGAATTTGGCCACCGGGCCTGATGAAGATGGGCATATAATAGTTCCTGGATGGCCCAGTGACTTCCTTCACTCCACAGACAGGCTTAAGTGCCTTCTGTACCAGCCTCCATGCTGGGGACTGGCTCAATCTGTGTTTCAAATCAGCTTGCAGCCTACAGGGAATCGAAATATTTAAAGATGTGGTTTGAAGGTATGTCTGGAAGTTGGTTCCAGAGGTCTTGTCTTCTGCATGTTTGTGGAGCCAGTGGCAGGTCTGCCCGCGTTGGAGGGGCTGATGAGAGGCTGTGTGTCTCAGCAGTATGCCAGTCAGAATTCATCTGGCTAAAGTCTTGGTTTCTACAATAAATTCATTGTTAAAGTCCCATTCTTCAACTTGTTTTTTCCCTTTTGGAATTAATTTTACCGCAGTAGGAAGAGGTTGTGGCTCAGAGTGACAGCTGTACATTGAGTGCTGCCAGAGAGGCTGGTAGGATTTGCAGGGAATCCTCACTGATGTGCTGTGACCCGCGGGAAGCCTGCAAGGAAGGGGTGAGCTCCGGTTGCAGTTCTCCCTTTGTGCTTCCAGGAGACCCAGGGGTGGGAGGCGGGACAGGCCCTGTAGTGGCCATTGTACCTTCCAGTCTTGAGTGTGGTGCTGTGCGCCCCCCCTGGCTTGCACTGCCCCGGCCAGGGGGCCGGGCCGGGCCGTGGGGGAGGCTTTCACCTCTACAGGGAGCGCTCTGCACATGGCATTCTTATCCTCCACGCTCTGGCCTTCTTGTCCTTCTGCTTCCCCCCTTCTGGTGAGGGAGGACTCCAAGGCTTTGCTGGCTGGGTCCCCAGGTGCCAGCACTCCTGCCCCTCTCCCTCAGCTCCTGGCATGTGGGTTCTGACTCTCCCTAGTTCAGAGCTGTGTATGTTTGAGGGGTACAGGGTTTCACCATGAACTGTTGCCTATTTAATGCCAAATATGAAGGCTTTCCAAATGACAACCAGGTCAGATGGTTAAAAATACGGACCCATGTTCCATCTCTTCATTATCCATGGAAATATTTTTAAAGGGAATGGCTTTTTTCTGTATGTATATTATGGTACAATAAAAAGTTTTAAAAACTAAATAGTTTAAAAATGCTTTGCCAGGTTGTACAACAATGTGAATATACATAATGCCACAGGTTAAAATGGTAAATTTTATTTTATGTGTACTTTACCACAATTTAAAAAGAAACCACTTTGCCCAAATGAAAATGGTAATAGGTAGCGTTTGAGGGTGGAAACTGGAACTCAACTGCTGAGGTGGAGGTGTTGGGGGTAAGTCACCAATAACATTCAAAGAGAGAAAGAGAGAAACTGTTTGATTCAACAATTCAGTTTCTGGGAATTTAAGCTCAGAAAATAATTAAGGTATGTGAAAGATTTTACTGCTAGAATATTTGTCACAGCTCTGAAATAGAGGAGAATTGGAAATATCCTGAATTCCCCTTAGCCAGGACAGGTTGAGAACACTGGTGAGTCCATGTACACAACATGCTCAGCACAGACACAATTTTTTTTCTGCCGATACATTCCATCCACTTTTGGTTGAGGGCCAACTGTGTTTTCCTGAGAGGTGGTTACAAAGTGTTTCTAAGTGAAAAGACCTGGTTGCAAAGCAGCATGCCCAGTGTAACTTTTCTAAGGCCCAGAAAAAAGGCTGGAAGTTTTCTGGAGAAACGTTAGCCAGGCTAGATGAGGACCAGGCATTCAGCTCACAGCAGGGAAACCTCAGTGAGTAGGGTGGTCCTGGAGCTTACCGAACTGACAGTGATCCTTTCTCCCCTAATTTTCATTTTGAAAAATTTCAGAACTGAAAGGAATTGAAAGCATAGTACAGTGAATATCCATCATCCCTTCACCTAGATTCTGCTAGTTAACTTTCCTGATATTTGCTTGTGCATGCTCCCCCACCCCCAAAATTTCTGTCCTCTTCTTTTTATCATTTGAAAGTAAGATGCAGACGTGAAAGCGTACAATGAGTTCTCCCCAGAATCCTTCCCCGGGTGCCTTCTGAGCACAAGGGCCATCTCCTGTACATACGCATCTTCATCACCACACGTGAGACAGTTAGCCTCGACGCTGCGTCGTCTATACGCAGGCCATGTGCAGCTTTCCCCGGTGGTCTCCAAACCCTCTTTATAGCTACCTTTTTTTTAGTAGCCAGGATCCAATCAAGAATTACTCATTTGCATTTGTATGTCTCTTTAGTTTCCTTTAATCCAGAACAGTTACCTTGCCTTTTTTTTTTTTCTTTTTAACATGGGCATATTTTGAAATATGAGGCTAGTTGTCTTGTGGAATGTCCCATGTCTGGATTTATCTCATTTTTTCCTCATTAGATTAGATTCAGGCCGAGTGTTTGTGGCAAGAGTACTGCTTAGGAGAGGATGTGCTAGAGTGCAATTCTTAATATCTTTTTTTTTTTTAAATAGACTTTATTTTTTAGAACAGTTTTAGGTTTATGGAATAATTGCAAAGGTAATACAGAGAGTTGCCCGATACCCTGCACCCAGTTTCCTCTATTACTAACATCTTAAATTAGTGTTGTGCATTTGTTACAAGTAATGAACCAGTGTTAATACATGGTAAATTAAAGTCTATAATTTATTCAGAATTCCTTAGTTTTTACCTCATGTCCTTCTTCTGTCCCAGGATCCCATCCAGGATCCCACATGACATTTAGTTGTCATGTCACCTTAGGCTCCTCTTGGCTGTGACAGTTTCTCTGACTTTCCTTGTTGTTTGATGACCTTGACAGTTTTGAGGAGTGCTGGTCGGGTGTACTGTAGGATGCCCCTCCATTGAGATGCCTGGTGTTTTTCTCGTGATTAGACTGGGGCTATGGGTTTGGGAAGGAAGAGCACAGAGGTAAAGTGTCATTTTCATCACATATCAAGGCTCCGTGCTATCAAAATGCGGTATCACCCTTGATATTGACCTTGATCCCCTGGCTGAGGCAGTGTTTGTTAGGTTTCTCCACTGTGAAGTTATTCCCCCTCCCTGCCTTTCCATACTGTACTTTTTGGAAGAAAATCACTGTGTGCAGCCCACACCTAACAAATGGGGAGTTATGCGCTCCATTTATATGTTGTCAGAATATACTAATTTTTATTACTATGAGCATGTTTACTTATCACAACTAATCTAGTATCAGTATAAGCTGCATTGGCGTGTTAGTTCTGTACAGGTTTCGGGTATTGTTGGAGATAATAAATGAAGAAAAGGTGATAGTTGGTATTCTTAGCCTGCCTTTGAAATTGTACCTTTGGAAGGGAGATGACTAGGTATTGTTTGCATAACTGAGTGACAGAACATTTGGTTTTATTGAAATTTAAAATTAAAAGTAATCTCAAGTTCAAGATGATACCTTGAATCTGTCTTTGAAGCAAGAGATGTCTAGTTCTGGGGTCCCTGACTCAGGGAGGATCTCTGGCCTAGCTGGCTGTCCCCAGTTGTCACTCCCATCTGTCTAGACAGAGCTTGGTTGTTTTGATGTTAGGGTGCATGCCCTCGGTGGACAGTGCTTCACAGCCTGACTTCTGGGATTGAGAGGGATATATCTTTTGCCACTAACATCAGCACAGGTGTTATCCTGGTGTGGCCTTCGCCTGAGGCTTGTCCACATGAGTCTTTGCAGCTTCCCAGCCTCCCTCACAGAGCTGAAGAATGACCGAGCGGCTTGGGCCTAGAGTTTTGGAGCCACACCTGGGGGAACTGGATCTGACAATTGAGTCCTGAGCCCAGGTGATGGGATCTTTCTTGCATCTTTCGTCTAGATTTTTTCTTTTCATTCATCAGGACCTACCTGACCCTTGAAAGGTTATATGTCAAAACCATTGGTTGCTTTGTATACTAAAATCCTTCCAGGGATTTTTTTTTTTTTGAAATGGGGTCTTGCTATGTTGCCCAGGCTGGACTCACGCTCCTGTGGTCAAGCCATCCTCCTGCTGAAGCCTCCTGAGTAGCTGGAATTACAAGTGCTCGCCATTGTGTCCGGCTCCTTCCTGGGAAATTTTGACTATCAAATGTTGGATTAAATCTGGATTAGTTGAATTTAGTGCCAAGCATATAGTGTTCTGAGCTGAGGCTCTCTACATTGGTCCTGCTGCCATGGTGGGTGAGGCCTGCTGGGACCACTGTCCTCACATGGCCAGGTCCTAAGTTCCTAACCTGTAGGAGAGCCTTGCCCAAGAAGCACCATGCCAAGGCAGTCACCCCAAGGCAGTTGTTTTCCCAGCAGGAGGACTCTTTCCCTGAAGATCTTAGGATCAGATCCTAGTGGCTCTTCTGACCTAAAGCTCCTTTTCCTTCCTGACATAAAGCCCTGCTCTGGTGGTCTCTCTTGCTGCTTGGGCAAGGTCCAAGAGGGCTTTTCTTAGGCCTTGACTTTGCTGTAATTTCTAAGGTGTCCTGTGGTGTCTGTGGGTGGGTGCAGCTACCTGCAGAGCCACAGCTGTGCACCCAGGATGCTTGTGCAGCTCTAGTGGTCCTGGGGGACCCCAGAAGTCAGGGTCAGAGCAGCCCCCTTATCTCAAGGTTTCCTGCTGTGCACCCATGCAGGGTGTTCAGGGAGTGTTGAGTGAGTGAGAGCCCCACCGACAGGGGAAAGTCCCCTGTCAGACCCTTGGACCCAGTATGTGCCGATATTGGCCAGCACACAGCGCCACCTGGACGTCCCTTTGGGAAATGGCGGGGCTGGACCAGTGTCTGGGAGAATACCAGAGCATTGGCTTTGCTCAGTCGTGTTCTTGGGAAGGTTTGATCTGGAGAGCCACAGCAGCCAGACCCTGGGGAAGCAGCTAAGTTAGCAAGCGGACTTACTAGCAAGCCAAGACGCTTGATAGCTGCTCATTTCTGGGTCATGTCATCATTACAGGGAGACCTTCCTTGAGGGTGAGCACTTAGCTGTTCTGCATTTGTCCCTCCCGGCTGGGGTTGTGTAGCACTGAGGAATACACTGTTCCCTTAGAGCAAGTTGCTCACAGCATTTACTGCTTGCGCTTTCCATTGTTAACTCACTTTTTCTTCCTGTAGTTTGGCATTTTTCTTTCATGGGTTTTTTTCATTGGTCAAAATTATAGTCTTCTACTGATTGTATGTACATAGCTAGTTATTATCAGACATAGAGTTTTTAAAATGTGCATCTAAATCACCTAAATATAGATTTCGTTTGTGTGAATGCATTTTATTCTCCAAAAAAAGTCTTTGGATCTAAATGATGCTTATTATTATTATTTTTTTAATTTTAGCAAACTTTCCTTTTGTTAAGATTCTCAGGTATTTTGTAGAATGTCCCTCAGTTTGGGTTTGTCTGATGTTTTCTTATGATTAGACAGGTTATGGGTTAGGAAGACTCCCAAGGAGGTGAGGTGCCCTTAGTGCATCATTTCACGGGTATATGACATCCACATGGCTTATTGCTGGTGATGTTAAATAAAATTAGTTTTACTTTTGCTTTTTTTTGAGATGAGGTCTTGCCATGTTGCCCGGGCTAGTCTCAAACTCCTGGGCTCAAGCGATCCTCCTCCTTGAGACTCCCAAAGTGCTGGGACCACACATGCGTGCCACCGTGCCTGGCAAAATTAGTTTTACTTTACTAAAATTAAGTCTATGGTTCTGCTCTACTCTCTGATACTTGCAGTTTGTGTATCATAGATCGTAGGACAACCACAGTATTTTAATTTTGGAAGAGACCTTTATGCTTACCCAGTTGGATCCTTCCACTTTCCAGATGGAGACACTTAGGACCTGGAGGGCTTCTGACTATGTACAGGGTCAGAGCCGGCATGGAGTCCAGGCACCTCCCTGCTCTGACCACTTTCTGCAGGCAGGGACACTCCCAGGACACTCTGCAGAGACAGAGACATCCCCAGCAGTGCGGGTGAGCCTGAACTCACTCACAGAACTGGTTTCTAATCAGGGGCAGGTACGTGTCCCTCTGAAGGACTTGAAGGTGGCTGTGATCTAATCTGCTCTGCTTTGGCGTGCTCAGTCTCCTTGTGCTTTCTTGGCAGGTGGGAGGATAGATTTGTATCACCTGGCCTTTGTAAAAGTAGGTGGTCAGCTTTGATACATTCTCCTCTACCTTTTTTCTTTCAGGTGAAGCTACAGTGTTGTTTATTGTCTGCAGACCTTTGCCTTGGGTCACAGACTAACCTGTGGGCTGTTATGTTTGAGGCTTTTAGATTGAACTGAGAGTGGACTTTCTTCCAGTGCAGAACTCAGAAGATAGGCATTTCAGGAAATTCATGAGTTTGGTTTGTTTCCTACCCATCTACAGAGTCACCCCTCCAACTTTCTTTCTGCACGACCACAGCAAAAACAGGATGCCTATGAAGGTAGGCATACGGGAATACACCTTGAGGAAAATGACGGTGGCGTCTCCCAGCAGTTGGTAATTGGGACCTGTGCAGGTGGTGGGCTGAGACATCAGTGCTGCTTGGGACTCTGGCCTGTCTGCAGCATGTGTTTAGGTGCTCGGAGTTGGTGAAGAGAAAGCAAAA
Organism: Daubentonia madagascariensis; assembly: GCA_023783475.1. Taxonomy (NCBI): domain Eukaryota; kingdom Metazoa; phylum Chordata; class Mammalia; order Primates; family Daubentoniidae; genus Daubentonia; species Daubentonia madagascariensis. Next base: position 2,211,388 of record JAKFHU010001581.1, read on the forward strand.
TACCAGACCCGCACCCCATCTCTGGTAACTAAACTCTAAATTGGTGATTGTTTGGAGGTGTGGAAGAATGTCATGCTTGACAAAATAGATCTTTCTGCATGCTGATGATATTGTGCAGTTCTCCTCTGGAGTTAGCCATTAACATTGGGATAAAGTCTCTCTGTGTCTCAGTTGGCCATTATTGTCCCCGGCAAGAAACTCCTTATTAAAAATTTGCAGATAAGGAGCCCAGGAAGGGAGAGCATCTGTTTCTGTGCCGTTTCAAGTGTCAGTTAGGTATACTTGGTTAGAGATAAGCTGGGTCTCATGGGGTTACAAACCCGATAGAGGGGTGTGCCTCAGTGACATATATATGGCCAGTGGCATTCTGGGGGCTATTTTTGTTTTTTTGGTTTTCTTCTATTTCAAGGAGAGAGTAGCTTCAGAGGATTAAAAAAGAAGTCTGACCACATTAATCCAGCATTTTCCTTACAAGATCACCTATTAGGGTTGCTAGAACAGTTATCCATATTACTGTGGTCATACCTTTGTGTTTGAGAAACACTTGGTGAACAAAATCCAAGGTATCTTAAGGAACTCTGTGTGACATTCTGACAGGTCCATTGGCTGCTCTCAGGAATCCAGCACCTTGCCTGGGGAGACGTTATTCATGTGGGAAATATTCAAGCCATGGCCTGCAGGGACAGAGCAACACAGTCCACGCTGAGGTTGAAGGACAGAGGAGGAGAGGGCAGAGCTAGTGGGCTAGTGTGAGCGAAAGGCAGGTGACCAGGGCTGCTGCAGCAACTAGAGGGGTCCCCAGCCCAACAGAGTATGGATTGTTCTTGAAGGGGAGTGGCAGGCCAGCCAGTGGGGATGGGGAGGGGTTGGTGGGGCTGGAACCCCAGAGAGGAAGGTTCTCATTTCATTGGAAGTGCCATGCACTCTAGATTTCATTTCAGCGTTTGACCTTTTAGTCTTGGAGGCCGAAGAGATTTCCTGTAAGGAGCTGGGTCAGACACTGGGCAGTGGGAAAGAGGTGGCCAGGGCAGTGCTCCTCTGGGCAGGAGGGGAAATGCTTAGCACCTGCTGGCCATTAGCTATCATTCGATTCCCAGACTAGATTGTGGGGAAAATGGTTCCTGAATGAATTTAATTCCCAAGGAAAGATTCATATTTAAGTGGTATATAAGTAATGTGGTTTCAGCTTTGGTATGTTAAATTATTAATTTTAGCAAAACAGAAGGTAAGAGCCTATTGATGTTATTATTTTCTGACTAAGTAAGTTTCACTGAGTAAAGCTTTTAATGCATAGTCATTCTGAGTTTTATCCAAGGTTATTTGGCTGTGGAATGGAATCTCAAGTATATGGATTGGATTAGTTATCTTTGAAGTGCTGCTGTTTTTCTGATATACCTCCCATAGTTAGTGATTTCTGCCCCACCACATAGGTCTGCATCTGGAAGCTACTAGCTCATTTATCTACTCATTAGCAAGTTTGAGTGAATGAATCCACGAACATTCAAAAGGTTTATGGGCCCCACGTGGTCTGAGCAGTGTCCAGGGAGGACTTAGTGGCTCCTGTGGTGGGTGGGTCCCTTAGAGGTCCCTCCTGCACCCTCTACTCACCAAGAGAGGGTCCTGGGGGCCATTCCTGCTGACCCTGGCAGGCTGCCCTTGTCCTTTGTGGTTCTAAAGGTGACAACTTAGAGGGAACCTAGACTTGTCCTCCCCTCACTCAGAGGTCATTACTCTTAACACGTTGATATCTTTTCTAAACCAAAGTGGGGACATAATTTTGTCTCCTGCTATTTTCACTTAACATTTTCCATGAGTATTTCTTTAACACTCCACTTCTAGTGGCTGCATAATACTACTTTCTGTGGGTGAACCATTGTCCTTGTCCTGTCCTTGGACATTTACTTAGGTTGTTTCCAGTTGTTAGGAGTAATTTCTTAATGAATATTTTTATGATATAAATTGTAGTCTTTCTGACTGTTTCAGTTAGATTCTGTGTAGGGGAATGGGCCAAGTCAGAAGGGTGTGGGCCCAAGGTCTGACAAGGTACTAAGAACTAGGTGCTGCCAGTTTTGGGCCCCCACCTCCTGGTTCCCTGGCTCACACATGTCAGCCTTGTATGGACCGACCCTTTACTAACTGGGAGGGTTGAGAGCATCAACTCTGCAGTTGAATTGTGCTTCAGAATTGAATATGGCCTCACTTCTGGGCACGTTACTGTGGACAAGGACCCGCTCTGTGCATCAGCGTTCCCATCTGTATAAAAGGATGCTAATGGAGCCGGGCACAGTGGCTCGTGCCTGTAATCCTAGCACTTTGGGAGGCCAAGGCAGGAGGATCTCTTGAGGCCAGGAGTTCAAGACCAGCCTGAGCAACATAGTGAGACCTCATCTCTACAAAAAATATAAAAAATTAGCTGACCATAGTGGCGCCCGCCTCTAATCCCAGCTACTGGGGAGGCTAAGGTGGGAGTGTCACTTGAGCCCAGAAATTTGAGGTTGCATTGAGCAGTGATGACACCACTGCACTCCAGCCTGGGCAACAGAGTGAGACTCTGTTTCAAAAAAAAAAAGCTAATGGTGCCCACTCTCCAGAGTGGTTTTGGGGACTAATCATGGTAATATCTGTAGAATACTTGGAAGAATGCATGGCAAACAGTAAGCTTATGAATTGTTATTTTCAGAAGTAGAGAAAAATGACATTTCAGAAATAGTATTTAAAGTTATACCTATAAGGGGCATATAGAATGTATATAGAGAGTTTAAAGAATGAAAATAAAACATTCACATGTGCCCACCACCCTGCTTAAAAAAAAAAAAAAAGGATTTACCAGGTTCTTAGAAGCCCTGAGTGGCCCCCCAGATTGTAATCTTTCTCTCCCAGTTCAGAGATAACTCAAATCCTGATTTTCATGTTAATCAAATTAATGGTGTTCAGGCAGTTCCAAGGTGCAGGAAGTAAGCAAAGCCTTGATGTCCATACAAAGAAATCTTGTATTTTAGTGTATGTTTGTGGTGAAACATATGTAAAGTTAATATTGAAGATGTAGGTTAGTGAAATTCAGAGACCTAGTGTTCCTGAGTCTGGCAGGTCAGTGAGCCTGAGGACTAGACTTCAGGCAGCTGGCAGCCCCTGCCTCGTGTTCCTCCGCCTGCCCTGGCTGGGTGAGAGGCTCCGCAGGGGGCAAGTGGAGATGACTCTGGGAGGACAGATTGAGTAGCTGCTCTTGGAGGTTGCCCACCCGACACTTCTCCCTCCCTTCATGGAACAATAGAAAGTCTTACTCTGTGGTCACGGGCCAGTGTGGGCAGAGCATTCGGGCTTAGGTCGGTGGTATAAACACATGAAGATCGAGAATCCTCTCCTGCCACGGGGGCTGCCGTGTGAGCGGAACCCTGGACTCCACAAGGTGCTTCTTGCCCATGTCCAGTGCTGTGCCCAGCAGCCCTCAAGTGGTGGGTCCATGTCATCAACCTCATTTTATAGAAGAGTAAGTATGGCTCAGAGAGAGAGTGGCTTACCCGCGAGAAAGTTGCGAATCTGGACCTTGGACCTGGTCATTGATTTTGGTGTTCCTCAGCAGTCGTCCTTCGTGGTGGAAGCCTGTGGGGGTGGGAGAAGGCAGTGGTGTTCACTATCCTGTCACCCCTTATCTCCACCTGATTTTCTGGGCTGGGCCTAGCTTTGGGGGATTTCCTGGGGTGAGAGGAAGTGCTTACCAGAACGTTCTTTGCCACTGACCACAGCCAGCCTGAGAGCAGTGTCCCTTTGGGGATGAGCTGGTTGGATTTGGGAGCAGCTTCCCACAGCTTTTGTACAGTAGCCTAAAGAGAGAGGTTCTCACTTGCCGTGTGTGTGTGTGTGTGTGTGTGTGTGTGTGTGTGTGTGTGTATCTGTCTGTTGACTGCACCTGTTGCAGTGCATTCCAAAGCTATGGGCTCCAGAGCACACGCTGGCATTTAGAGGCAGCTTGGCTTTTTGAGTTTGGGATCCTTTCTCTTGCTAGGTGAAGCGTTAAGCTCGTGACAGCATCTTGACCATAGAAGGCCCTGATTTTGTCTTAATTCCTCTCCTATTAGGGAACTCAGCCTTCCTATATAGTTTTGTCCTAAAAGTTAGAGTTGGGCCTCCTAATATAGTAGGTATTTAATGCAGTTTTACTCACAGATAAATGGACAGCATTTAGAAAGGGGACATGCTTCATTTTGGCCTTGAAAGGTTTATTTTATGATCTAATGACCTTTGGTTGGGAAAACTTTATGTATGTGTCTTCTATGTTATTTAATAGTAGAAGTGCTTGTAGCTGGCTCCCTCTGAGCTGGGCCTGCTCAGGGCTTCTTGTGGATTAACTCATTAAATCCTCAGGCCTGGGAGGTCAGTTCTCCTTCTCCCTGGCTTTCAGATGAAGAATCTGAGCCACAGAGAGGTGTGGTAACTTGTCCAAGGTTGAACGGCTAATGCGTGGCAGAGCTGGGATCACAACCCCAGGCAGAGTAGGAGTTCTAACATTGCACCTGTAATGTATCTGTCAGTTTGAGGCCCCAGGACTAGTTCATGTACAAAAGGGTTTAGATAGTAACTAACAATTAGTCTTTTGGATCTGTTTATTCTGGTGATATTGTGGACTTAAATTCTTCCTCAGCAGGTTTGTAGAGGGGAAAAAACCTCTTAAGAGCCAAGACGTGTTTAAATCATCTAGTTGTGATTCCTCAAATATCAGGTGTGCAGAGAACAGCAGCCTCCCCGCAGGCTGAAAGACTTTCTCAGTGCACCAGCCCTGAGTCTTTGGAAGCTTCCCGCTTCCCAAGCTCATTCTTTATATTTTTTTTTCATGTTCACCTGCGGTTCCATGCATCATTCTTTATATAAAATCCTTGCTTACTTTACATTTTATCTTTCTTAGAGAAGATAGAGGGATCTGAGGAACACCAGTCAACCCTCTTCCCCCAAATTCAGCCCCCTTGCCTGCCTGTTCTGACCAAGAGTCTTCTCTTTTTAGTCCTGGTCTCAGTTAGTATTGGGCTCCTAGTAGATGCTCAGTGAATATATGTTAGGGAACTGGATGGGTAAATCACTTTTTATTGTAAAAGTGTCTTAAATTACATTTCAAAATAGAGGAGGAAAAACCACTCATGGTTGTCCCACTCTAACACAATCCTGCAGAACCATTTTGGAGAAGAAAGCACATCTTCACTTGGGCCCTGTCCCCCCAGTGTAGACCCAGGAGCTTTGGGAAGCTGAAGACTTGGGACGCGCTTCTCAGCTCGGAGCTACCCTGGGCCGCAGGCTGGGGCTTCTCCCCGACACACTTGCTTTGGCTTCCTGAAACCTGGGCAAGTCGTGTCATCTCTCTACTTCCTCATCTGCCCCATGCAAGACTGACTTGCCACCAGGTAATTAGGGCTCTGAGGTGTGCTTTAAAAATACAAGGCTCTGTATTTTAAAAATAAGCTTCCATATACCTGGCAATTAGTCTCCTAAGGGTTAGTGAAGCTGTTGTCTGCAGCTTTTGCAGACTCGAGGTGTCTGCTATGTGAGACTTGATGGGAGGTGGAAAAGAAACCCATGGGTCATTTGTTTCGTTTTTCCCCCAAGTTCATTTACATTTTAATCTATTTGTCAATCAAATGATTGATACATTTAGCAGTTTCGAATGTTGGATACTGGCTATTTTGATATTGACGTTTTTCTAAACACTTGTTAGTGACTGAGCAATGTGCTGTGTACTTCAGTTGAGCCTTGATCCATTTTTGGTGGACCTGAAAATGTAATTAGATCTAAAAGTAATTTTCCCTTTTTTTTGGGAGACAGGGTCTTGCTCTGTCACCCAGGCTGGAGTGCATGGAGTGCAGTGGCACAGGCTCACTGCAGCCTCGAATTCCTGGGGTAAAGCAATGTTCTCACCTCAGCCTCCCGAGTAGCTGGGACTACAGGCATGTGCCACCACACGCCGCTATAATTTTCGCTTGAGGGTTTCTACTTCTAAGAAAAGGGGACTGCTGAACTCATACTCAAGACAGTCAAGAAGTTGTTCTTATTACAAATTGTATAAAAAAGTTGAAATTCTCAGAAAACACTCAGTTTACGAATGGGCCATATTTTTTTACAAGTTCATTTGGAAATCAGTTATTTAAAACTCGGGGCTTGTTTTCCTGTCAGAGATGTGGTTGCAGGGGTTGTAGTAGTCCTTGCTGCAACCCCAAGTGCTCGCTCTAGACTGGAACAGCATGTGGTACTCCCACTTAGGGAGTCAGCGTGTACACATGGATGAGGGAGCAGTGATTCATGCTGAGTGACGTGTGGGGTGAAACCTACTTTCCAGAGACTCTGGGACAGTGCCCAGCAGCTGTAAGGACTTTGAGTGCCGGTGGCGCTGACCCTCTTAGCTAAACTCAGTTTAGAACCTTGGTCCTTCCTTGTTCTCAATAGGTGTGCATGTCTTTCACGTTTCTCAGCAATGATGATGTTACAGAAGCTTGTCCTGACAACTGAGTAGGAGGCAGAAGGTAGGACAGAAGAGGTCCCCTCCTGAGGGGGAGGTTGACTGGTTGCCAGGACTGGAAGTGGATGTGGAAGGGTGGGTGTTGGGGTGCGGTCAGTGGAAGGCTTCTGGTGGGGGAGGAGCCACATTGACCAGGAAGGCCCTGGCCATGGGGAACCATGGTGGCCACTGGTGTGAGGCTGCTGGTGAGGCAGGCTGCAGCTCCCAGCCTTCCCTTGGGCGTGAGGGGCTTGGATATGGTGGGGGGGTTGTGTGTGTGTAGGAAAGGCCAGTGATCAGATCATAACTAGAGGGGAAGGGAGGCTCTCACAGTAACACTGCCTGCAGATTGGGCAGACTGGCTGTCGGTGAACTTCTCTTGTCAGGAGCTCCATTTTATTAGGGAGGACACAAATGGTAGACAGGCACATCTTGTGTTACGTTACTTTAAATTTCTCCAGAGATTTAACTTTCAGAAGCTACTGAGTAACCAAAAGTATTTGCATACCCTAATTTTTGGGTCACCAAGTGGGTGGCAAACCAATGGGGCTGTGCAGGGAGGGAACAACTCACCCCAGGCCCAGAGTCCCTGGGCTCTGCAGGGCTGATGAGGGGCACCTCGGGAGCCTGGCCAGGCCCTCCCCGGCACATGGGCCACTGGCAGTATGTGTCCTCCAGGTCGGGGCAGACAGTCTCAGAGTGCTGTTTATGCAGCTTAATCACCACCTAAAAATGCTACAAAATCTGCCCTTTAGAACAACAGCTGTAATACAAATAAACATTTAGGTTTTCACGCTCAGAGAGGACTTTTTCCTCAGGCTTTTCATTTCACAATTGATGTTTGAAAATGCTTTACCTTCTATTGCAACCATCTTTTTTTTTTTTTAACTGCACAAGTAAAATTATTTATTAAAACATAGCTGTGGTAGCAAGTTGTGACGGCCGTGAAGGGAAGGCACGAGCTCCATGTTGACCTTATAAACATCACCTCGTGTGGCCTCGCCAGGGAGGGCGGAAGGTGCATGGCTGGCGTGCTGTGGCCAAGGCAGGAAGGAAATTGCAGGATTCCACGAAGGCGGAAGGCTGCCAGTCACAGGCCCTGTGTGGCTGTGCCCGTGAGAGTGGCAGTGGTCTGGGAGCATCAGGGGCCTGGGGCAGTGGTGAGGGCCTGGGCTTCCAGCTGGTGCTGGGCTGCGCCAGGAGTCAGGACCGTTGTGGGCGGTCCCAGGCCTCATGTTCCCACCCTGTGGTCTGAGGTGTCCAGAGGGCGCCAGAAGTGACCCGAGAAGGTGTATTCTGGGGCACTGAGGTCCCTGCCTGGCAGCCAGAGGCTCTGTCTGGAGGTGGCTATGCCGTGCCCAGGCTGGACTGCTGGGGTTCCAGAGCTGCTCCTGCCTCTGGGCTTTTGCTCTGCCGGGAGGGCTGCCCAAACGTCTTCAGGGCTCTCCACCTCCTTGCATCCTTGCTCAGATATTGCCTTCCCAGTAGGGGCTTCTGATTGTTTGAATTTGCTCCATCCCTATCCAGATACTCCTGTGCTCCTTTCACACTTTATTTTTCTTGTGGTAGGTTTTTTTTTTTTTTTTTTTGAGACAGGGTCTCTCTGTGTTGCCTGGGCTGGAGTGTAGTGGCATCATTATAGCTCACTGCAACTTAGAACTCCTGGGCTCAAGTGATCCTCCTGCCTCAGCCTCCCGAGTAGCTGGGACTACAAGTGTGCATCACCATGCCCAGCTAATTTTTAAATTTTTTTGTAGGGACAGGGTCTTGCTATGTTGCCCAGGCTGGTCTCAAACTGGGCTCAAGTTATCCTCTGGTCTCGGCCTCCCAGAGTGCTGGGATTACAGGTGTGAACCACTGCACCCGGCCTCTCACGGTAGTTATTACCATCTGACACAATGTATGGTTTACTTGTTTTGTGTTTTTTTTTAGCTTTGCTCCATTGGAATGTGGGCTTCTTGAGGGCATGGGCTTGGTTTTGTTCTTTGCTGTATCTCCAGTGTCCCGGACAACTCATGGCATGCAGTAGGTGCTCAGTGAGCATTGTAGTCGTGATGGGCCTGTGTTTGTTTAATGTCATTGTAGCTGCTGTGAGGTGCTGGTGGAGCTCTGCTGTTTCATATAAAGCATGTGATGGAAAAGCAGTGGGGGGTGTGTGTGTGTGTGTGTGTGTCTGTCTGTCTGTCTGTCTGTATTACGTCATCTGTTACTGCTGTCTCAAAAATCCAGAGTTCCTTCTGCACTTCACTTGGATGTTGATTTCAGAATGACTGATTTTTCTTTCTGACTCATGAAGGCTGCTATATTTTGAATTTAAAACACTGGGGAAGTGAAACTTTAAAATGTGTGGTGCACATTTAACTGTTACTACATTTCACTTTGTGGACGAGAATGTGTCCCTCCCTGCCATTGCAGTGCTGTGCAAACCATCATCACCGTCCCCTGGGCCAGTGCTGCAGCCCTTCTGCCACTGTGCCAAGGCCCTGACCTGCTCTCCCCAGCTCCACAGCACCGATGGGGCTGCCTGGACCCTCCCAGCCCCATCTGGCTCCGTGTAGCCACCTCCATCACTTTAACCGGAGGGCTCTGTACTGAGGTCACTCTGTAGGATGTATGCTTTCTGTGGGCGGGGACCAGATGTGTCTGGTGGTGTCCCCAGGGCCTTGCTAGCATAGCAGCCATGTTGGTTGAGTGATTGGGTAAATATGTGGTTAATTTACCTCCTTTAAGAAACTTTTTTTTTTTTAAAGGGACAGAGGTTTTGCTCTGTTGCCCAACGCTGGAGTTTAGTGGTGCGATCATAGCTCACTGCAACCTTGAGCTCCTGGGCTCAAGCGATCCTCCTGCCTCAGCCTCTGGAGTAGCTGGGACTACAGGTGTGCGTGACCATGCCCGGCCTCTCCTTTAAGAAACTTTGATGAGCAAAATGAGTGCATGTATTCTTAGGAAATAACAGAAAAACATGCCATTGGAGAGTGTGGTGCACTGCAGAACCCACTCTGCATCCTGAGTTGTATGTAGTTGAGCAAGCTAAGGGCCTTGGATCTCCCCTTAACCCTTCCAGGACTGTGGACATGCCGTGAGCTGTGCAGATATCACAAATGTGCCTCCTGAGTGGGGCAGATGAAGGGACTGGAGAGATTCCAGAGGGTGAAGGCAGTGGAGTCCTGGAAATTCTAGGTAGAGGATATGGTGGCCCTGCACTGGAAGTGCTGCCCAGCTGATGTGTTTGTAAACACCACAGTCTTCTCCCTGTCCCCTCAGCTCGGGCTGGGCCCCTCATCCCTGCCTCTCATTAACACATACCTCTCAGTCCTCTGACTCCGGCTTAGCCTTCTGTTTCCTGCCACCAAACTGAATCAAGCACAGCTTAGCTCAGTCCCCAGAGCATTCTGCACCTGCCCCCAGCATCTGATGGTTTCAGACAGGTGTCAACAGCGAAGTAAGAAGACTCAACTAGTTTGTGTTAACTTATACTAAAGTGACATGTACACCTTAAAGGGGAGGCTTATTAATACCTTTGAACCTTTCATTGGAATTGTACTTTTGGGCTGGGTGACACTGCCAGGCATCCCTTAAAAGTAAGAGTTAGCATTAGGTGTGTTAATGTTTACAGATAGAAAAAAACGTGGGCTTAAACTTTTCTCTTGTGACAGGCTCTGGGAATTAGACGGAACATGATGTTTCTTTAACTACTGTCTCTTTAACTACTGTACGCCCACGGGGTACAGTGCTGAGAATATGTTCATGGTGGGGAAACTGGAGTTTAATGCTCCTTTACGTGCTGCTGGGGTGGGGTGAGGGTGTGGCTCCTTTCGAGAAAGGTGATTCCTCCCTGTAGGAAACAGCTGCTCAGGACAGGCTCCGGAGGCTGTAGGTCAGATGCACTAATCCAGTACTTCTCACATGCCAGTTTCCTGCCTGGATGTATTCTTACTCTGCAGGGGCTTGCTGTTCCATAGAAAAAACAGGGTGTTCTTTTTAGCAGTCAGACCTGACTTCCTAGATGTGTTTTTCATCCCTGCTCCATGCTGAGTTTGCTTCTTTAAAAAAAATTCTTAAATCAGAGAAATTATTGGGTGTAATCCCACAGCAAGTGAAATGTCAAAGGATGACATTTGGAAACAGCATTGTCAAGCAGAGTTCCAGCCAAAATCTGCGACATGACCAGCTGAGCCAGGAGTTCACGAGAAATTGAAAAAGAAAGTGAGGGCTCGCACCATGGCAGTGTTTCTTCAGACACAGGCCCTGGGTGTCTTACCTGTGTTTGCTGTTGGATTGTCAACTGCTCTCCGTGAGGAGGGGGATTGTGGGCCAGTCTCACCAGAAGGAACAGCTTCTGCCAAGACACCCAGATTAGTGGCATCTTTGCTGGGTTAGCATGTCTCACCTTCTGTTGCTGAGGAAGTGGCGGTGTCATATCAGCCTTAGGGGTGTGCCCACTCCCCTCCTCTCAGCCCCTGCTGTGGTCCAGGCTCTGCGACTTTCCTCCCAAAACCTCCTCCAGCTCCCTCAGCCCCTCAGATCCTCCCTTCCCTGGGCCCCTGTGAGGCTCAGCGAGTGTCTGAAATACATTCCATGTGTGCTTGATTCTGCTTCAGTTTAGTATTTTCAATTTAAAACCACATTCCCTTGTTGGGAATCTTACTGCCATTTGTGCAGATCAATTTTCTGTATTGCAAACATAACATTGGGATTTTAAAAATATGGTGCTTCGGACTGGACAGCACTTAGCCTCTCTGGGGCTCCCAGCGTCCTGTGCTGCTTTCTTTCTCTCCTTCCACTCTGAGGGGCGGCTGTGGGGCTGCGCTGCACACGCTCCCTGCACTGAGCTTAGAGGGAGGCTGCTGAAGACTCGGTGGGTTTCTCCCTGGTGACGGAGCAGGGTTTCTCAGCGGGGACTCTTGACCCTCGGGCCGGATCATTCTTTGTGGTGGTGTCAACCCGACCACACTCGACCCACTCGACGTCACTTTCTCCCTCCCCCCGGTTATGACAACTAAAACTGTCTCCAGACATTACCATGTCTCCCTGGGGGCACAGTTGCCTGGCGAGAGTCACTGGGATGGACTGCGTCCCAGGGCCTGCCTTCCTGAGACTGGCCACTCACAGGGGTGTCCACAGCAGGGCCCTGTGCGCGGGCAGCCCCCAGGAGGAGCCCTGTGTAGAGGCAGCCCCAGGACTGGTCTCACACTCACTGCTGTGGACCAGACACGTGTGCCCCCTGGGGGAGGAACTTTGATAGCACATCTGGGCTGACCAGGTGTTTTTGGGGGCTGGGCTTAGAGTCCTCTTCATTGAAACGTGATACTGCTGAAGCCTAAGTGCCACCTCTGTGGCTGTTCTAAGTTGTCTCTCTCTCTACTGCCCCCTAGCCAACACCACCACTGAGGATGACACACTCTTCCTGGCCTTCAAATCTCAGTTCTCCTGGCACCTCCTGTCTTCTCACACACCTGCGTAGGGGGCCTGGGCATCTTCCATATGCTTACCTGAGGAAACAAGCAAGTTATCCACGATGCTCCACATCCTCCCAACCAGTGCCTGTCAGCACCACGGGGTCCCTCGGGTTGGGGCGGACTCTGTCGAGATAGCTCGTTGGTTGTCAGTGTGCCTCAAGCTCTGGCCGGCAGCTGCCACAGTGCCCAGGAGCCTTGGGCCGCGCTGCCTGGTTGGCGCCTGGATGAGGGTGAGGTGCAAATGTGTACTTTCTAAGGGGCAGTGCTTTCCTTTTGAGGATTTGTTCTGGAGACCTTTTTTATAACCATGGAAACCACTTTGTTGAAGAGAAAAGAATGCTCTTTGAAGCACATGTGCGTGAATCAGACTCTCCTTGGACTTGCCTTCAGTTGTCTTTGTCTCTGGGGGTAGCTCTTCAGGGTCTGGAACTAACTCTGTTCAGATTAGTAGGGAAGTTTGAGCTGGATTTAGCTCAGAAGTGCTCTTGAGGGCAGCATAAGCATTCTTTGCTGTTTTATGTCCCTCTGGGGTGCTTGATACCAGGGTTGTCTGTCCCCAGCACAGGCCCAGTTCTTTGGTGCTCCTTGGGTCTTGTTGATGTGGATGCTGCTGCCTGCATTGCCGTCTCTTCAGCCACTGCGCTGATCTTCCAGAAAACTCATTGCTCTTGTGTGTTGCTTACAGCACTTCCCAGGGCTGAGGTCCTGCCACCGTGAAGAAGAAGGGCTGCCCTGCGCCTGGGCCAAAACTCCCATGTGACAGCTACATCCGTATCCTTGCCAGACTCGTTGTTGGGTCTGGAAGCACGTCGATGTACAATCACGCTTTTCCAGGTCAATGAACCAGCCTGTCAGGTTTTGTTATTTAAGAAATCCATTCATATTTGAGGCCGGGCACGGTGGCTCACGCCTGTAATCCTAGCACTCTGGGAGGCCCAGGCAGGAGAATTGCTTGAGGCCAGGAGTTTGAGACTAGCCTGAGCAAGAGCGAGGCCTCATCTCGACAAAAAAATAGAAAAAATTAGCCAGGCGTGGTGGCGCATGCCTGTAGTCCCAGCCACTCGGGAGGCTGAGGCAGGAGGATCGCTTTAGCCCAGGAGTTTGAGGCTACAGTGAGCTACGACAACGCCACTGCACTCTAGCCAGGATGACAAAGCGAGACTCTGTCTCAAAAAAACACAAAAAACCAGCAAAAAAATTCATTCATGTTTGAGATTATAGTCGGCAGTTCACTTGTCAGTTTTTAATTAAAAGCAGTGCGTTCCTTTCGATCTCTGCTTAGATCGAAGCTTCTTACGCAAGCGTCCCGTGGTTGACCTCTAGTGCTGCACACCCTTGGGTGCTGCTCTGTGTCAGGAGCTGTGCTGCTCTGGGCTGGGAAACCAGGACTGGGCTGGACCCCTCATCTAGTGAAGAAGTGGCTGGAGCCTAACTTGCAGAGGCCAGTGTTTGTCACTGTCCTGTGAGTCCCTCCCATTGTCTCCTTGAGCCTTGCTTGGCAGGAGGCTGGGCACACAGATGAAGTAAGCACGCCCACGTCAATCTGACATCACATCGGTGGGACAGGCAGTGCTCTCCCCTCCCCCACCTGTGGGACAGTGGTGGCTGCCCACAGAGTGGCCAGGTCAGTTTGCAACGGTGCTGTAGTGCCCAGAACTGCACAGTGTGAATAGCTGGCTCCTTCCACTTCCCTCCCTTGTGCGTGTCCTTGTAGGTCAACACAGTTCTGCTGTTCCACAGTCCAGGGTCTGCTCACAGGGTGGCCCTGGATGCCCTTTGCTGTGTCCAGGAACCTTGTAAGGTGCACTTAGTGACCACGTAGCGTGGCTGGCCTGCCCTGTGAGGACAGTTCAGGCCGATCAAGTTTTTGCTGACTTGAGCCTGGTGATCATGACCTTTTTCCCCACTTACCATTGCTTCTGAAGATGGGAAGTTCTTGCTAATCTCTGAGGGGAGCGTTACTAGAGTCTGATTATACTTAAGTTATGTTATAACAGGCTTTGCTTATAGGGACAAATCATTAATGTACCAACTGAACCCCAGAACTAGCTTTGACTCCTGGTTCCTCTTGTGAAATGGAGTCTTCATGCAATTCGTGAGGCATGTGTGACTTATTGCCAAGCCTTAGGAGCTTTCAGGAAAACAGCAACTTTCCATAAATAAATGTGCTCTCTGGGTGCCCAGTCCAGCTAGAAGTTCTGTGTTGCTGGTCACACGTGTGCCAAGGGCCTCTGGAGCCTGCAAGCAGGCCACATACTTGGGGAAGGTGTTTAGTCATGGGAGCTTTGGGACTCCTTGATTAAAGAATTCAACGGGCGTTTTTGCTGAGTCCAAGAGTCTAGAGGGCTCAGTAATTCCAGGGGTTCCAGAGCCTGATGTTCTCTCTGGCTGCTGAACCAGCTTCTTGGGCACACGAGGAGTATTTCTCCACCCTAGAGGCCAGCAGCCTACCTTCTGCCAGCACAAAGCTTAGAACCTTTAGCTTAAAATTATATTTGGCTTGGTTTGTTTTTTATTTTGTTTTAGTTCTATTAAAAGTGTGTCAAAAGGAAAAATCTGCACTCCCACTACAAAAAGTGCACAACCACTTTTTGTTTTGTCATTTTCTTGTCAGTCTCTCTTGCTGATGTGCTTGTAACATTTTTGCAGTGTTAATATTCATACAATTTTGGGTTTTTTTGTTTTTGTTTTTGTTTTTTGAGACAGGGTCTCACTCTGTCACCCAGGCTGTAGTACAGTAGTGTCATCATGGCTCACTGCAACCTCAGGTCCTGGGCTCAAGCAATCCTCCTGCCTCAGCCTCCCGAGTAGCTGGGACTACAGGTGTGCACCATCACGCCCAGCTAATTTTTTGTAGAGACGGGATCTTGCTCTTGCTCAGGCTGGTCTCGAGCTCCTCGCCTCAAGGGATCCTCCTGCCTTGGCCACCCAGAGTGCTGGGATTACAGGCATGAGCCACCATGTCCAGCCAAGACCTCCTCTCTTAAGAAAACAAAAGAAAAGAAAACTCCGATATCCCCTTATCCCAGATTCACCAGTTGCTTTAATTTTGTAACCATGTTTCCGTAGCCTTTATATCCATTTTTAAGGGCTGCATAATATTCCATCAAGTGTATATGCCCCACTTTACTTAATCACTTCTGTGTTGTGAACATGTGGGCTGTTCTAAGGCTTTGCTGTAATATCCAAAGCTGCAGTGGCGTAGTTTGTAAGTGTGGCTTTAAAATGCTGTTGAATAATTCTCTCAGGCTGAATTTCTGGCAGGGAGATTAAGGGTGATGACTGTGTGTCTGAGGGGTTTTGTATATGGGAAATACTTGCTCGTATTTGAACTTTTGTTAATGTTCAACTTACTAAACTGCATGCGCTGAAGATTTTAGTGAGCATTTAAACACCTACTAGCACACTAGAAAATGTACACATTTTTCGATCAGATTCTTTTAGATATTTGTTACAAAGTCAGTTGGTCATGTTTCATCGATACTGTGTGTTTGGTTAACTCCTTCGTATTTTTTATACCTTCTCTGGAGTTATGATGAACTTAGCAGACTGTAAGAAAGAGCATGACTGTCTCCTCCTGGCGCGGGTGCAGGTCCAGAGCTGGGACAGGGTATGTCTTCCGAGAGACCTTGTCTGTGCCACTTTCCCAGGGAGGCCTCCCGCGTGTAGCTGAAGCTGCTGCACCAAAGGGACTGCCCAGGCGCCGCCCGTCCCTGCTGTCTGCGCCTTTCTCCACCTCTGTGTTCATCACGATTGGGTCACAGGATGTTCTGTCTAGATTTGTTTTTGTCTTTGTGATGTGCTTTGCGTTCTTAAGATGAACGATTCCATTAGAGCTTCTTTGGTGACCGAGCTGGCTTCCCGCTGTGCACCGTTCCCGCTGTGCACCGTTGGTTACTGTGTGCCCACCTGTCTTTCCTGTTCTTAATACAGTTTCTACTACTCCAGATCTCTGGCTTCTTCACAGTTGTCTGTGTGTACTCTTCCCTGTTTACATGGAGAGAGAAAATCCTTGTCTAACCTTTAATAAAAAAACATGCATACAATACATGAAATAGCTCTGTAGGTCACACTCCCTTATTTATTTCAATTAATAAAATCAACACTTAATTGTATTCAGCCCTTTATATTACAATATTAATATACATTTTACCACCTTTGTGTATCATTACAGATGCATGACTTTTTCCAGTTTGGGCTTATTTTGATCTGTTTTTTAGTGTTTAAAAAGGTCACAACTTAGCCAGTGATAGCCTCTCCCAACAGGCGTCACTGCTCTTCTGTCCCCACACAGATGCATGAGGAGGTTCTCCTGTTCTCAGACATAGTGTGGGTTCCAGACCATATTGACAGGTGCAGGCAGGTGCTCTCCTGGGTTCTTTAAGTGGGGAGGAGTACAAGAGGCCAATGCCTGGGTGCCCTGAGTTCATCTCATGTTGTTCTGACACAGTCTGGGGTGGGTGAGCCATTGTCGCCATGTGAGAACATCTCAGGGTTAGAGCTGGGGGTGGGGGTGGTTTATGGCTCTGGGCACAACTTTTACGTATTGCTGATTTTGCTTTGAACACGATGTGATCTTTCCTTAGTGCCCACTTTCATTGTTAACTGTTTTTACCCTGACTCGTCTCTTTTGTATTTCTTTGTGTCTCATTGACAACTGTTGTGTAGTCACTTTGTTGACAGTTGCCAAATTGCTTTCCAGAAACATTTTCACAGCCACATGGTTTGGGTGCCAGCCCCAGTTGTATGAGTGTGCTTGCTTTATCATAGTCTTGCCAGTGTTGGGTGTCTTTGTGTGTTGTAAACAATTTAATCATCACTCTTATCTATTCATCCCCCCATAATTAACAGTGTACAATGCTATCTCTGGTTGCTTTAGCTTGGCCTTGGTGGCAGTGCTGAGGGAGAGGGTGAGGCACTGCCAGGGGTGTAGCGGATGGATGGAGCAGGGAGGAGGACATGGCAGAGGAGGGAGGGCCACAGCCAGAGAGCAGAAGGTCAGACGGCCTGCCCTGTCCTTGCATTTGCGCTTCAGCAGCATTGAGAGGAAGTGCTCACACTTGATGTCATCCATTCAGGACAAGTGAGCCACTTTGAATCTTACTTCTCTTTCCTCTGTGTCCACCAGTATGACGCCGTTCCTATCCAGTCCAGTGTGGTGTTATGTTCCTGCCCGTCCCCATCAATGGTGAGGACCCAGACTGAGTCCGGCACGGCCCCTGGTGTTCCTGGTGGTGGCAGCAGGCAGGGCCCCACCATGGATGGCACCACAGCTGAGTCCCGGCCAAGCGCCAGCTCCCTGCAGCATGCTGCCCAGCCACCGCCACAGCCTCGGAAGAAACGGCCCGAAGACTTCAAGTTTGGGAAAATTCTTGGTGAAGGTTCTTTTTCGACAGTGAGTATATGCTGCAGTTGTTTGTCAAGTGAGTGTGTTTTCCTTGGGAAGGCTGACCTCCCTCAGGGCTCGCTAGGGTATCCAGACACAAAGCTGGTGTTCTTCCTAGAAGGCAGGTCTCAGGCCCTTTGTGGGTTGGCTCATGTTGTGAAGGCCACTTGACTCTTTGGGGGCTGTACTCTCCCCTAAGCAGATCACATGAGGAGTGGCTAAACTATCTAATTCTGGTTTTGTAGATGAGAGCTTTAAAAAGCATCTCTTAATGTTTTATGGGGTTTTTTTGTTTGTTTTTTAAGAGGCGGGGTCTCACTCTGTCGCCCAGGCTGGACTGCAGTGACCCAATCATAGCTCACTGTAGCCTCGAACTCCTAGGCTCAAGCAATCCTTCCACCTTAGCCTCCCAAGGAGCCAGGACTACAGGCTTGTGCCACCACACCTGGCTAATTTTTAAATTTTTTGTAGAGATGGGGTCTTGCTGTGTTTCCTAGGCTGGTCTCAAACTCCTGGCCTCAGATGATCATCCTGCCTGGGCCTCCCAAAGTGCTGGGATTACAGGTATGAGCCGCTGCACCAGGCCTGGTTTAAAAAAAAAAAAAAATGCAGTTAATTTCATTTTAATTTGATATTAGCAAGTTATATTCTGTGTCCTGTTGGCAAGGCCCTGGAAAGCTTTTCTTTTCCTTAGATTGAAAGTTAGTATCAGTATTAGTATCTCTTCAGAGTTTTTTGGAACATTTAATGATCTTTTTTATTTCTGTTTTGTTTTTTTAAAAAAATACATAAAACGGTATACCCTGGGCATTTGCTAGAGATGCAGCCTCCAGATTCTTGTGTTCTGACTTTCATGAAGAGAAATGTTGTCACAGTACTATCAGGTCACACTCGTGATAATTCTTTTTGTAACTAGCATGAGTCTTAACCTGTGTTGTGGTTATTACAAAGCAAAGAAAGGAAGGTTCAAGGCAGCAGCCCTTCTGCTGAGGTGGAACCCATGAAGCCACTGGTGTCTGTGGCTGTGGTGAGGGTTGTGACAGGTTTAGGGGGAGGCCCAAGCATCTGCCCCCATCCCCAGCTCTGGGGTGCACACTCGCAATCTGTGTCCTCCATAAAGACACAGATTCCTGCCCTGCTGTGGTCTCTGGATGGCTGAGCATGTGCTGGGGCTGCTGGAGGCTCCTTACGGTGGACAGCCCAGGAGAGTTCCTGAATACTAAGTCTTTCTTGCCTGACCTTTGTGAAGAAACCATATGTGAAATTTATTTTTATTTTCTCTTTTTTACATTTATGAAATACTGTAATATGTACATATATTCTTTTTTTTTTTTTTTTTTTTTTTGAGACAGAGTCTTGCTCTGTCCCCCAGGCTAGAGTACAGTGGCATCGTTACAGCTCACTACAGTCTCAAACTGCTGGGCTCAAGGGATCCTCCTGCCTCAGCTTCCCAAGAAGCTGGGACTATAGGTGCACACCACGATGCCTGGCTGATTTTTCTATTTTTAGTAGACGTGAGGGTCTCGCTCTTGCTCAGGCTGCTCTCGAACTCCTGAGCTCAAGCCATCCTCCCAGCTCAGTCTCCCGGAGTGCTAGGATGACAGGCGTGAGCCACCGCACCCGGCTCGTTTATGAAATATTTTAAAACACAAAGAACGTGAAATATTATAGCTCACCCATATTCCTAACATCTTGTTTTAATTAATGTTAACTTTTGCTGCCCTTACACTTTTAATTTAGATTTTTTATTTTAACTTTTGTGAAAGAATTTTGTTTATGAAAGCATTGTGCCCTCATGAAAAAACCTCTAACCACGAGGAGAGTCCCCTCCCCAGTAGTTCTGGTACTCACAGATCCTTCAGAAAGAAGAAACTGTTTTGAAAAGAACCTCAGGTATTCTGTACAGTTGCTTACATAGTCCAGTAGAAGAAGAGGTCTCCCTTTTCCTCAGTTTTCTGCTTTACATTTATCTTGGCTGGAAGATGAGGACTTATTTGAGAATTGCCCACATCTGGGTCCCCCAGTGGGTGGAGAGCAGGCACCATGCTTTCTGGAGCCTCAGCCCTGTCCTTGTTGTCCGGTGCCTTTCTGGACCCGTGCCAGGGAGGTGCCTGGGAGAGTGCCATGAGCCAGAGGCGCTCTTCTGGGGCCCTCTGGAATTCACAGTGCTGGGTCTCAAATTGTATGTGTTACCCGCAGTCCTTTCCCACCATTCCTGAACAAGAGATCACCTAACGTTTGATGTCTGGGGGAGGGTCAAGGACGGAGGGCAGTTATGAGGCTGGGCAGGTCCTAGCTTAGCACCCGAGTGCTGGCACTGGGGAGTGGGAGGCCCTGATGGCCACGCTAATGTCCAAGTTCACCCTGCCGCCACCCCAGTAACGTGGAGGGACATGTTATTCTCTGGAAGAGGACCCCTCCCTCCTTGTCGGAAACTGCTTATAAATTGCTGAGTTTAGACAACAAGAGATTATGCAAATATCTCCTTAGAAATGATTCCACTAAATGTTAGTAGTCTCTAACAATTATTTCTTCCTTTTTTCTACTTACATAGCTAGTACATGCTCTTGTAAAGAAATATAACATTGCATAATGTATAATCTAGACATGGGAAGTCCTGCCTGGCCCATACCCCCTTGCTCCTTAGCAGATGAGAACCATCCATACATGGTATATTCCTCTGGAAAGCTCTTTCCACTTGAGCACATGTAATCCAACCTCGTTCTTGATCACTGTAGGGTGTTTCACACAGTGCTTTTCCAGGGTCACTTCTGATGAGTCCTGTAAAAAATCCTGCCATGGGATGTAACTCAATCCCAGGGACCAGGTGAACCTGGCCCTGTGGCCTCCTGAAGGTCTTCATACCAGGCCGAGGGAATGTCACAGGACAGTTTTCATCTGCTCTCTGGCCCTCAGGCAGTCCCTCTGCGGGTGTCTTAGGAGATACATTTGTACCATCTGGCTGGTGGTGGTGGGGCCTCCTGTGACAAAGGTACCCCAGGCTGGTCAAGTATTTCCAATTTGATGCCTCAAGGTATGCCCAGCGTTGCTTGTGTTGAACGGTCTTTTCCACGTTGGGGATGCCATGTTGGAGCATGGTCCTGAAGCGGAGTTTGAGCATAAGGCTCAGGTGTGTTGTGGAGAGGACATAGCGGGAAGCATAAGGGCATCCTGGGAAGGTGGTTTGCTCTGTGGGCACAAAGGGCCACGTGTGTTTGTTTAGTTCCCTGTGCCCCTTATAGCCACGTTCATGTTGATAGTATCTGTGAGTACCATCAAAGGACATGTATGGTAACAATTATTTGGAAATTAATTAAGCCACCCTAAATTCGGGGTGGCTTTTTGCATTGGACATATACTAGAAGGACATATTCTTGAAGTTATTTTTTTCAAGGGATCCCCAGTGCCCACTTGTGGTGGTATTATTTACTATGTCTTCCTCCACTTTATGAAGGGTGCATTAGTCTAAGAGGCTCCTGAAGTTGTACTTCCACGGCACCGTGAGGGCTATTGGCAGCTGATCAAGAACCTTCTGAAAACAATGGAGAGATTTATATGTTTGTTGTTAATGATTAGAACACATTATTATGAGCATTGGCTTTTAGCTCTATTTATTAGTACAGAACCAAGAATATTTGAATGTAGTTTCAAACCTTCAGTGGGGATGGGGGCGCCTGTGTGTGGTTGCAGAGTGACTTGTCAACTCAATGTCCTGGTTATTACATTTTTTTCCTTCTCTTTTTCACCTTTTCTTTCCAAACCAGGTTGTCCTGGCTCGAGAATTGGCAACCTCCAGGGAATATGCTAGTAAGTACTAAGTCTGCCGAGCTGTGTCTGGGATGCAGGCACAGCATGGTTTCCATGGGTGGGGCAGCCTGGCTGACAGGGCCCGGGGTTTCTGTGCTGACTTCAGGGTATAGGACACTGTTGGTCTCAGAGACCATGAAGCTGGTATGCATGATTTTTTTAAAAACCAGTTTGTACCAGTTACCTTTGTGAGTTGTGTCTTCAGTACTTTTTTTGTTTCTGATTGTTAGTAACTAACTTCTCTCTTCACCTTAAGTTAAAATTCTAGAGAAACGGCATATTATAAAAGAGAACAAGGTCCCGTATGTAACCAGAGAGCGAGATGTGATGTCACGCCTGGATCACCCCTTCTTCGTTAAGCTTTACTTCACGTTCCAGGATGACGAAAAGCTGTGTATCCTTTGCGTGGGCAGTGCCATCTAAAGCCACACCAGTTACTCCTTGCTTTGGAATCATGACCCCGTTGTTTTCACAAGCAACCCCTTGCCTGAAAGGCACAACATGGATCCTCATCCCTGCTGCTTTGGGATTGCTGACATTCAGGGAGGCAGCTGGGCAGTGCTGAAAGCATGGCTGAGGTGCACAGACACAGAAAGTTATCTTGAGGGGAAACCATCAGACATTTTTGAGGTTTTTATCGATTAACATTTCATCTAAAGTATTGTTACCAATTATTCTAACCTGTGGTTGCTGAGTATTTATGCAGAGGCATTCCTTCATCCCTCTAACTGATATCCTTAGGGTGCCTGTTAGTGTCAATTCCTGTGCTCCAGATGACACAGCAGCCTGAGATGGTCGGCCTCCCCAGCCTCCTGGGGTGCACTGGCCACCCTGTCCTCTTCGGCCCTGGGCTGTGGGGTTTGGTTAGAAGGAATGTCTTTACTGGACCCAGCACCTGTTTGAGAAGTCCAGGGAGTGACCATGGCACCTGAGCCCACTCCCTGCATTCCCAGGGGAACCATCCTCGCCTCCTGGGGCCCTCACTGCCCACTGTCCCTCCGATCGCTCAGTCCCTCACTCTCTGCAGTGGCCAGACTGTTTCTTCAGCAGGGATTCGATTCACCCTCTGCTGCTGCTCACTTTGTTGGCGTCCCTTGCTCCCCGAACTCTCATCTAAGCCCTAGAGCACTGACTTCTCTTTGAACTTTGCTTAGGAATCAGGGAGGCAGGGCACAGGGTAAGTCAGGGTGGACCCCACCTCTGTGCCCTCTGGCTTGCCTCTGGGCCGGCCATGCTATTCACGCTCCCAGCAGGTGCTCCTTCTCTCCCCCTCCCCAGCTCTCAGTGGAGGCCCCCCTGCCTGCTTCCCCAAAGCTGGTCCAGGTGTCTGTGGGCTCAGCTTCCCCATCCCTCCTGGGGGTGGGGCCTGACTTCTCTTTATCTGCTCCACCCGTCCAACCCCAGTTCTTCTGTGTTAAAACTTGGCTTCATCCTGCTCCCCCTTTAACACCATCTTCTGACTCCTTCACCTGCCAGCTGAATTTGTTTATTCCTTTGTTTACTTAGAAGTCCTTGTTGAGTGTAGGGTGATGGAGATATTCTGGCAAATAAGGTGAAGGCTCTGCCCTCATTAAGTTTACATTTCAGAGGAGGAGTTGGATATACGTAGACTTCCAGGTAGCAGGGCATGCTCCTAAGAGTATGTGAGGCTGGGTAAGGGCTGCCTGGAGAGTGAGGCTCTTTGGGCTCAGTGGTCTGAGGAGATGACGTTCCAGAAACTTGGACACACGCGGGCAGGAGCATCAGAGCCCGAGGGACAGCCAGTGCATGGCCCTTAGGTGGGAGGCTGCATGGGGGAGTAAGAAGGCCAGTCATGGGCTAGCTCCTTGAGCACATGAGGGCCTGGTGCTGATTTTGGACTTTCTTCTTTTTGTGGTGGGGAGTGAGGGATTTGCTTTGACTGTGGCAGCTCGTGGTCCAGGCTGGAGGACAAGGTCTGGGGGCAGTGGTGGAGGTTCTTACAAGCAGACCGGGTGACAGGATGGAGTCAGGATGGCTCCTAGGAGTTTGCCCTCAGAGCCTGGTGTGCAGTGGTGTCTGTCATTGACCCAGGGGAGGCTGGGCTGGGTGCGGGTGCTGGGGGTTGGCATTTCACGTATCAGCTGATGCTGCTGTCCAAGGGCCCAGCGGGCTGTCAGGTGGCTGCCAACAGAGCTCCAGGAGGAATCAGAGCGATGTGCAGACCTGGAGTTTCTCAGTGGGTTGGCTGGCCACCCGGAGGTTGGCTCATCTGAAGATAGGGCCTGGGGACAACCGAGAAGCATCCTGACAGCAGGTGAGTGGATCGCACAGGGGCCTCCTGAGGTTTGCCCTCACCAGAGGCGGTCCCAGCTCCCAGGGTGGGGAGTCAAACACAGTGGCCAAGTGAAGGGCATCCTGCCCCACCCTCCTGCCTGGGGTGCAGTGAGGGAGCCTTTCTTCTGAGCACCGTGAAGGCTGTGGCAGGCCTCACACCTAGGCTCCTAGAGGTAGTGCTACTACTGGTGAGGCTCTGTGGCCAGCCCAGGTCAGACTGCTTGTCCAGCCAGTGCTAAGCTCTGGCCTGGGCTGGGGCAGGCCAGAGCTGGTGGCCTTGACAACCTGTGGCATTGAGGTTCTCACCACTGTGGGCTGCTGGGTGGGGCACCGTGGGTACCAGCCTTCTCTTGTAAAGGAGCAGCGCGGGGGAGGCAAGGGGCTGGCTGAGAACTGTTGCGTTCCCTGAAGTAAAGAGAGGTTTGTTTTCTGTCTCGGATTCCTGTTAAACAGGTTGGGAGGGCTTCAGTGCGCACAGGTGGGCCTGGATCAGTCAGGAGTGGCAGCTTTGGTTGCTGCTTCCTTCCCTCCTGAGTTTGTCTTCACTGCCCTGAAGCTTCAGGCTCCTTCCTCAGTGGGAGATGGCAGTGCCCTGACAAACAGAAACCAGAATGGAACAAACTCCCAGCCCAGCACCCTGAGCATGCACTACCCTTCCCAGCCTCGAGAGCCACTGCTCAGGGCAGGTGGGCACGTGGGTCCCTGGGTCCTAGGCTGCCAGTGGGGGTGAAGTACCTGGAGACTGACTTCCAGTTACCGGAGCAAATGTTTGGTGCTTCCAGGGAGAAACAGTTATATGGGATCCATTTATTGTCAACCCTAAATCCTCTGGGGAAAGGAGAATACGAATGAAACACCTCACAGTGCGGTGGTGCCTGGGAGAAAGAGGGCTGTCTCTCCGGTCTCTTTCCGGTGGGTCCCTCACAAATGCAATGAATCAAGAACTTCATAAATGGCTTTTCTCTTAGAAAACATGTTCCTTTTATCCACGGAAGGAGCAGTCACATGAATGGACTCAGCACAGCACAGGAGTCTCCACCAGGGTTAGGAGCTGTGGTGCTATTTTGATTATGCCCACCACCTCCCAATTTTTTTTTTTTTTGAGACAGGGTCTTGCTATGTCACCCAGGCTGGAGTACAGTGGTGTCATCATAGCTCACTGCAACCTCAAACTTCTGGGCTCAAGCGATCCTCCTGCCTCAGCCTCCCCAGTAGCTGGGACTACAGGTGCCCACCACCACGGCTGGCTAATTTCTCTTATTTTTTGTAGAGATGGGGTCTCACTTGAACTGGCCTCAAGGGATCCTCCCGCCTCTGCCTCTCAGAGTGCTGGGATTACAGACATGAGCCACCATACTCGACACCCCATACCCCCCAAAAGCTGTTCTTTGTGCAGTTGAAACTTTCACATGAGTTGTTTAGTTGTTTTTGCATTTGCCAAGGGGCTGCAGGCCCCGTCTCTAGTGGTTCCCTTGCTCTGAGGCCATAGACACCTTCTGGAGACAGTGTGGTCCAGAGAGGCGGTCTGGGCCGAGAGGGGTGGCACACGTTTCTCTGGGGACCATGTCATTGTGTTCCTAGTCTTGTAGCCGGGGCCTGGGCTTCCTGTTAGACCCAGTGGCCATAGATCTGACCATGGCCTGGCAGTCTTGGGCCACAGGTACTTTGAGTTTGCATCTAATTTCAGTAAATTCTTATTGTACCTTTAAGGTTTTTAAAAAATGATTTTTACACTCTTCCTTAACTATACAATATTCAGATTTTGGCCTTAGTTATGCCAAAAATGGAGAACTACTTAAATACATTCGCAAAATCGGTTCATTCGATGAGACCTGCACCCGATTCTACACAGCTGAAATCGTGTCTGCCCTGGAGTACCTGCACGGCAAGGGCATCATCCACAGGTGACCTGGCATGCCCTGGCTGGTGTTGGTGGGTGGTCAGTTTAATGATTAGGGCCCACGAGCTACAGATAATGCCCAGGCCATGCCAGCCCTCTGGGTCAGCCGTGGCGTGCTCTCTGCAGGGGAGCAGCTGTGCTGCTGGCTGATGCTGAGGTAGACGCCAGGGGTCTTTCTTGACAAGTTAACGGTATTTTTCACTACCTTGACTGATGCTTTTATTTTGTCATTTGTAGCTTTTGTGTGTACTTATTTGTGGCCTCGTTTTCCATGACTTTCTGATGAAGTCAAATTGGAAGTGTTTATAATTTTATGAGTTAAAAGTGAGAGATTATACTTCAATAAAGTTTATTAAAATAATAGATGCAGTTATGAAGTGGTTTAATTTGAATGTCCTTATTATATGCAGTTGATACTTGTTCAGTGTGAACTTTAAACCTCTAGGTTGTCAGTCTGTAAAGATGATAAGCATTCATTAGTTCATTTTGTTTTTAGCAAAATTTAGAGTATGTTATGATGTTGCTGCTTTGAGTATTTGATCTCAATGTAAAAATCTACTTTTACAGGGACCTTAAACCAGAAAACATTTTGTTAAATGAAGATATGCACATCCAGATCACAGATTTTGGAACAGCAAAAGTATTATCCCCAGAGAGCAAACAAGGTGTGTGAGTTTTATTTGTAGCAGAGCCTGCCTCTGCTTAAGATCAGAAGGTGCTTCTGGGAAATGTGTTGTATCCATCATTAGTGACAGGTTTGCGATACTGTTGCTATCACAGAACAGATCTCCAGCTTTTCTCAGGGAAGGCCCTGCTGTGCCAGGTCTTACTGAGCAGCCCCTGGCACGTGTCTAGTCTGGCAGGGGGAGTGGGGAAGGTCACTGGTTCTCACCGGCGCCTGCTGTGGCTCATCCTCCCTAGTCGTCTTCCTGGACAGTGCTGGGTGCCACACCACGTTCGTGCCTGGTCCCACGCACAGGGAGTACAGTGGGTGTGGTCAGCTCTGGCTCTTCCTGTGGACGCTGTGGTAGTGCTGGGGAGCACACCCTGCACCCCGGAGCCCTCCCTCCATCTCCCTGTCTGTTGCATGCAGCTGCCTGTGGTGGCCCAGGCACGAGGCCCAGGCACTCTGATTTTAGTGGGGTTTTAGAAAATCACGGAACGAATGGAGACAAATTTTACCTGATGGTTAAGTGTATGTTTATAATCACAGAGCCTCCTAGTCCTGCTCCCCTAGGGTATTTTCTGGCTTTGGAGCATATTGTGATGACCCCATTACCTGAGCAGGTGTTGCTGAAAGTACACTCAGACCATAAAAGTGACCTGAGTGGTATCAGCCAGCCTAGGGCATCTTGCTGCCCTTCAGGTCCTTGCTGAGTGGAAATCATAAACTCTGGAGATGTAAAGAATGGCAGTTGAACTTCTGAAGACTATTCTAGAGTGTTATAGAGAGAAGATAAAGTCATTAGGATGAAGTCTGGGGGAAGCTGAAGACTGTTGTGTGCGTTAATAAGTGACCTTGAAAATGAGCCTTGGGTCTTCAGGCGAGAGTGATTGCCCTTGCTGCCCGGGCCGCAAGGCTGGTGTGGCCTCCGTACGGGGTCTCCACCTGGTCCCACGTGCCTGGGAGAGAAGGGCCTCCATGGAGGATGCCGAGGGGATGGGTGCGCTGGAGGTGGGTTTGGAGGGGCGTACGTGTTGGTTCGCTGGTGGAAGAAAGATTCGAACAAAGCAGCCACGTTGTTGCAATTGCTTTCATGAGGAAAAGGGAACGGGAGCACAGTGCGGTGGTATCCCAGCCCTGTCCCCAGACGCAGCAAGCTGGTTCATGGCGGCCAGAGAAGACTGCAGCTGGGGTGAAGAATAGTGCAGTTTAGCGAACAGGTTCAAAACTCCACTTAGTAGCTCTTCCGTTTCTTTTGAACTGGCCCTGCATTCCATATACACCGTGCCACTGGGAGGTGTCTGGCCAGTGCCCCTCGAGGCTTGTGGCACCGTGAGGTAGTGCTGTCTTCCTCCAAGGTTTTATCTTTCCCTTATGGCTGTTTTTCTACCCTGTGTTTTCACAGGATTCTTCCAAGATTCTGTCAGTTAGTCCTTTCATCTCTGTGCAGTCACGGAGACACTAAGACCTCATCTTGGATTTGGGAACTTCTCTGAGAATCCTAAATCATCACCTTTTTAAGGCTAAAAACAAAACTTGTGATCAAGGAAGAGGCTCTTACTTCCTGAGGTGGCCTAGTTCTGCTGCCCGTCCCCTGCCTTTTGCCCCTGTCCCCTTCTCCCTGTCCAGCAGTGTGTGAGGGTGAGTGCCTCAGGGAGTTCTCCTGGCGCTTCTGTGATCCCCCAAAACCTTGGTCTCTTTAACTTATTCCTATTAAATAGTAACCATTTTACTGGCCTGTAATTTTTTTTTTTTTTTTTTTGCAACAGGTTTTTGCTCTGTCTCCCAGGGTGGAGTGCAGTGGCATCATCGTAGCTCACTGTAACCTCAAACTCCAGGGCTGGAGCAATCCTCCTGCCTCAGCCTCCCAAGTAGCTGGGACTACAGGCATGTGCCAGCACGCCCAGCTAATTTTTCTATTTTTCATAGAGACAGGGTCTCACTCTTGCTCAGGCTGGTCTTGAACTCCTGGCCTCAAGTGATCCTCTGCTTCGGCCTCCCAGAGTGCTAGGATTACAGGCGTGAGCCACTGCACCCAGCCCAGTAATCTTATTTTTATGGACACAGTATAACCTTATAACCACAAGCGTTGTCTGTGACAAAGTTGAACCAAACAGGCACTTGGTCTCCCGAGTTTTCTCCTTAGTATCTGTGAGCTGCTTGTCATCCCTATGCCGACTGTTCCTGCCCAGGGACAGCTAAACTGGGGGATTCAGCTGTGGCTCTGCAATCAGCCTTGGGAACCACCTACCTGGGCTCTGCTCTGGGCATGTTTTTCTTCATATAGATTTTCTTTAGAGTCTGATATTTGGCACAGGGCTAGTCTTCTTGTCCTTTAGCCACTTAAAAAAATACAAGAATTTAAATGT
This sequence comes from Daubentonia madagascariensis, assembly GCA_023783475.1. Classification (NCBI taxonomy): domain Eukaryota; kingdom Metazoa; phylum Chordata; class Mammalia; order Primates; family Daubentoniidae; genus Daubentonia; species Daubentonia madagascariensis. The sequence continues at coordinate 2,239,746 of JAKFHU010001581.1, forward strand.
GTTGATGAAGTAGTGAAATAAACCTTTTCTTTTTGGAAGCAGGAGGCTAAAATCCTTACATTATTGTAAACCAGGGACAACTGCTTGTGTATACAGATGAGTTGGTGGGTTTTTTCCCCCTTTCTTCAAGGAAAAGAGAAAAACTATGTAATTATGTGGATAATTCATTTTGGTAACTTACTCTCATTTTCTGTTTCAAGTAGTTTAGAATCTTAGAATTTATTCCTATGTTGGCTTCTTTTTACTTTTGTGCAGAGGTGGTTTCCCCAAAACATCTTCAAAGCTTCTAGAAGAAAAGTGTTGGTGGGAGCAAGGTTCATCCAGGTTGTTTAGCTGTTCAGTGAACATGTTATACCCTCCTCCTAGCAGGAGGCAGGCTGTCCTATTGTCACAGACCTCTGTCCCAGGGGGTAGAGTGGCCCCTGTGGAGGAGGTGGTGGAAGTTAGAGCAGGGCAGCCATTGAGGGCCTGTGGGATTGGGGAGGACTTCCTGACAGAGAGGAGTTCTGAATTCTGATCTCACACGTGGCGAGGGCAGCTTAATCACTCGGACTAAGCCCCTCATCTGTGGGTGTGTCCCTGGCCTTTGCCCTCTTTGCAAGAAGAGCCTTGGGGAGCTCAGGGTATTCTGGAGGTTCAGTCTTGAGGTTTGTTTCTGGAAATTTGTGTTCTCCTTCTTTTAATTTTTAAAATTAATTAATTAATTAATTTTTTTTTTTTTTTTGAGAGAGCATCTCACTGTGTCACCCAGGCTGGAGTGCAGTGGCATCATCATACCTCACTGCAGCCTTGAACTCCTGGTCTCAAGCAATCCTCTCGCCTCAGCATCCACAGTAGCTAGGACTGCAAGCACACGTCACCACACCTGGCTAATTTTTTTAAAAAAATTTGTAGAGACGGGAGTCTCACCATGTTGCCCAGGCTGGTCTTGAACTCCTGGCCTCAAGCAATCCTCCCGCCTCAGCCGCCCAAGTAGCTGGGACTACAGGCACCAACTGTTGTGTCTGGCTCTGGGAACCTGTGTTCAGATCTGTGCAGGTCTCTGGTATGTAGCCAGGTATGGAGGCTCCACTCACCGAACAGGAAGGAGAGGTGGGCCAGCAGGTGTGGGCAGGGCTGGCTGGAGGGAGGATCGACAGAGGAGGCATCAGTCACTCCAGTGGCTCCTCTGTTGCCACCTGTGGATGGCCATCATCCAGACCCTCAGACCAGCTGCCCTTTCCCTTCCTGCTGTGCTGTGGCCTTGAGAGACCCTCTCACAAGGGTCACAGCTGCCTTGAGCTTGCCATCGTTCTAGCTCAGCCTGGACCACCTCGCTCACAGGATAGAGAGGAGCCTCCTTTGGAATGGATTTTCCTCCTTATGAAAGAGGAGTTGGTGTGATGGAGGAGAGGGTCCCGATACGTGCACCACCAAGCACAACTCTTACCATCTGTATACAGTCCACTCTGGTCTTTTCAGTATTGGTATTAGTTCAGACATGGCTGTGATGCCTTGGTGGGGTGTGTTTGTTTGTTTGTTTACACAGAATAACTGCTTATTACAAAACATTCACACAATACTTGTGACCTGACTCCCAACACCATCAATTTGTTTTCCCTGAAATATTTCAGTATATATTGCTAAAATATAAAGGTTCTTTTTAAAAGCATAACCACAATACCATACCATTTTTATACATAAAATATTTACAGTAATTACATAGTACCTCAGAATATTCAGAGTTAAATTTCCAGCTGTCTCATGCACATCATAATTTTTGTTGTTCTTTACTTGAATCAGGATCCAAGCAAGGTTTGCACACGTTTCTTTTGACCTATAGTTTCCCCTCCATTTTAATTTTTCCCCTTTCAGTCTGTTGAAGAAACCCAGTCATTTGTCCTACAGAGGTTACTGGAGTTTGCTGAATGCACCTCTTTGGAGTCACTTAACAGGCTGCTCTCTCCTCTGTATTTCCTGGGAGTTGTGTCTGGCCAGTAGATCATATTCAGATTCGATGCCCCCCTTTCCCCACTCAAAGACTGGTAGTGGGTGTTTTTTATTAGGATGCATGTTAATACCCAGGAACCTCTTTGTGATGTCAGCAGCCATTTATAGCCATAATTGGCCTAAATTCATTAATTCATTAGAGATGCGGAATGGTCATAATCTAATTTATTCACGAGGTAGAATTCTTCAAAGAGAAACTTCCCCAGAACAACTGTTTAACCAGTGGTATCGTTTGTAAAGGAAAAACAGGATAAATGCTTGCTTCTTTCTCCTTTATTTGCCATTTTTGAAAACCACAAATTGGTCCACCATCATCATCCAATGATGATTAATTTATTTAAAAATTATTACCCCTACCTCGCACCATACATACAAGTTAACTCAGAATGCATTAGAGACCTGAATGTGAGAGCAAAAACTGTCACATTCAGAAGAAAGCACAGGAGTAAGTGTGTGTGACCTTGGGCTGGGCAGGGAATGAAAGAAAGCAATGAAGCTACGAAAGAAAAAGTAGTTAAGTGACACTGTAAGTTGAAGAACTTTTGTACCACAAGTGATAGCATCAAGAAAGTGAGAAGACAGCCCACTGAATAGGAAAAATGTCTGACATCATCTGTCTGATAAGGGACTTGTATCTGGAATATAAGAAACTCTTGCAACTCAGTCATTTGAAAAATAAAACTGGGCAAAGGGTCTGGATAGATATTTCTCCAAAGAAGAGATATACAAATGACCAATAAACACATGAAAAGTTGCTCAGCATCATTAGTCATTAGGGAAATGCAAATCAAAACCACAGTGAGATACTGTTTCCCACCCACTAGATGGCTGTAATCAAAAAGATAATAACAGGTGTTAGCAAGGATGTGGAGAAATTGGAATCCACATACACTGTGGGTGGGAATGTCAAATGGCACAGCCACTTTGGAAAACAGCCTGGCAGCTCCTGAAAAGGAAACATAGTTACCGTATAACCCAGCAATTCCACTCCTAGGTATGGACCCAAGAGAAGTGAAAACATACATTTAAACAAAAACTTGTACTAGAATGTTCATAGCATTATTTGCAATAGCCGAAAGGGGGGGGAACAACCCACATGTCACCAGCAGATGAATGGATAAGCAAGTTATGGTCTGTCCATACAATGAAGCGTTACTCGGCCGTAAGGAGGGAGGAGGCGATGCAGGCTACGATGCGGATGGACCTTGGAAAGGTGGTTCTCAGAGAAAGCCTGCTGGGGTGGATGTAGGGATTGCGTTGAGTCTGTAGATCCGTGTAAAGAGTATCACGATCTTAGCAAGGTTAGGTCTTCTGATCCATCAACATGAGCTGTCTTTCCGTTTACTTAGATCTTCTTTCATTTCTTTCAAAAATGTGTTGTAGTTCTTAGAGTATAATAAACTTTGTATTTTTGTTAAATTTATTCCTAAGTATTTTATTTTTGATATGATCGTAAATAGAATTGTTTTCTTAATTTTATTTTCAGATTGTTCATGGCCAGTGTATAGAAACAGTTGATTTTTGTATACTAAGCTGTGTCCTGCACCCTTGCTGAACTCTTTAATTAGTTGCCATAGTTTCTTCGTGGATTCCTCAGGACTTTCTGTAATACATACAGGATCATGTCCTCTGTGATTAGAGCTAGTTTTATTTCTTTCCTTCTAATCTGGATGCCTTTTATTTTTTGCCTGATTGCTCCGGCCAAGACCTCTATTACAGTGTTGACTGGATGTGGCGAGGGTGGATGTCCTTGTCTTGTTCCTGTATTGGGGGAAAGCTTTCAGTTGTTCATCATAGCGTATTATGACTGCTGTGGGTTTTTGTATGTGCCCTTTAATCAGCCTGAGAGTGTTCCTGGCTTTGCTTAGTTCATTAAGTATTTTTATCATGCAGAGGTGTTGAATTTTTGTCAAAGTTTTTTTTTTTGCTTCTATTGAGATGATCATGTGGGTTTTTTGTCCTTTATTCTGATGATTGATGTTATGTGTTGGTTTTGTATGTTGAACTGACCTTGCACTCACACACTTAATCATAGTGCCTAATCCTTTTTGTATGTTGCTGTATTCGGTTTGCTAGTCTTTTGTCCAAGGGGTAGTCACATTTTGTGGGATGTTTTCTGTGCTTCAGATGTAGGTTTATGGATAAGGTGGCAGCCTGCAGCCTTGGCTTTGAAGAGAGTGTGGGTGTGTTCTGAGCTCAGAATCACTTCTTCATGTCCTCCCTCCCCACTGGCCTCTCTGAGCCTGACTAGCAGATCTGTGGTACCCAGGGTGGTCCGTAGTCCAGGATGTGGCGCAGTTTCTTTGAACCACTTTGAGGGTGGAGACAATAATCCAGCCCAAGAGCCTTCTCTTTTACCCTGACTTATGTGGGGTACCGTCAAGTGGATCAGTGGTGCAGAAGAGGCAGCAGCAGCCAACAATTGGTTCTGTGCCTGAGTTTCTAGTAGCTGGAGAAGTTTGGTCTGTGGCCAATCTCTGGGCTTCCAGAGGGAAGTACCTAGATTCTCTGGTTTTCTAACGCTCTATCTGGGGCTCTTAACCTGGGTGTCACAGATGGAAGTCAGGGCATCCATGAAGCTGGATAGGAGGACATTACTTATTTTCACTAACCTTTCAGTGAAGTTTAACGTTTACTTCAGTTATGAATGTAGGCAACAAATGTCTCTGTTGCCAGGAGAAATCACAGATATCTTCCTGTCCTATTAACAGTTGTCATATTACAGTAGTAGTGGCATACCAGTTATGCTCACCACTACAGCAGAATTGCTGTGTAATTAGACCTGCTGCTAAATCTTGTTATTTAATGCCTTGATAAAGCAAATCATATATTACTATATCACACATCTATTATTTTAATATTTTGATACTTATATTTCATTATAATCACTTTCCTTTGTAGTCCTGTATATTTTATTTTATGCATTTAGAACATTATTCTGAGGATAGTCATCTTCTGCACACTCTAATCTGTCTCTAGATTAACTAATGAGACAGGTCCTTTTTCAAGGGGTGACTGCATATTCCCAGGGGCTTGGAGTCCCACCTTTAGGAAGGTAGGCAGAGGAAGCAAGGGCAGAGGGCTGGCGAACACTGAGAAAAGAAGGGAAGGCGTGCAGGACCTCAAGGAGTCAGAAGGAGGTCTGGGCAGGGAGGGCAGTGCTGGGCAGAATAGCTGGGGGCATATGTAGCTATTTAAAAACACCAACGGCTCTGTGTACTGTTTGATAGTGTGTTGATAGTGTGAATTGTTTAATTATGCATAATTTATGTCCTTCCACGTGAAAACATATTTTTTAGAATTTAATAATGGCATTTAAAAAAAGTAGAAATCACAAAAGTAACATATAATTATAGTAAAGATCAGAAACACTGAATAGTTAAGTAAAGTATCAAATGACGTCCCCATCCCCACCAGCAGCTATGGCCCTTGATTTTTTTTTTTTTTTTTGAGAGATGGGCTCTCTCAGTCTGTCCCCCGGGCTGGAGTGCAGTGGCGCCATCGTAGTTCACTGCACCCTCCAACTCCTGGGCTCAAGGATCCTACCACCTCAGCCTCCTGAGTGGCTGGGGCCGTGCCTGGCCCTGTTCCATCCTTTAGGATCAGGTGCTTGAAGTTGAATTGCTGGGTTGGGGACAGGCCCATCCTTTATGACTTTTGTTGCTTATTGGAAAGTCACCCCCCAAGTTCACGCCATCTTGTAGCCCCACCAGCAGTCCTGTACCTGCTCCCCAAATTCTTGCCAACACTATGTATTTGTATTCTTTTTTCTCTTTGCTGATTTGATAGGCCATCGTGTTCAACTTGCATTTCTTTGGTTAGCTGGGTGGTTGAAAGGCTTTGTTTGTCTTTGGCTCTTGGCTTGTTTTTCTTTCAGGAATCTCCTCGTGTTCTTGGCGGTATTATTCAGGGTCCTGGCAGGACAAAATGCAGCGGTGAAGTCTTTATGTGGAAGTCACTTACTGAAGGGCCATTCGCAGAGCTGAGTCTATGAGCCTCCTTTGGCCTGGCCCCAGGGGTGGGGTGGGGCACAGCTCAGAACCAGCCTGTGTGCAGGACCCCATCCAGCCCCTGAGCAGTGGTGCTGGGCCGGCCTGTGTAGCGGTGCTGCTCTGTCAGGGCCGCTGGCTGCTGGTGAGCCCTGTTGGTGCTTGGGGGCCACTGAGTGATGGGTGTCTCTGGTGACGAGTAGATCCAGGAGTCTTGGTGCCCACCCTGCAGTCTGCAGGCAAACTTGGTGACCTTGTACAGCACAGGCCAGTACTAGAGGTGGGAGGATGTGGAGGAGGGTCTGTGGCTGAGACCTGAGTCTCTTTCCCCTGTAGCCCCTTGACTTTCCAGCTGTTTGTGACTGAGAATAGGGCTGTCCCTGGCTCGGAACTGTTTACTGTGTGCCTACCACGTGTCTGGGGGTGCATTTGGGCACCACTGGTCCAGCAGTGAGCGAAACAGGACCCTTGCCCTCAGGGTCCCTGTTCTGTTGGGGTACCTGCAGAATGGCAGACCAGTGTGCTGAACACGTTCTCCATTAGTGTGTCAGGTGGGAGCGCCACAGAGGAGAGGGGCACAGTGTTCTAGGGATCAGGTGGGCGTTGCTGAGCAGGTGACCTTTGAGCCAGCCCTGGGGTGCCCTGGACAAGCCTCAATCCTGGGAGTGGTCAGTCCGCTACAGGCGACCAGTGCTGCGCTGCAGAAGAGCCCCAGGCTACCCACACTTAAGCCAGGATGTCCTGATGCACAGACACTGACTGTGTGGCTGCCATGATTGTCAACCAAGTACCTGTCCAAGTGTGACCTTTTTTCTCTCTCCCTCTTTTCAGCCAGGGCCAACTCGTTTGTAGGAACAGCACAGTACGTTTCTCCAGAGCTGCTCACAGAGAAATCGGCCTGTAAAAGGTAACCTCGTTTTATCTGATCCATACTTCTCTTTTCTTTAAAATGGCTAGTAAGTTTTTTCATGAGGAATTAATATTTGAGAGAGTGTCTTTAGCCTTTAAATAGCTAAGCATACTTTGAAAGAATTTAGTGTTTTGCTTTTTATTTTTTTTTTTATTCTTTTTTTTGTGTGTGTGTGTTTTGCTTTTTAAACTGCATTTTTCCTTTGATACACATACATGCTGCTTTATTGTTATAGTTTATACTTCTTGGCTTGGTTAATGCTTTTTGGTTTCAGATTTGATCTTGTTTATTTAGTAAAAGCTATTCAGTGGGGAAAGTGGCTGTCCTTGGGGAGCCTGGCTGCAGGGATGTGCGGCCACCGCCAGCTGTACGGTGGAGCAGGGCTCTACAGAGTGCAGGGGAGGCCCTGGAGGGCAGCGGATGTGGGAGGAGAAGGCTGGAGGAGGCCTCCAGTAGGCATGAGGGTCTTTGAGAGGTACAGCTGGGCCTTAGAGGTGGCTTCAGTAGTGAAAATTAGAAGTATGGGCAGTGCAGGGGGCATAGGGGTGGTGTGGGTCTGGGGTGGGGAGAATGGAGACAGGTTGGCCACAAGCAGTGGGTAGCAGAGGCAAGGAATTGGGGGAGCCGGCGGCTGGGTCAGGAGAAGTGAAAGGCCCTGTCTTGGGTGGGCATGAGGCAGGTGGGAGACTGAGAGGTGACATCAAAATCTGGGGCTTCACAGTTTGGAGAGCCGTTCTCTGGAATGAAGGTGTGGCTCGGGTTCTTCCTGCCCTGGGCTGAACGCTGCTTAGTGCTGGATTTGGCTCTTGCTCTTGGCTGCTTGGCCTGTGGGCGCCCCCTCGTGAGCTGATGGGACCATGGGAGTCCCACCCTGTGGCTATGAGGGGCTGCCTTCCTGGAGTAACATGAGCAACCCTGCAATGGTGAATAAGTGAATGAGTGAGTGAATGAGGGATGCTGGGGATGGCAGCTCTGTGTTTCTGAGCCTGACAGCTTTAGAAAAAGTCTTTGGGTGGTGGAGCCATTGTGTTTGCAGATGGGGTGGTGCTCTGAAAAGTTAGCCTTGGCATCGTAGTAGTCTCCAGGCTTTTTTTTTTTTTTTAAACCTTATTCAATCCACAGATACTGAGTTCTTACCATGGGCCAGACCCTGTTCTAGGTCAGAGCTTCCCAACTGGAGTGATTCTGTTCCCCAGGGGACATTTGGCCGTGTCCGGACACACTTGTGGTTGTCACCACTTGGGGTGGGGCCAGGGAGGTTCTGCTCATCATCCTGCACTGCGGGTACGCAGCCCCCTCTGAGGTGGTCGGCCCGACGTGTGTAGTGTGAGGTTAAGCCTCCCTCCTCTAGGTGGTGGGCACCCTTTACCAGGTTTCCAAAGTGTTTGTCCTTGCCACCTGAGAGCCAGCTTTTCCTGCCTCGTAGAGTTTACTTTTAGGGTAGAGGAAGTCTTCAGCATGGCTGTGGAAAGATTGCCAAGCTCTGCTGACACACGCCGGGGGTCCCACCCTCTGTGTTGGGGATGTGTATTCAGGTTTGCTCAGGTGCACACTTCGGGTCCTCCAGGAGGATGCTAGGACGCAGGTAACTATAGTGGTTGCCTCTGGGAGTGGAGAAGGGTTGTGAGGGAGGCATTGCTGTATCTTTTTATGTTTTTAAGTTTTTAAATCACGTGATATTCATTAAAAATAGTTAAGAATTTTTTTTCTGATTTTTAAAATCGATACCTATTCATTGTAAAGAATTCTTGGAAAATAAGTCTCCACACCCACTTACGTCACAGATAATAGTTTGGTGTACAGGTATGTTTTTCCTGTGTACTCTCTATATGTCTATGTGATTTTTACACAGTTGGAGTCAGACTGGATAGCCAGTTTGAATCCTGCTCCTCATGGTTATGTGATGAACATTCCCTGTGTCATTGAAATTATTTGCAGGCATCTTTAGCAGCTGTGTGATTTTCTATCATATGAGTTTATTGTAGTTTATTGAAGTATTCCTTTGCTGCTGTTCGTGGAAGTGTTTTTCATTTATTCACATGCTGGCATGCCTGTTATGTGCCACTCAGCCCAGGTGGCGCAGGAGAAGGGCGTTCTGCCTCAGGAGGTATCCTGTTGTTTGCCTAGTGAGAAGGGAGGGGTGCTTGCTGGGCCAAGTGCTGGGCCTACCCCAGGTTCCTCCATTTGGATTTCTTTTCTTTTCTTTTTCTCTTTTTTTTTTTTTTAAAGAGACTGGGTCTTGCTTTGTAGCCCAAGCTGGAGTGCAGTGGCACGATCATGGTGCTCGCTGCAGCCTCGAACTTCAGGGCTCAAGTGATCCTCCCACCTTGGCCTCCTAGCATGCTAGGATTACAGGTGTGAGCCACCACGCCTGGCCCAGTTAGATTTCAAGAAGTGTCATGGCTTGGTCTAACTGAGCATTAAAAAAGCCTTGGTACATACTACTTTCCAGAAACATCACATTGGCTTCCCCTTTTATTAATTAATTAATTTTTTTTTTTAGAGACAGGGTCTCCCTTTATCACCCAGGCTGGAGTGCAGTGGCGTGGTGGTGCCTCACTGCAACCTTGAACAACTGGGCTCAAGCAATTCTTTTGCCTCAGCCTGCTGAGTAGCTAGGACTACAGACGTGCAGCACTACACCTGGCTAATTTTTTTTTTTTTTTTTTTTTTTTCCGTAGAGACGGGGTCTCACTGTGTTGCTCAGGCTGGTCTTGAACTCCTGGCCTCAAGGGATCTTCCTGCCTTGGCTTCCCAAAGTGCTGGGATTACAGGCATGAGCCACCACACCCAGCCTTCCCTTTTATTTTTTACTGTATTAAAGAAATTTAAATTCTAAAATACATGTTCATGATAAAACATTCAATGGTTTTTGGGCTACCCAAAAAGCCCTTTCTGCTTGAATTCTGTACTCTGGAGATGATCCCATCAAGCATCAGGTGCAGCCGTGTCCCCACTGCCCTTTCTCTCTGCTTCCACACTGAAAGGTGGATGCTTTTCTGCGTGTTTTCTTGTGTTGCTCCCCATTTTAACTAGACTAAACAGTAAGGAAAACCAAACGTAAAAACTACGGTCATGCATTGCTTAACTATAGGGATATGTTCTGAGAAACATGTCGTTAGGCCATTTCATCATTTTGAGAACATCACAGAGTGTCCTTACACAAACCTAGGTGGCTCAGCCTACCACACACCTGGGCTGTATGGTACAGCCTGTTGCTGCTGGGCTACAAACCTGTGCAGCACGCTACTGTACTGAACACTGCAGGCAGTTGTAACACAGTGTGAAGTATATGTGTGTCTAAACATAGGTTAACATGAAAAAGGTTCAGTAAAAATATGGGCCCATCATCTCATACGTGGTCTTCTGTTGACTTGAAATGTTATATGGCACATGGCTGTAGTTATTAGATGTTCTTCACTCTGTATCTGTGTGTTGTGACCCAGATTTCTGCACTGCATTCTTAAGCCCCTATCAAGTACCTCATCTGTGCTGGACCCGTAGGTGCTGGTGACACAGGGTGCAAAGACAGAGCTTTCCCCTAAGGCATCTGGCGCTTGGTTGACATCTTGTCTGAAGAGGTGGTTTTCACCCACACCCCGCGATTTCATCCTCCAGAGGGCCAGGCTGTGGCTTATTCCTGACACTGACCACGTACAGCAGCCTAAGAGTCCTGCACACACCTAGTGTTGAGGAAAAGGGCAGGAGTGGAAGGCAGGACTTGGAGAGGAGATCAGCCACATAAAGTGACCTAGGCTGGGACCTCAGGGCCTGGCCCTGATGATGGGGGTGGGGGGTGAGCTAGGGCAGAGCTGGGGCATCAGGTTAGGGGCAGCCCTGCAGGCCCCTAACAGCTGGGGACACTTGGGAAACTTAGCTGTGTTCTGGAAATAACTTAAAGAAATTTACAACTGTAGTGTTTTTCTTTTAAAATGGATAATTGAAATGTTTATGAAGGAGGGTTATAGGGCTTTTCACAGCGGAATCCAAGAAGGGAGAGATGAAGCTTACTTTGTGCACATCTGTGGATGTTCTCATTTGCCTCCTTGGTGTGTGTGAGTTTGAGCCTGTCCTGGGGTGAACACTGAGTTGGTTAGGAGAAAACCTGCATTTTGTCTGAGCGGCACCTTCTTGCCCCTGACTCAGGTGAGCCCTCCCAGCCCACTCCCTGCCTGGGCACTGGCAGGAGGGTGATTGCCATCAGCTTTCCCTGTAATTTTACTGGAAACAGTGTCAGCCCCCTTCTTTAACCTCCTATCCCCTGCCCTCTGCTTTAGGATGAGCTGGGTGTGCTGTGGAAGTTGGTAACTAACCCCTGTTGGAAGTGGCAGAACTTTGGGGGCAGCTGAACAGCTGATGGCCAGTGCCTGCCATGTGCAGACCTTCTGCGCCTAGGCCCCAGGAAGGCTCCCCCAGAGAGCAGGTGCCTGCCCTCATGCCTTACTGGGCTAAAACAACAGAGGACATTGGAGGCGACACTGGGGTGGTATAGACAGGGTGAAAAGTGAACTGTGCCTGTCACTTAGCTTTTACAAATATCATTCTTCTTTGTTTTTTCTCTATCTTAAAGTTCAGACCTTTGGGCTCTTGGATGCATAATATACCAGCTTGTGGCAGGACTCCCACCGTTCCGAGCCGGGTAAGGAGACAGTGTTTCCTGGGCCTCTGAGTCCATCGTGGTGCAACCCAATGGGCTGCCATGGTACCTCCCTGACAGAGGCTGTGCCCAGTTAGGGGAGGGACTTTGACGGGCACTTGTGAGTGTGTGGCTTGGTGGTTTGCTTGTGGCTGTTTCAGGCAAGGGGAGGTGCTGTGCTGTCCTGGGGAAAGCACATCCTTGCATGTGGAGGTTTGTAGGAGTCTGCCTGGAGTGACTTTTTTTTTTTTTTTAAATGTTACAGAAATGAATATCTTATATTTCAGAAGATCATTAAGTTGGAATATGACTTTCCAGAAAAATTCTTCCCTAAAGCAAGAGACCTTGTGGAAAAACTTTTGGTAAATATTTTTAATTTCCCCCTGGTAAGATGATCTGATAGCCACATCCTGAGTCCCTCTGAACCTGTGCTCACAGTGGCTTTCCTGGAGGCACCTGTGTTTAAGAAAATGATGTTTTTAGGGTTGATAATGATTGTAGATAATCATATCTTATGTCTCATGTCATTATAAGTCCCTTTCAATTTCCAGATGTCTGGTTCTTGACAGGAAATTACTATAGCAGGAATTATAAAATAAAATAAATACAACTAGGACAGGAAACTACTGTGTCATTTTGCATTTGCTTATCAACATAGCATTGTAAGTTACTGGTGCTAGAGCAGCTGGGTTTATTACAATGGCAGATGCTATAAATCCTATTTCAGTGACTTCTATAAATGTCAACTTTAGTTAGAATAAGCTACGTGAAGATTTTAAAGATCGACCCAGGTAATACAGCAAAGAGAGACAGATTTACCTGGGGAAGGTGTGTCAGCTTGTGTTCTAGGAACAAGTGTCCCAGTGCTGCTGTGCTTCCCTCTTCACCTCAGTGGTTTGGGAGCAGGGTTAGTCCTGCCCCCGAGTGTGGTCCCAGGGTTGGGCACCAGCGTGGCCTGCTGTGAAGCTGGGAAAGCACCGCAGTCTGCCCTTGCCACCTGTCCTGCCTGCCTCTTTCCCTGTCATGGGGGCCGGGGCTTGGTCCTCTTGAGGGTGAAAGAGGTGTGGCCCAGCCCTGGGGGGATGGTCCTGCAGCCCCTGTCTGTGAGGCTTGCCATCCCTACCAGCTGTTATTCTCTTTGTTACTGAAGCAAGTCAGTTCTTTGTTGCCTTGTTTTAGGTCTTAACTGTGTGTTTTACAAGGATACTTGCTGCTGTTCATGCTGTTTTGAGGTTGAGATTCATTTTCACCTGTGAGAGGAAAAGGGGCAGAGCCTCGAGAACTGCCATGGGACCCTGGACGTGCCTCGGTCGTCCCTGGCGCTCTGTGGGGCAGGTGGGCCTAGGGGCTGAGCCGTGGTGTCCCTGCTCTTCCAGGACATACTGAGAATTGAAAGGAATCATTCAAAAAGAATCTTTCTGTGTCAGAATTACGTTTGCACCCTGACAATGAGTTGTCTTGACTACTATTCAAGGTTTTAGATGCCACAAAGCGGTTAGGCTGTGAAGAAATGGAAGGGTACGCGCCTCTTAAGGCTCATCCGTTCTTTGAGTCCGTCACGTGGGAGAACCTGCACCAGCAGACGCCGCCGAAGCTCACGGCTTACTTACCAGCCATGTCGGAAGACGACGAGGACTGCTATGGCAATGTAAGCCAGTGCGGTGCGGGTGGCCAGTGGAGATGAGCTCTGCTGCTCGTGCTTTGCCCACGTGGCTCCTCTGTGCGTGTTGTGCCCCGTGCCACGGGACTCAGGGTGTGCTGGTGGCTGCAAGGGGGCGACGGAGCTGATTTCGTAGACCTGTTGGTGGGTGAACATTTTGTTGCCACAAGACGGTGGCCAGTGAGGGGCCCCAGGTGGGCTAGTTCCTTTTTCTCATTTCTTGGGCTGTGATGAGTCTAATGAGTTTTCACCCAGAGGGTGTAGCTGGGGCCGGGGGAGCAATGCCCCCACTTGCTCCCGGCGGAACCTCCTACTAGGCTCATTGGCAGCTGCATTGAGCCTGGTGCCTTTGTAACGTGTCTGGGACAGTCTGGAATGCTGCTCACCTTTTCAACAGAAACCTGGAGTGCTGCCTTTTTGCACTTTTGGAATATGGTGTTGGAGGTGGGCACTGGTCACTGTCTGCTTCGGTGAACGTAGGAGCAGGGGCCGCGCAGCACCAGGGGGCACGGTGCTGGTTGTGTGGGACACTGCTGGTACTGGCTTTGAGGCTGCTTGTTTCGCAAGACTTGATGCAGACATAGGGTCTTAAATGTACTTTGTTCTTGGAAGTTTTTGTTGTGGAGACATGAGCCATATCCAGAAGAGACGGAGGCAGTCCTGAGTGGCTCCCTCACCCATGTCCAGCCTCGTTCCCTTTGAGCTGCTCTCACCATCCTCCATCTCCCCGGATTTGAATGTGATTTTAAAAGTTGCCATTGTCGTTGATATCTGTTTTTCTGGTTTGACTTCTTTCCTGTGGCTTATCTTAACCACTTACTGTGTGTGGAGCTCCACTTTAGTTGACTGCGGAATTCTAGATTTTATCTAAGTATTCCAAAGCTAAATTAAAATTACTACTGGTATTACCTCTTGGAGATGAAGGGTTCCCTACATCTTCTGCCCACTGCACAGCACGCCCTCCCTTCTCCCACCCTAAAGTGCCCTTTGTTCCCAAACTTGCAGGGAGCCAGGCCTGGAGGGCAGCCTGTGCCAACCTGCCGACCTCCCAGCCTCCCACTCAGGGCTTTCTGCGGCCCCTGTGAGTGAAGACTGCTGAGGACTTGGCCCCAGGAGCCCACCCTGTGTGCCACCCTGGGTGCTCCTGGTCATGCCAGCAGGAGCTGGTGGGAGCTGCTGGGTCTGCTGTTCCTGCAGAAGTAGCACCTGGGACTGGCAGGCGGCAGTTTAGCCCGTGGGCTTCGTACCCTGTTGCTAGTCACTCCTGGGAGGTAGCTGAGCACTGAAGGAGCCACATAGGCTCCACTGGGCTCTGATCTCAGCACCTGGAGCTTCTCTTCACAGAGGGGTGTGAGTGTCCCTCAGGCCCCTATGTCTGTGCCTGTTGAGAGCTCTGGCTTCTTGATGCACAAGCTTTGGTTGCCGTGTGTGAAATCAGGCTCCCTGTGGCACCAATTTATGTTTTGTTAGATGGCTTGTCCTTAGCTTTTAAAAGCCGTGTGGTTTGAAAGCTTTGCAGAGTATCCAGGTGGAGAGCTTCCATGCCAGCCCCACATTTGGGTGGTGAGTGAGTCCTGGGAAAGACACTGGCCTGGAGAGGTGTCGGGTGCAGAGGAAACTTGTGCTGGCCCTCCACGCGGGGGCTACATAGCTTGTCATGGAGGAGAGAGTTTCCTTCAGCAGGAGGGGGCTTCTGCCTGTGGGGAGGGGCTGGCAGCTGTCAACCGCTCCTGATTCGGGGTGTGAGGAGAATAGGCACTTAGTTTTCTCCAGTTTTCGTGATTTCCTGCCGATTGCTGATGGTGGTATTTGCCATTGGATTCAGCAGTGTTGGAGACCAGTGACTGGGCTGAGGCTGGTGCACCTTGGAGGAAGGGTCAGCATGGGGTGCTCCCTCCTTGCCTACTGGTGAACACCTCATCCAGTCCAGTGTCCCCCTGGTCCACATGTCCTTCCTGGGCCTGAGTCTGTACCTGCTGCTGCTGAGGGGAAAGGGTGGAGAGTAGGACAGATACCTGGAGCTTTTTGTGGGGGACAGTACAGCGGAGCCCCCAAGAGGGAGGAATGGTCAGAGATGGAGAAGGCTCACTCTGAGTTCAGTGTTGGCCAGCAGGCTGTGATCTTGGGCCAGTTTCTCAGCCTCAGTTTCCCCATTTCAGCAGTGGGGACAACGTTAACATGTACCTTGCTGGCTCCGAAGGCTCGTGTTACCCCGGGTGGGGTGCCTGTGGTAGCCTCTGTGGACATGGAGATGCTGTGCAGAGGCGGCCTCGTGCTCTGGAGCCTTCGGAGAGGAAGTGAGAACGTGCCAGGGGTTGTCCTGCAGGCCCTCCCCACTGGGAGCTGCGGGGCTGAGGTTGCTGTCTGGAGTGCTGTGGGGCTGCAGGGGTGGGCGCACGTTGGGGAGGGAGGACTGCAGGTGGGGACTGACTTCTGTGGGGTGGCAGCCGACTCCCTCTTCTTGGAGGTGTGGGGGATGGGGAAGGACCTGCTGCCTTCGTCTCAGCTGTTGCTGTGGCATCTTCTCTTCTGCCCCCTCACTGGCCTCAGCAGGGTTCAGGTGTAAGGCATGCAGCCTGGGAGGCCAGCTGGCCAAGGTGGCCACACCTTCCCAGGTCTGCTGGGGGCTTGTTGGCCCCATCAGCAGCCCCAGGAGTAGGTTAGTGCACAGGCTCTGCCCATTTGGAGCATTTGTGATTAATTCATTTTCTGTGTCAATACTAGTTTGTAGTTTTCTCGAGAATAACAGGTAACTTTGTCTATATTCAACTAATCTTTGCTGACACTAAAAGTAATGTTTTTTAAAAAACCGAATGCAGTTAGTCAAATCGAAATATGTAGTGCCTACCACAGACTCAGAAATGGAAGACCCTGGGACCAAAAGAGAAGGGCACCTGGGTGCTGAGGCCCTGCTGGGAGGAGGGCTGATCCTCTGGCCCCCTCTTCCCAGCAGGCGTCCCGATCCCCACCTCCAGGGGGCAGCACGGGGGCTGTCAATGCCACATTGAGTGAGGGGCCCCAGGTCCCCTCTTCCTGGAGATGAAGACTGAGGTTTAGCCCCTGTTCCATTGGAAGAGGAACTCAGACCAGGCAGGATCCAGCCGTGCCTTGGTTAAGTGGCCAAACGTCCAGTGGAGGAGAATCAGAGCTGCCCACGCTGGCCTTGCCCTTGGCGTGTGTGAGCTCGCGAGGTGTGAGGGCAGCAGTGCGGGAAGTGGGTGTGGGTCTGTGGACCTCGGAGGTGAGCTGAGGGGCTCTCTCACTTTCCCCTCTTCTCTGCAGTACGACAATCTCCTGAGCCAGTTTGGCTGCATGCAGGTGTCATCGTCGTCTTCCTCCCACTCCTTGTCTGCCCCGGATGCGAGCCTACCCCAAAGGTCTGGCAGCAACATAGAACAGTACATCCACGATTTGGACACTAATTCTTTTGAACTGGACTTACAGTTTTCTGAAGAAGAGAAGAGGTTATTGTTGGAGAAGCAGGCTGGTGGAAACCCTTGGTAAGAATACTCTGTGTAGAAATACACTGTGAACACGTGGGGATGGGAGACCCGGGAGCGCTGGCGGGGCACAGCAAGACCCCAGGTGGGTGTCTCCACCTTGTCCCTGCCTCCCACAGCTACCTCGGATGCCTGGCAAAGGCGGACCCTCAAGGGTGCAGTTGGAAATGGGTGTTTAGGAGGCATTGGGCCGGGGTGGGGGGGGTGGGGTGGAGTGGGGCTGAGGGTTGAGGTGGGGAGTGGGTTTGCAACCCTCCGGTGCTCTGGTGGGCAAGGTGTGAATGGCTCTCCTGCTGTGCCAGGCATTTGGATGTTCCTAGTGTGGATGTCGATTCATTGGGATTTAAATAACTGCTGTCCTGTGCTGAGACGTGTGGGGTGTTTCCAAGGTTCTGCTGTTCTATATCATCTTTTGCACATAGCTTTTCCTGCTTGTCTGATTATTTCTCTTAGGGTGAACCCTGGGGGTGGCACGTGTTCTGAGGGTGTGCACATTTTACGAAGGCCGGTGATTTGTACCGGTGGTACCAAGAATCTGGGTTTCCCAGTGGTCTTGCCTACCCTTGAGTGTTTTGATGCAGTAAAAATGGGCTCATGTGAATTTCATTTTTGTTCTAATTGAGGAAGACATCTTCTGTGTTCATTGGCCATTCATGTATATTTTTTGAGGTATTTTGTGTCCTTTGACTATTTTTTCTTGTATGTTTTGCATCTTTTAAAAATTGATTTGTAGGAGCCATATATATGAAGAATATTCCCCTTTGTATATTTTGCAAACATTTTTCTTCAGTTTGTCTCTTTAGTCTGTTGACTCTGTGTTTTATATGGAAGTGGCAAATTCTTACAAAGTCCATCCTGTCCCTATTTTTACTTTATGTTTTCTGTCTTAGTCTGTTGAGAAGGTCATCTCTGCCCCAGTATTTTTACCTGCATTTTCTTCAAGCATTTTTGTGCTTTTACCTTTTTTTGTGAGCAGAGAGGAGCCCGAGGCAGCTGGAGAGGCAGGGAGGAGTGTTGGGATGATAGGAGGAAGGAGGAGGTGGGGACACATGTGACTTTGGAATCTTCTGTGGGGAGGAATGAGAGAAAGGAGGTGAGCGCTCAGCTGCTCGCCAGTGTGGGGTGAGACTGGGCTTTTGTGCCTTTAGAAGTTCTCGCCTCTAGGACAGCTGAGCATAAATGTCGGCCAGTAGAAACAATCTACAATTCTAGCGTTTAAACTTGTCCTTCAACTCACTCTTTCCTACAGGGTTATTGCTAGAAATATTAATATCTACTGAGCAGGAGAAAAGGGTTTTTGGTCAAAACAGTTTGAGCAGTGCTGGCCAGGCAGCTCTGAGCAGGTGTGTGGTGTGTGCTGGTTGTGCAGGAGCTTCGGGGCTCTTGTGTGCAGGGCTCTCCGAGAACAGTCTGCTTTGTCCATGGGCTCGGCCAGGAGTGCTTTCTCTGCAGAGCCCAGCCATGAAGCGCTGTCTACAGGTGTGTGTGCGTTCCAGCTCCTTTGGTGACTCCCCAGAAGGAGTCTCTGTGCGTCTCTGCCTTGGTGCTGGGCAGGACAGCAGGTGCGGCTGGCTGTAGGCCAAGATGCACATCCTCCTGCCTGCTTCCTTTGTGTTCAGGGTTCTCCTCCTTTTCCCTCCAGATTTCAGGCCATTTTGGAAGCTAATGACTTCCAAGAGCTTGAGGGATCTCTTATTTGGTCAGTGGGAGATCTTTCAAGCACTTTGTGCCGTAGAACCACGCTTCTCCCCCGGCACGGTGGCTCATGTTTGTAGTCCCAGCACTTTGGGAGGCTGAGGTGGGAGGATCACTTGAGCCTAGGAGTTCGAGGTTGCAGTGAGCTATAATTGCACCAGTGCTCTTCAGCCTGGGCAACGGAGCAGGATCCTGTCTCTAAAATAAAAAAAAAAATAAAAATAAATTTTATCTGAAATTGTTACTTTATATTTAATATTTTATCCTAAAATAAAATTTACAATATTTTTCATATTTGTATGTGGATCATTGACTTAAAAAGGGAGAAGACTTGCCTTCTCAGCCCACTGTGGTACTGTCTTAGTCTAGAGACGCTAAAAAGAAGCAGCTGACATGCCAGAGAGCCCTGACTCGTGGAAGGGAGAGCTGCTCCAGAGAAACTGGGCAAAGCTACAAATATAAAAGAAAAATAGGACAGAAGCTGTCTTTCCCTTGGCTGTATAGACCTTAAGGCTACCTGTTTGTGTCTGTGAACAGACGTTTTCACATGTTACCATGGTACCAGTTAAGTTGCAACATCACTTTGAGAACTATCATTCAGGGTTTTAAAGATAAAGGAATTTTTAAATTTAAAAGGAACATTTTAAACACGTATGTGATGCGCTCTTTAAAAGCCAAAGTTGTTTGTTACAGCTTTCAGACTAGAAATTAAAAAGCTACCGAAGCTCCTACAGAGAAGGTGCTTTGTCGAGGCTGGAAGCACCACATGGTGGCTCAGAGACAGAAGCCTCCAGCTGAGACGTCCCTGCACTGTGGCTGTCCACATGCAGTAGAAACTTGCTGGATTAAAGGTGTGACTGCAGACACAAAGAGGGAGTTAATCTCTCTGCTGCCATGTTGTGCTTTTGCCTTACAAATGGGTAGATCTGCAGTCAGTACCAGACTTGTCACTTTGCTTTTGTCCCCCAGCTTCTTGTCAGAGAAGTTCTTCACTTGAGTGCTTGGGAGTAAGCACAAGTAGCGCTGCACCAGTCAAAGTGTGGAGTGCCTGTTTGAGTCTCATGGTTTGTTATGGAACAAATGTGTTCTCCTTTGCACCGATGGTACAGACCATGGTGGGTAGAACTGCTGGCCACTGAGCACGACTGGAGGCCAAGGCACTCAGCAGTGCCAAGTGACGTCGGCTCTTTGGAGCCACTCGCTCATGGAAGAGAGAACAGAAACCAGTCTTGCTTCCGAACATTTGTTAGAAATCGTGACTTGGCCCTTTTGTTATGACAGGGGGGCCCGTTTGTCATCTGTGGCGCATGTATTTTGCTCTGTAGGCCTATCTTGCCCTTCCTCAATAAACTTTGTTTCACACTTGCAAAAGAAAAAGAAGGAAAGAAAGAAATGAATTTTATTAATGCTCTGTGTGATGAAATGGGAAGTGTGCAGAAAGCACTCGTGCTGCAAGCCCGAGCATGACAGCTGTCTCGAGGAGAAGCACTAGCATGGTTCCTGGCATGCTCTCTGTGTGGAATACCATCTTCAGTGGTGGGTCTGACTGACAGGCAGACTGAGGTTATGCAGACTTGGCTATTTGGCCAACATTTTTCTTAAATGATTGGAATGAGCTTGTCACTTCAAGGGAAACAACTGCCAGTATTTATACCAATGATAAAATTGAAACCTTCAAGTGAAAATTAGTATTTTGTTCTTTTTTTTTTTTTTTTTTTTTTTTTAAATAGAGGCAGGGTCTCACTTTTGCTCAGGCTGGTCTCAAACTCTTGAGCTCAAGCGACCCTCCCGCCTCGGGCTCCCAGAGTGAGCTGGGATTACAGGCGTGAGCCACCACACCTGGCCGAAAGTTAGTATTTTGAAAAGCTGTGAGCTTGATGTCTTCCCGACAATTAAAGACATTTTTGAGGAGATACGTAGTGATATCAGTGAACAATCTGTTGATATTGTAGAGTGAAATTTGTCGACATTTGCATGCTCTACGTAACTCAGCAAACCAGTACTTTCCAGATGGCCAACGTATAGCACTATAAAATCATGTAAGGGTAGAAGATCCATTCAAGGTATGAGGTAGATTGATGGATTTTAATGTTGCAGTGTATGAAAAATTCATTGTTAGGAATTGAGAATCCATATTGCAACCAACCTGTAAGAAACTGCCACTTGTTGAGTTGTGGTGTAGTATCAGAGAAGAATATCAACAACTATCATGAAAGCCTGTTAAAATGCTCCTCCTCCCTCCGCCTATTGACCTGAGAGAGGCTGGGCCTTCTCATGTCCTTCTGCCTAAACAGGCGCTCGCATGGAGGTGGGCACCCAGCTCTCTGCTCATCAGCCAAACATCCAAGAGACTTGCACAACGTACAGCGATACCGTTCTTCTCACTCGTTATTTTGGTTTTAGAAAATAGTTATTTAAAAATAAAAGTTATTTATATTAATATGTAATGGGTTTATTGTTTTTTAATGAATTAAATGAGTATTTGAATATGTCCCGGTTTTAATTTCTCATGCAGTCCATATTGATCAATATAACCCAGAGGAAGGAAAGCTCTTTGGGGTCTTCCACGAAGCTTAAGAGCATAAAGGGCTGCCATGAGCTGAACGTGGGAGAGCTGCTTCAGAGCAGACCAGTGGCCCATCAGCCACCCCTGCTGGGTCCTCCCCTGCCCGAGGAGAAGCCAGGTCTGGAGAGCTCCCCACACCTGGGGGTGTCAGAAAAGCCACAGATGAGCTCTGACAGCCACACTGCAGCTCTCCTGGGAGTGGCTGTGTGCTTTGCTGGCGGCCTTGGGCTTGGATCCTTGAAAATGGTCTTCTTAGGGTCTGGGCGGGGGGCATTCAGGGAGGAAGTGAGAGCTCTGACTTTGGAATCAGGAAAAGGACGGGGGTGGGCCCCTCAGCCCCTGCACCCTCATCTGTGCAGAGGTGGGGAGAGAGGTCCGAGGGGAGCCAAAATGCCAGATGTGAAAGCGAGACTATCTGCTGGAAGATCCCGTCTTTGTGCCGAGAAGCTAGATGTGTCTCCAGCTTGGGTTTGGTTGTGGCTCTGAATCTTCAGAAGGCATTTAGGACCGGGGTTCTCTTTGGGAGAGTGGGGATTGACTTTTTGAAGTAAAAATTCAAAATGATTCCTTTAAGTGCTTAAACTTCTCAAAGTAGATAAATAGCCTGTTGTAAGCTAATTGGTTAATTAACTAAATGAATGGACTCTGGTATTTCTGCTGATAATGGAGTTTATCGACCTGTCCCTGTCCATCCCTCTGAGCTCCGACTCCTGGGCCACAGTGGAATGGGGCATTTGTCCCATGGGTGAAGCTGGGAGAGGTGGGGGCTATGCCTGCTTCCCTGTCAGCATGCTGGGATGTGCTGTCACTGCACACTGCAGGGCTTCAGCTTCACTAGTGCGAGTGATAATGCTGCCGTGAAGGTCTCCGTGCTCCTTGTCTTTTTTTTTTCCCCTTAGGATAGATTTCTGGAAGTGAGGTCACTTCTCAATACACATTTCCAAATTGCTTTTCAGCAAGTCCCTGTTCCAGGCCTTCGGTGCTGAGTGAGAACAGCACTTCGGCAGCTCTGTGCCACAGCACCTGGCACCCCAGGGGACAGTGGGAAGTGGGGCTCAGTTGCATTCCTGTATTTAGGGTCATTGAGGATTTTTTTGTGTCACCTAATTCCTCTTTTGGGAATTTCCAGTTTGTGTCCTTTGTTCAGATTTCTGTTGAGAGATTAGGCCTTTCGTGGCACTTCTTTGCTCTGTGGAGTACAGATGTTGGCCCTTTGTAGGTTATATTTGCTGGAAATCCCTCCCAGTCTGTTGGCGTGTTATCTAGATTGTTTTTGAAGGTAGAGGTTGTCTCTGTTCTCCTGTGGCCATGTCGTTGCTCAGTGTTTGATGACTTCTTTAGCTTTGAGCTTGGAAGGCGTCCCTGCCCACGTGGCTTGAGGAATACCCTGTTACCTTTCTCTTCCCATCCTTCTCTTGAGTTAGTATCTTGAACTGTCTCCCTTGCCATCCCGTCTGGCACTTGCTTTGGTGTGCTGTGAAAGCTGAGGCTGGAAAGACACCATGAGGCCCCTGCCCCCTTGCCCACATGTCAGGCTGCCCTGAGATCTGGAATTTGGTGCCTGCAGCCCCATGCTCCTGCAGCCAGGCTTTCTGAGGAGTTGGCCAGTGAGAGCTCTCACCGGTCTGGGCTCAAAGGGACCCTGTGCCTCCCACGCTGACTGTCCCACCAGTATGATCTGACTAATCAGTCTTCTCTTAATCATTCCCTCGTGATTCTTTACTTGATGTTAAATTCTTATGTGATAGGGCCTGTCAGAATGGGCTTTCTATTGGACTCCATGGATTTATCTGTGTATTTTCATGCTTTGTACTTTCTGTGTTGCAGTGGTGCCTGCTCATTACATCCTTTTCAAAAATCTTGATTTTTTTTGTCTTTGTTTCAAGCCCTGTGTGTGTTTGTGTGGTTGTTAAATACCTGAGAGAGAAGGATTACACTTTCCTCATATATGTCACAGCACTCCTCTTGTTCAAAATCTTAGTTGTTTTCAAAACCCACACAGTGCCACATTGGTTTGCATACCTGAGGCCAGGCCTTCAGTGACGAGGTCTCTCTTGGGGCAAGCCCAGGCACTGTCAAGTCAGGTTGGGGTGGGCCACATGATGCTGCCAGCTTGGCCAGTCTTCTTACAAGTGCTGTGGGCCCTGAGGGAAGCCAGGCAAGTGTGTGGATGTGCTCAGATATTTGCTTGGTCTTCTTATGCCTTCTTCTTTTCTTTGTCCTTTTTTTTGAGACAGGGCCCTCACTCTGTCACCTGGACTAGAGTGCAGTGGTGTCATCATAGCTCATTGTAACCTCAAACTCCTGGGCTCAAGTGATCCTCCCACCTCAGCCTCCTGAGTAGCTGGGACTACAGGTGCACACCACCACGCCTGGCTAATTTTTAAAAAAAATTTTTTTGTAGAGATGGGGTCTTGCTGTTGCTCAGGCTGGTCTTGAACTCCTGGGCTCAAGCAATCCCTCCCGCCTTGGCCTCCCAGAGTGCTAGGATTAAGGTGTGAGCCACCACGCCTGGCCGAATATATTTCTATAGCAGAACCTCTGATCAGCAATTTCAGTGAAATCAGCTGGAACATAAACCAGTAGCTGTTATCTTCAACCAAATGAGGTCAACTGCAGATATTAGAACAATTTCTTAAACTCCTAAGAATCAAAGGGAGGTATACTTGCTAATAATGTGAATTAAGTCAAAGCCTGTATTTGAAGCTTTCTTTTCCAAGTTCCTGTCATATTTGAGTTAAAGTATTTTATTACTGTGGTAGAGATACCAGAGATGTTCTTAAGCCAAGTCCAACTTGGGTCTCTCAGGGCTTTTGATTCTAAACGACTTGCTGGATCCTGAGCACTGAATCATGGGTCCCGACTTGGGGGGTAACTTAAGAGCAACCATCTCATCCTGCTGACTCCCAGTGGTATCTAGCTGTGCTCTCACCACAACTTTGTTAGGGCGACAATGGCATGTGTGTATGTGCTGCCTGCTTGGTTCTGCACACACCCCCTCCACCTCCCCCTGCTGTGCACATACCACCAGCCAAGAGGTGACAACAGGCTGTGTTTCTGGTTTCTGTAGACTCTGGTCCAAATAAAAACTAAAAACTCTCTGTGGCAGTGGGCACATTTGGAGTTTTCTCCTGTTACTGAAGTGAGGCTGGGTCTTTGAGGGGTGGGCAGAGTCCACAGAGGCCACCGGGAGTGTGTGGTGGGGGGAGTGTGGAGAATTTCTGTCTGTTACTCTCGTGTGTCTCATTCTGGTTTCTTTTTTTTATAGGCATCAGTTTGTAGAAAATAATTTAATACTAAAAATGGGTCCAGTGGATAAGCGAAAGGTGAGTTGAATTCCTGCTGCTTTTTGCGGGAATTTGTGTCTTCCTTCTGGTTCTAACTCAGGGTCAGATCACTTTCCTCTGACTTGCTGGACATAAGCTTCCTTCATCTTGGTTTACTTTTTAGAGATCATCTCTAGCTTTAGTAGCTAAGGAAGATTTAAGCCACTCAGGAAATCAGTTTGGAATCCCCCAGGTAGGCAGTAAGCGTCAGAGTAGAAACAGCCTGGTACGTCTCACTCAGGAGCCCAGGTTCTGATTTCTACATGGGGCTCACCAGTTTCAAGCTTTCTGTCAAGTTGAAGAGACTGTCTAATATCCTAGCAAGTTGTCTAATATTTCACTAGAAGTGTTTTTAAAACACTTAAGGGTTGTTACTTATTGTGTTTTATGGATTAAATGGATTGTGTCAGAAAATATCAGAGTCCATGTGCTGGCATGGGGCCCCTTCCAGGCACGGCTCCTGACGTCCGTTCCTGGCCAGGCATCCTCCTGGAGTGAGAATCTGTGAGAGCCCGAGGTGTGGCTGCCGAGGGCAGGTTCTGTGACTCAGTAGAAGGGCCAGGGAAGCAGTAGACCCAGCCGTTGTTGGTGCCCTCTGCATTAGCTCAGCAGCAGGCACCTGTGCTGCCATGTCTGAGACTTGAGCAGCTGGGCTCAGGTGGGGAGGCGGCATCCCAGGTGAGTGGACAGGTGGCTGTGGTAGTTCCTGTGTACCGAGTGGCTCTGGGGGACAGTCCAGCCTCTGAGGCAGCAGTAAATGTTGTCAGCAACCACTTTGGAGCCTTGATAAACAGGGTCTTCTTTTCTTTTTCTTTTTTTATATCAGGGTTTATTTGCACGACGACGACAGTTATTGCTCACAGAAGGGCCACATTTATATTATGTGGATCCTGTCAACAAAGTCCTGAAAGGTGAAATTCCGTGGTCACAAGAACTCCGACCGGAGGCCAAGAATTTTAAAACTTTCTTTGTTCACACGGTGAGCCTGTTCCCAAGGATTCCTATTTGCAGGGTGGTTGGAGGCTTTTGCACCTCTGAGGGAAAGCATCCAAGTGCTTTGGCCAGAGGGAGTATCTGGGGTCGGGGCAGCTGTCTCCTTCTTTCCTGAGTCCCAGGAGCCCACACTAATGGCTCAGTCCCAAGTGGGGCCAGGAGACACTCTGTGCTTGTTTTTCAGTTTGGGGGTGACCTGAGGAGGGTGGGTCATTCACCTGTATATTTAATTTATGCGTGTGTAGAGTGCAGAAACCCACCATGGTCATATGCTTCCAGAAGGTGCCTGAAGTGCCGGCAGCAGGATGGTGATTCCCCTCACAGGTTAGGGTGTGGGTTCTGGAGGGACTCCTTCGAGAACGGTGGATGGCTTCTGTCTTTGCAGCCTAACAGGACGTATTACCTGATGGATCCAAGCGGGAATGCTCACAAGTGGTGCAGAAAGATCCAGGAGGTTTGGAGGCAGCGATACCAGAGCCACCCGGATGCTGCCGTGCAGTGACGTGGCCTGTGGCCGGGCTGCCCTTTGCTGCCAGGACACCTGCCACAGCGCGGCTCGGCCGCCATCCGGGACGCTTCCAGACCACCTGCCAACCATCTCAAGGGGAACGCAGAAGGCGGAAACCTTGCACCTTTTTTATTTAAAAGAAAAGAAGAAAAAAAATACCCAACCACACAAAGAACAAAATGAATAACAAACAGGAATTCAGGGTCGCTTTGCTTGCTCTCTGTGCTCTGTGGAGGCTTCCACACGCCCTTGTCGCTGTGGGGACCCAGCTCCATGCACATCAGCCCAGTTCCCGCCCAGACTAGTGGACAGACCTGGCGTTACCAGCTTCTCCTAGCATCAGTCAGAACCATGTACTGTGCCCTCCCGCCCCGTGCTGGCCCTGCTCTGGCTGAGGGGACTGGGTGTGTCTTGGCCCTTCCCCCTGCCCGACACATGATCATGGAACTCTTCACCAGGGAGGGAGCTTCTGCAGTCTTGCTGGGGTGGCCACCAGCCCTGTGGTGGAGGGTTCTTTGCTTCTGTGTGTGTGCTCTCTTTCTTGCATCCCTCGTTGATGGCCCTTAGGTGCAGCTGGGCCCCTTGCGTGCCTCCTGGCATGGCTCTGGCGGCAGGATTTCTGTGGTCTCTGCCATCCACAGTCAGACTTTGTGCAGTGAGGAGCAGGAGGGTGTGGAGTGGCATGGGGCAGGCTGCTGGGGGTGGGGGGACACCACCCAAGGGCTCGGCTTCCTGGTCCCACTGAGCTTGTTGGTCTCTGGGGTTGGAAGCCGAGCGCATGTGTGGGAGGGGTGCCAGCAGAAGTGAGCCCGATTAGCACCCTTGGGGTCATTGCAGCAGAGTCAGAGTCCTGTCCTGAGCCCTGGGTGAGGCCAGGAGGTGCCTTGGAGAATCCAGCCAGAGGAGGTTGGCCCTGCTGGCTTCCATGGGGAGGAATGAGGCCCAGTCCCTTCTGAGAGCCTCTTGAAAGGTTTAAATGTGCAGGCCTCCCCAATTGGTGAAGTAGGGTCTGAGAGAGAATCCTGGGATTAACAGACCAGGGTGCTTCAGTCTCCTGCAGACAGCACTGGGGAGTGCAGGTGCCCAGTGTCACATGCACCCTTTTTGTATTGTGGTTAAACATTTCTCAGAGCTAACTCAGAGTTTTTATATCTCTACATTGAAAATCTAAAAGCCGCCTCATGTTGCCGAGTCATCTAGTCCCATAAAGAGTGGACTTTGCCTGTTAGCATTGCATGGAAGATGAGAATAGCACACTCAACCTGGGCTTGCCTGGTCTGGTTTCGTCTGCTTCCCTTTGATACTTTAGTGGCAGTGCACTACCATGTAGTACAGACAGTCTGAACGTATTAGTGCTTTTCCTTGCTACTCCCCACGTGGAGAGAGCTGCTGAGGCCTGGCAGTGCTGGACTGTCCTGCCCACACTGCCCTGGAGGGCAACCGACAGTCCTGTGGGGGAGAGGCAGGCATTGCTGCCTTTGTAGTCTGCTCACAGACACACCTCTGACTCGAATATTCCCAGGGGATGAACAACTTTGCCATTTCTAGACTTTCACAAAGGCACCAGCAAAAGGCCCACACAGAAAAGATTCCCGTAACCCTTCTTGTCTCCTCTTCCTACATCTCATGTGACCCATCAGTCACCCTGTGTGCCAGGTCCAAATTGAGAGTAGTGATACGAGTGGCTCCTCTTAAACAGGGGGAGTGCAGATGGGGGTGTTCTGTCACACTGGGGCAGTGAGGGAGCCAGCGACCGTGAGTAGTGTGCAGGTTGGGCACTGCAGGGAGCAGGACACTCTGGGCCCCAGCACATAGCCCTGGGCCTGTGGCCAGAGGCTGAGCCCCCTCTCTTCCTCTTAGCTTTTGAAAAGGCTTGCTTGTGTTAGGTGAGTTGGCCAATTCCTTCAGGAATTTCTGTTCAGGCTTCCTCCCCTTTGTCAGCCATTTTACCCTTGTCAGAATGTCCTGCATATGTGTGTGCAAGAGCAGCTTCCTAACTCTCCTAGCTGCACACACAGGTGCAGGAAAGACGTCTTTCTTAGGCATCTAGTTGCAGGGAAACAAGCAGAGCTGAGCCTTGGCTTTAATAAGAGCACTTGGCCGGGCTGCTGGGGGAGAATCTTCCGTTGCGTTCTTCCCTCTGGATAGCGCCACTACCTCCTGGGCTTCACTGACAAGCTCCATCTTAACCTCCAAAACCATAGAATTAGGGGTTCAGAGCTGGAGCTCACAGCCAACAGCTGAAATGACTGCCCCTGCCTGAGCTGATGCCAGCTGATCCCTTTTCATGGGTCACCTTTTTCCTCACTCTGAGTCCCCTTTTTTCCTTGCCTTTTTTTATTTTTAAAGGCTCATGCATATTCTGTTCTTCCCTGTACTTATTCACCAACTGAGGTTCTATCCATCCCATCCCCAGAGCCGTCACCTGGCATGCAGGTGCCTTACATTCTAAGATGGGACATGGGTGACAGTCTATATACATAGACATACATACATGGGAATATAATTGTTGATTTATCCAAGATGAGAAAAATAGTGCCCTGTTGTTTAATAGATCCAGAGAGCCATGTGTCAGTTACTAGGAGTGGGCAAAGGCAAGTGTAAGTGCTGAGACCACACCCTGTGTGGCCTCTTGGTTCAGCAGGGAGGATGCAGCCAGGAGGCTGTGGTCGCTGTCAGCTCAGCCCACTGCACCTTGCTTTTCTCTGGGGACACAGAGGAAGCCAGGTATCGAGGGGTGGTTTTCTCCCCTCCTCCTGTGGCAGCTGTCAGGGTAGTGAGCAGTCCCCATGTGGAGCACTAAGCCTCTCCACCCCAGTGAGTGGCACCGCAGTGCGGCTACCATTTGGAATCCTAACTTGCTGGAGGCCTGTTAAAAATGTGCTTTGAGGAGGACAGCTCATGACATACCATGGCTGGTGGGAACCTGGCCAACTCCAGCCCTCTTGGGACATCCTGTGGTGTTTGTGGCCCATGCCCAAAGGAATTGCAGAGATAGCCCCATGGCTCAAACGCACAGGGGCTGTTGGTGATTCTGTACTTTGTTCAAACCAACATTTATTTTCTAAAAAAATCCACTGTAGGTTCCCCACCTGGGGGAGACCACTGTGAACATTTTGGTCTCCCATGTCTGGCACCCCCCCCCCATCTGTTTGTTTGCTTTTTTAACTAAACTGGGAACATACAACATAAACCGTTTTGCATCAGCTTTTTTCACTTGATTTCTTAAAAGCATTTTCTCATGTCTTGAGCAACTGAAAAACACGTTTTTAACGATTGTAGAGTTTAATGGTTGTAAATTTTATAATTTATCTGACCATTTCCCTATTGTAAACATTTACATTGTTTCTGGTTTTTCACTATTTAAATGATGCTGTGATGAATATCCTTATAAATATTTGATTTTTGACTCTGACTTTTTTCCCCCCTTAGATGCCTAGAAGTGGTATTTTTGGGTCAAAGAGTTTGTTCATTTTAAAGATACTACTCTCTTCTCTCTTGACCCGATGCTTAGATGCTCAGAGTTCCATTAACAGAACCTTATTAGCTGTGTCCTACAGATTCTGAGCAAATCAGTTTCTGATAAGCTGTGTGTTCCAAAGAATGTTTGAATAAGACCACTCTTTTTTAAAATGCTGAAATGATGTCATTACTGCAATCCATTCATGACAGGTTTTTCCAAGAGCCAGTTTCCTTATTTTTGTTGCAAGAATCTGGCTATGCCTGCATGTTAGTTCTCCTCCATCGCTGCTGCTATGGCTTTTGAGTGCTTGGTGATTATTTTCAGAATCTTGTACTCTGTGTCCACAATGGTACTGAATTTGCATCTGCACAGTCAGCAGAGATTAAAAAGTGTTGAACTGACCTTGCCACATGCTTAATGGGTGATTTGTAATTAAGTTTATAGACTCAGAAAGTACATTGGGCCATTTGGAATCAGTAGCAGAAGAAAAGCTCTACCTGGAAAAGAAACTGTGTAGATGATTGGGTTTTACAGAAGTGTATTTGTCATCCCTACTCCACCACCACCACCCCCCTGCCGCCTCTGTAAGGTCTTAGCAGTTCAGAAGAGCACAGTGGCCAGGCTTTTTCATTGTAGAATGTGGTTGTCCTGGCTGGTAAGGATTTAAGGCCTTCTCCTCCCCACTCCCTGCCTACAGTGTTGTAGGTTGCCTAGTTGTCTTCAAGTCCAGACCACCCAAATTTGGTTGCATTCTTAATGTCACCACTTTAGTTGGGGGTCCATTGATCCTGAGGGGAAAGACACATAAGAGATTTTTCTAGGCGCCACGCTCAGTGCTACTTTCACTCTACCAGAGATTATGGCTGAATTGTGCAGTATAAGGTCTCCTGCCCTCTTCTGATGCTTTGAGGCCCCTACCCTGGCTGGCCACAGACCCAGATTGCTCACTGCTGAGACTTTCAGCAGTTGCAGCTGCAGTGAGAATATGGTGAAGGTACTGTTCTTGGAGATGTTGCCATAGGCTTTTTTCCATTTTGTTTCTTTTCAAACCTAACATGAACTGATGGTGACTCAACTGGGTGTGGCCCTTTCTTAGGCAGCATACACCACAGATACTCTTGAATCAAGGCTGGAGTCACTTCCAGAGCCTCTGAGGGGCACCCACTTCTGGCCCAAGACTGCAGGGTTGTAAATCAGGCTGCCTGTGGAGAACCTGTCTGGGGAGGAAGCAAGAGCAGTTTTACCTGCTGCTGAGGCGGTGGTCCATGCCTGAATTTTCCCCCTAACCCATTTCTTCAATATGAAGAAACACCAAACTATGTACAGAGAATTTTTTACAAAAGGCAAACCTTTTTTTAGCTGTGTAACCCACTCTAGTCTAACCGTCTGGCTGAATGACTACTAATAGAGGGTCATTTTGCTGGTGAAAGTCTCTATTATGACTAAGTTTGGACATTGGCAAAATTAAATGTTACAGTATTTAGAGCTGCTGTAGCTGTTCCTTAACAACATAAAATAGGATGAATCAATAGTATGTTAGCTGTCTTTCAGGTTGGTGGCAGTCAGTTAGAACATGTGTAATATTCTCTACCTGGTCTGTAGCTGTAACTGTGATGTACAGGCAAAGCAAAAATTAAGAGAAAACTTATGAAAACAAATAATGCAATGATATTAGGATATACACTTTTGTATTTTTATTCTTTATTCTTATATAAGGTTATTTGCTGGCTATTGTTGGCCTCTAGTTCAGTCTGTGTTATTTAAATTCTAATATATGAATTATTTGGATTGAATTCATGTTCGGGGCCACGTTGTTGTATGTATTGATGTACAGCCTTGAATGTGAATAATTATTGTAAACTATATTTTACGACTTTTTTTCTGGCTTTATTATATAAATTTTCTATTTGGTCAATGACTTAATCATATAATTTAATGAATCTGTTTATTCTTTTTTTTCCAAATATTTGTGCTTTAGGTGTAGCTACCGGATGATGAATTTTCCTCGTATGCTCGGTAGTCTTGTAATAAAAGCATGTAGAGTGTAGACGTTCGCTGGCGTGGCTCTTCCTTTGACCGCGGTCTGGGGTTTCCGGGGCGGGATCGGCGTCCGCGCGCCGCTCGTACGGGCTGAGGCCGGCGAGCCCCGCCGAACCCAATCCCGGGCTCCGCCGCTGGCCGTGCGCGTCGGTGCCGGGGCCACGCGGGGCCCGCTCTGGCCGGAAGGGGACACCACCGGCCGCTTTTCCGGACCGGAACTTCCGCCTCCCGCGTGACGCCGGGCGGGCGCTTTACGAAAGCGGACTTGTGGGCGGGGCAGAGCTCGGGGGGACGGTATTAAAGAACGGACGCTTCCGGCGGAGGGGAGCTGTGGCGGGGCTTGCTGGGATCATGGCGGAGAATCACTGCGAGCTGCTGCCGCCGGCCCCGGGCGGCCTCGGGGCGGGGCTGTTGGGTGGCCTGTGCCGTCGCTGCAGCGCGGGGCTCGGCGCCCTGGCCCAGCGCTCCGGCGGCGTGTCCAAGTGGGTCCGGCTCAACGTCGGCGGCACCTACTTCCTCACCACCCGGCAGACGCTGTGCCGGGACCCGAAATCCTTCCTGTACCGCTTGTGCCAGGCCGACCCCGACCTGGACTCGGACAAGGTGAGGGCCGCGCGGGCCAGCCGGGAGGGTCCGGGCCGCCCTGGCCTGCGGCCCGCCGCATACCGCCTGCTCGGCGCGGAGGAGACCTCGGCGGGAGCAGGCCACTCTCCTCGGGCTCCGAGCCCCGTTCTGCCTAGTCGCCAGCTCGACCCCGTCTCCCTCCAACTCCCTGTCCTGGGCCGGGGAAGGAGAGGATGGCGCCCTGGCACCCACCGCCCTCGAGGATCCCCAGTTGCTTTACCTTGGGGTGCTTCTCTCTCTTGCCCTCTCTGCGCTTCGGTGGAGGAGATTTCCCAGACCCCGGACTTTGCTTTGGATCTACTTTCTTTTTCTAACTAAAGTCTTCTGCCCAGGGTGTGCGAACACCTTCTCTTCTCGGTCCCAGTGTACTTGCTGGCTCTGGAAACACAACACTTGGGTTCGTCTTTCCTTTCACACTCCGGACGTTTGAATTAACGTCGGCGTGGGGGTTGACACGGGAGGCCCTCCTCTCCCAGTGACTTGCATTTAGAGAGTTGGCGCTCCATCCTTTGCATCCACAACACGCACCCACTCAGAAGCTCTTAGAAGGTGCCATCCGTTGTAGGATTTTCCGAAGGGAATACTG
Source organism: Daubentonia madagascariensis (assembly GCA_023783475.1). Lineage (NCBI taxonomy): Eukaryota > Metazoa > Chordata > Mammalia > Primates > Daubentoniidae > Daubentonia > Daubentonia madagascariensis. Next base: position 2,272,231 of record JAKFHU010001581.1, read on the forward strand.
CTCTTATTAAGGGGTGGCTTAGGATGTCAGGGAGAGGCCAGGTAGGGAATCTTTTTCAATCTGCGTTCTAATTAGCTTTGTTTTCCCACTACCCTCGCAAAAGGGTAGAAATTCCCAGGTTAGTTGGCAACTTGTCTTTCATCACATTAAATGTGCATACTATAATTTGTAGTATTACTGCAAATGGCAATAGAAATTATTTTGATTATTACCATTATTTTACAAGAGTTGTGTGGCAGAGGGAGTAGTACAGGGTTGAAACTCTGGAAAAAGTGTTTGAAGAAGAGTTGTTACCTATATTTACTCTAGGCAGTTCACAAGCTGTGTACTAACTTTGCTGGGTCTTTCAGTTGAGCCTGCATAATTGCACTTGGCTTTGTGCCTTGCCAGCCTGACATTGCTGTGCATGAGGCTTCCCAGAATGATTTGGATCCTTCTTCAAGTTTGAGAAGCATGACAGACCATTCTCAACGTGGCATGACCTTATGATCAGAAAATGAGAACTCTTGAGTTACTTCAGAACCACCCATCATGGGTAGAAATCAGGGTTTTGAGATGCTGACGCTCCTGTGGCACACCTTCCTCCCCACTCCCCCACCCCCAGCTGTTTCCATTGCTCATTTGACCAAACTCTCTTAGAGAATTGACCTACCAGAAAATGACAGTCATCTCCAGGATAGGAATAGGCTTTTGTTAGCTATTATTTTCCTTTTATAGTACGGGTGTGTGTTTTACTGTTTGGTTTTTCTTTTTGAACAATGTGTCTTAGTGGTCATTTGCTTGCCTTTCTACTCAAGCGTTCCTGTTTTGTATGTTAAATTAGACTTTAAATTGCTCTTGTCCATTGGGTTCTTTTGAGACAATGGCTGTCTATTCAGCCCTGGAACAGTTGATTCTGAGCCGATTAACTTTAGCACAGTTAAGGCAATTCATCCCTTTATTTTGCTGTCTCTTAAGACTACTTTAACAATTATGCTTTACTGTAGGAATCCTGGGAGGGGGGTAGTTAATCTGTCAGAATATATCTGTGTCGTAGCTGCCTTTTTCATCATCCATTTAACCACATTTGATTTCCAAATTGTGAATCCAAAATTCAGAACATGAAGGTAATATAGCAGATACAGTCTGTGTCTTGTAAAATAGTTGATAGTAAATAAGGCTAGTTTTAGTCACAGATAATTTGCCAGAAATAGTACTGCTAATTCACATTAGTCATATTACTAAAGTGTTTTATTTCAAATGAGAAAATGTATAAAATGCTCCATGTTCTCATTTTTTTTTTCCTGCCTGTGGTTCTGATGAAAGAATGTCCCAGGAGATTCCTCCTAGATAATTAAATCCTGTGTGAGGAATCTGAGGAGGAGGGTGGAAGGGAAGGGGTGTCAGAAGTGGGAGGTCATTAATTACATGGTGAAAGACAAACAGGACGTTGATTCAGGTGTAATGGTCTCCAAGCCCTGACCTCAGTTGAGATTAATGAAAGGATATGTGGCACATACTCCTAGAGTTGAACTTCAGTGTGGGCCTGGTGGAAGAACCCCTGCCCAACATTTTACTAGTGCTTATTGAGCACCTGGGCTTGCAGAATGTGGTGCTCTGGATAGGAGCTGGGTGGGAGATTTAAGGGGGAGAGATCCCCAAGTAGCTGCAGAACTTTTCGGGAGCCTGAGGGATCAGGAGAGCACCCTGCTAAAGCAGACTGTCTGGTGGGGAGGGAAGCTTGTAGATAAACAGGTTGTTAGGGAGAATGCGGAATGCCACACACATCAGGGGCTGGCTTGACTGCCCTCCCAGCCCCACATTTAGGCTTCTAGGCTGCGACTGCCCCCTCCAGGTCCTCAGGGCCCAGCTTGCAACCCACCGCCTGCCATGACCCAGTGTCCCCAAACCCTTAGCCTCTTGTCTCAAGGGCCAAAGGGCAACTCAAGGCCCAGCTGGGTGTGAATGCTCACTTCCTCCTGGGACTTCCTCCAGCGGGACTGTGGCTGTGTTGTGCATTTCAGTATCTGCTCATCTGTGTCGTTTTCTCTTCTGTGTTGTCCTTAGGGGCAGGCCAGATGGAATACTCCTTCCCAAAGTCTTGATTCATTTTTGTTGTGTTTCTTTGTACTCTGTGCCACCTGGCCCATAGGCATGGTTGAAAACAAAGTAGAGTTTGTTGTTTCTAGCTGAACCAGCCCATGCTTTAGTGTGGAGATACTTTGGGAGTTAAAGGGAAACGGGAAATACTACTACTTTATGTTTGGGAACCAGTCACTTTGAGGAGGATTTGAGGAGGGTTCAGTTTCTGCAGCTGAGCCAGGCCTGGAGAAGACTGCTGGTTGCACATGAACTTTTGCTCTTTGAACAGGACCATTGTCCCAGCTTCAGTGTTGCAGACATGGTGGCATTTGATGGGTCTCTGAGAGGTGGGGCAGTCACAGTGCTTCTAAAAACAGTGCATTCAGTGTTGGGAAGACTTTTAGGGTTGGAAGGATAGGAAGGAAATTTTACAGATAGGGCTAAGTGATGGGGAGTACTGTCTTTGAAGCTGGTTGGCAAGAGAAGTGGGGATCACTTGGAGTGGAAATGGCAGGTTCTGTTCTGTGTAACTAGTGCTGGGGAGAGTTGCCTTGGCCTCAGCGTGAGGCCATGAGTGGGTGTCTGAGACGCTGATGCATTTTGTTTCACACTTCAGCTAAGGGCATGGCACTGAGCATGTTCTTCACCCTGACTATGAGCTGTGGTTTATTCAGGATGTGAGCGCGTGGTCCCTGCTTGTGCTGGGGCCTTCCCACCCCTCCCCCGCTACAGCAGGTTCTTGTCCTCAGTGAATCTGTGGTCACCTCTTTACAAGGCACCTCATTTGAAAGCCCCTCTGACCTGAGCCAGGCCATAAATCAGAGCTGTAAGTTCCTGAGAAAAGGACTTGCTTTTTGTGATAAAAATGAACCTTCCTGAGAAGAGCTTATTTTGGGGCATTGAACACAAGCCTGTGGGCTTCAGGCTTTCTTGCCCTTGGACACCTGAAGCTGGCCAGGGCGAAATGGTTTTTGTCAGCTGCCAACTGCTCTTGTCCAGCAGGGCAGTGACTGCTTTTGGTTGATACTCTGGTCCACCTGCCAGTTTTTGCAAGTGAAGTTTTATGGGAACACAGAGATGCGCATTTGCTTACGGATTTTGTATGGCCGCTTTTGCTCTAAAAGCTCAGCATGGAGTAAAACATAAAGCCCAAAGTACTTACCATCTGGCCCTTCTCCAAAAGCGAGTGCTGGCCCTGGTCAGAGTGTACAGCAGCAGTTGTGGTGGGGGTGCCCAGTGCCCTGCTCTCCCCAGCCTGTCCTAACTGGTGAGTGGCCCAGTGGGTGCAAGCAGGTGCTGACGGCTCCTTTGCGGAAACCTGTGGCACTTTGGCTCTTTTAGCAGGTCCCTCCTCTGCATGCTCCAGTCAGTGGTCATGAGACCTGTGGCACTTTGGCTCTTTTAGCAGGTCCCTCCTCTGCATGCTCCAGTCAGTGGTCATGGGCCAAGGTGTTTAAAATCTGCTTGGCACTGTGGGAGGGTCCTCATGGCCAAGGCACCAGCAGGCCACCTCTGCCCTGGGACACACTCACTCTTACCAGGCTTTAATTGCGCAGCTCTCCCTGGACTGCAGAGCACCCAGAAGGTTCCCTCTGGGGTTGGTGTGATGGAACGTTTTCCTTGGTGGCAGAGCTAGACTCGAGGAGCCTGGTTTTGACTCTGCCTGTCCGTTAGCCTGCTGTGTGACTTGGGGTGAGTTAATGCACCTCTCTGAGCTTTAGTTTCTTCCTCTGTAAAGTGAAGGTGATACCCCCTCCTGGGGTAGTTGTGTGAATTAAGGGAGATGATGAGTGTGATGCCTGCCCTGCCCGGTGCCTGGTGCTGGGTTGGCTCGGTAAGCAGACACTACTCCTAGTGGTCTTTATTTCATTTTTGTACTTGTTTTTAGAAAGGATATACCAAAAGTGCTTTTTTCTCCTTATCGGAGTTTATTTCTGTTAGTGTCTACACTCATCCCCATAAACCTCAGGGTCTGGGCCAGGGAGCTCATGGCAAGCAGGGCTGGCGGCCTCTGCCAGCAGCACGTGTGGCCAGGAGCCACCTGCCTTGCCGGTGCCCTACTTCCCCCTCCGCCCCTTCACGCACCATCCAGTGCTCTGGCTGGCCTGAGCAGGACAGGCCTCTGGAGGGCAGGTGCCCAGCTCTGGGCACCAGAGCCTGTGCCATGGGGAAGGGGCAGGGCTTCCTGGGCAGCCACTGAGTTTTCTTGCAAGAAACTTGATGCCTTCAAGCCTGGAAAATGCAGCCCCGCGGCTCCAGACCTGTACACCGGTGTGTGCTGGTATGACACCCAAGGGTGGGTGCACCCACATCCCTCCTCAGCGTCGTCCTTCCCCTGGTGGGTTCTGGCTTCCTCCAGGGTGTGAGTCAGGCTGGGGTGGCCATTCTGGAGGTAATGCTCTGGGCCAGCTCTTTGCTGCCCATGGGCCCTATAGGGTTTTTGAAACAGGTAAGAGAGAGACTGGCACCGCTGGGCTGTGGGCAGTCCTCAGGGAGGAGAAAGAGGGTGGGCGAGGGAGCAGAGGAGCCACAGGCTTGCCCTTCCACCTGCAAGAAGGAAGGGAGGACTCTGCCATCGATCTGCTGCACGGGCATGTGGGGACAGTGAGGCCTCCTAGCAGGAAGCCAGCAGGGCAGTGACTGTGGGGACAGCTGGTCAGGAGGGCTTGGGCACCTTACAGGCTATGTGTGAACCCCTGGCTGGGGTATCCTGGCTGCAGAGTGTCCTGGGATGGCTGTCCTGCCTGCCAGCACTGGGTGGGTGGAGCTTGGGGACTGGGGAGGCCTCCAGGGCCACTTCTTGGGGTGTTTGCAAGCCAGGGAGCCTGGATCATTCCTGTGTGGGGCTTCTGCCCCTGCAATCACGTTTCTGCCTGTTTTCTGTTTTGTTTTATTTATTTAGTTAGTTAGTTAGTTGAGGCGCAGGGTCTTGCTCTGTCGCCCAGGCTGGAATGCAGTGGCGTCATCATAGCTCACTGCAACCTCCAACTTCTGGGCTCAAACAATACTCTTGCTTCAGCCTCCTGAGTAGGTGGGACTACTGGCGTGCCACTACACCTGGCTAATATTTCTAATTTTTTTATAGAGATGGGGTCTTGCTGTGTTGCTCAGGCTGATCTCAAACTCCTGACCTCAAACAATCCTCCTGCCTCAGCCTCCCAGAGTGCTGGGATTACAGGTGGGAGCCACTGCGCCCAGCCTCGCCTGTTTTCATTTCTAACGGGTTTTCTAATGCCAGCAGCTTTATCGTAAGCACACACTTACACCAGTGTGGTAAGGAGCGTGATACCTGCTGGGGACTCGTTTGTAGGCTTTCTGTAGCTAGAGTGTCCCTAGAGAGGAAGCCACCTGAGAAATGCAGTGGGTGGACATGCCCTTGCCTGTGACATGGATGTTCACATCAGCTGCGACCTGCACAGGTGGCCTGGAGCAGGGGCAAGCAGCACCTGCCTGACCATCACCTCCCAGCCGCAGGCTGACCCAGTGCCTGCTTTTGTCTGTGGCACAGTGGTGAGACCTCTGCTCCTAAGAGGGTTCCTGCTGCTGCAGAGCAAAACGGGACGCTCTGAAACAGACCTCAGACCAGGGAATTGGGAGGACCCACCTTTGGTGAATTTGAAGCATGTTTCTTCCCAGAGAAGCCCCAGGAGCCTCACATGTGGGGTCCAATTCCTGAGTCCACTCGAGTTTGCTTCTTGCCAAGCTTCCTTTGAGTCATGTAAAGCACTGACATCCTAAATTCTAATTTCTAAGCTGAATCGAGTAGAACTGTGGTGCCATCTGGGGCTGCGGAGGCTTCCTGGGGGTCAGGGCCCTGAGGTCTGGGAGCGGCCCGGCACCGTGCTAAGGGTTGGGGTGACCTGGAGCTCTCACTTCTCCTCTGTTCCCCGTGCACCAGGAGCTTCTCGGATCTCTGGGTGTGCACGGGGAGTGTGGGCACCAGTGCAGGGGAGTGGAGTGTGCTGGCCCTCCTGGACTTCTGTGGCACCGTGGCTGGGTGAGGCCTAGGTGCCCTGGAAAGGGGTGCAGGTGGGCAGGCAGTGGCCCGGGGTCCCAGCCCTGCTCTGCGAATTGGACAAGCCTCCTTAGTGTCTGGGCCTTGGTTTCCTCATCTGTGAGTAGTGATGTCTAAGGCCTCTTGTGGGTCAAGGATACCATAAAATAGAAGAGAGAGCAGAGGTGAAGGTTTTGTGTGTGAATTTGAAACAGAGTCACCTGAAATGGATAATTTCAGAGTGAAAACTAAGTATTTCTAATTAGGTTGATTCCAGATATTGGTGCACAGAAAATTCTTTGCTTTTGCATTTAGATTTCAGTGGGGAAATTTGACAGAATTTATCTCCCAGATTTGGCTCACCCTCAACTCTCTTAATTTTAATTCTGCTCCAGTGGCCAAGCCTTTTCTGTCGCAGCACAGGGGTGCTTGTGCTTGTGAACACTGGGGTGTGACCGCTGGAGCCTGGTACACACATCCTGTAGAGAGCTCCCGGGGCCAACATGGGGCGTGCAGCAGAATCATTTCCAGTGTATAATCTGCATGACGGCCTGATGTGCTCCACCCTCGCTCATCACTATGTTTTCAAGGCGCGTGGCTGTGTTGAGGGACGTGGCCTGGGGGACAGGTGCCCTGCTCTACCCCCGGTGCTCTGCCAGGCAGCAGCATGGGGGTGGAGGGAGCCACTGCCAGGGTCCGACTGGCAGCCAGGGCTTGTGCTGCACCTCCCTGAGCACTGCTTTTCTGACCAGAAACCCAGGCTGAGGATGCGGCACTGGGCTTGGGGAAGGGGTGGATGGGGGCCCAGCGCACCCTGCCTTCAGGAGGCACACTTGCTGGTGTCCAAGCAGGTTTGTCTCTGGAGCCTCCCTCCGTCTAGGGGCTGCTGGTCAGGGGTCTCCTGGGGGTGCTCGCATTGTGGGCTTAGCCCTATCTATGCCCACTCACTCCTCTGAAGGAGACAGCTTTGGGCACCTGCCCCCAGCTTGGCCATGGTGCTGTCCTTGTGGCCTGGAAACCACCCTGCCCGGCCCGATGGCTGGTGACTCAGGCTCAGGTTGGTTTCCCCTGCAGACAGGTGGCTCAGCCTCGCAGGTGGGCCCACTCGATGCCAACTTGGGCATAGTCATGAGTAGGTCAGACGCTAATTCAGTGAGAAGAGGGGCAGGTCAGTAGAGGAAAATGACTTGTTGAGAAAGCAGTCTTAATTCTGACTCACAAAAAAACAAAACAAACCTTCCCTGCTGTATAAGTGTGGCACATGCTTGTTATATAAATCATGGGAGGGACCGGGAAGAGGAAGGAAGAAGAAGCTCCCGCATGTCTCGCCAGCCAGCCGCAGTCTCTTGGTCTGTGTCCCGGCTGCCTTTCTTCAGAGCCTGTTTGATTTTAGGAGTGTGGCCACACGAGTCTGCTTCGTGAGGTTTTCCCTCCACGAGTTGCAGGTGCTTGGAGCAGCGTGCTGGCGCCTGTGTGGGCAGCCGCAGGGGCTGTGCCTTGGTCCTCCTCGGGCGCTGTGCTGACACCCCCAGGTAATCCCTCACTGCTTTTGCGTGTGTGAGCCTGAGACTTACATTCTGAATTTTGGATGTTTTGTATTTCTATATTCTGTATTTTTCCTTATTTCTGCATTAGGGTGGAGGCCCCGAGCTGCATTATCCACATTAGGACATGAGGTGCTAAGGGCCCTGTGTATGTCCCTGTCGGGCTGGGCTGGTTAGCACTGTCCTTAGGTGCCGGCGCCACAAGCAGCCCTGGCAGACGCGAAGACAATCTGGAGCCTGTGGCTCCCCGAGCTGGGAGTACTGAGAGACTTGGCCTACGTGTACATTCACATGAGGGTCAGGCCTCAGCACAGATTAGTCCCAGTGGGATTTTGGGGTCTTGGGTTAGGACCATGACCTTTGGTTAGGCACTTCTTGTAGAAGTTGAAATCTCCCACTGAAAGCAGTTGAAGAGCTTCCCCATGCACTGACCCCCATCCTGACACTGCAGACCCTGGCCTGCCCCTCTGCCCAGGCAGCCAGCCTGGTTTCTTAAGGAAGCCCACCCGGTTGGAAGGAGTCCACAAGAAGAAACAGGCCAGAGAGCTCTGATGTGACACCACAGAGGAGACAGTTTTAGAATTTCCCTCCAGGGGCACAGCCTGCCACGAGGTGAGCCCTTGCTCTGCTAGGGTCCTGGGTCTGTGTGGCCTCAAGGTGGGTGTGGCCTCTCTGGCTTCACTCCCTGAGAGAGCAGTGGAGGACGGCTGCTGGCCAAGCATCCTGCTGGCCGAGGAACCTGGGGACACCCTGAGATCTTCAGGCTCATAAATTTGAGCTATGTGGTAGGAATGTGGTATGCTGAGGGTCCCCATCTGAAGCCCACTCTCGTGGAGGCTGGCCTGAGCAGTAGGTGTGTCTGGAGTGGCCGGTGGGTTCTGGAATGCCCCATCAAGCTGGGGTATGTTCCTGAGGGCGGGAGGGTGCTTGCTCTGGGCAGCCGGGTCTTTGTCCTGCATCTGAGGGCGTGACCCCAGCTGTCACCAGAGGTGATCTTGGCCACGCTTTCTAAATCAGCGTGAGTGCCCCGTAATGGCTTCCTCTGAGGTTTTGGGGAAAATATTTTTATATTAAAAAAAGAACAGGGGCTAGGCATAGTGGCTTGCTCCTGTAATCCCAGCACTTTGGGAGGCTGAGAGAGGAGGATCACTTGAGGCCAGGAATTCAAGACCAGCCTGGTCAACCACAGCAAGACCCCATCTCTACAAAACATAGAAAAATTAACTGAGTGTGGTGGTGTGCACCTGTAGTCCCAGCTACTGGGGAGGCTGAGGCAGGAGGGTCACTAGAGCCCTAGGGTTCGAGGTTGCAGTGAGCTATGGTTGAACCTCTGCACTCCAGCCTGGGTGACAGAGTGAGACCCTGTCTCAAAAAAAAAAACAAATAAAAAGAATAGGGATTCAAGTGTAAAATTCATGTGGATTTTTAAGATAAGCCACAGACTGTTGGAGGGTCGTTTCAGGCACGTAGAGTGCTGCTTTAGCTGGCCCCTTGCTGGACAGAGACAAGGAGCCAGCCCGGGCCTCACTCTCCTGGGCTCTGGCTCTGCCCTCCCTGCCTCTGTGACCAGGGCACATGGCTTCCTTTCCCTTGGGGTTTGTCACACCCGCCAAGATGGGGCCATAAGCCTAGCTCTGCCTCCTTGACAAAGGGGGTGTTGGGCTGGAGTACAGACTGCAAAGCTGGAATGAGCTCAAGGGTCATCTTGGCTAAATGTCTCATTTGACAGATGGCCCTCCAGTGATTGGCCCTCCAACTGCTGCACTCTACCTGCCACCAGCCACTCCTGGGTCCTGGCCCCAGGGCCTGAGCACTGTCCCCTTGGGCTGTACTGGTGGGTGTGTTTGGGGTCTCTGTGGGCTCCTGCCCTGGCTCCCGGTGAGGACAGCAGTAGGTATCTTGGGCCCTTTTGGTCCATCTTCTGGGCGTCTCTGAGGGGCTGTTCCTTTAAAGTCTCTCCTGAATTGGATGCAGGTAGGGGTCCCCACACAGTGCCACCCTGCCCTTCCCTGGATGGCTGGGCATTCGGCATCCAGGCTGCTGGCCCCTAAGCACAGGGCACGGGCTTGGACCAGAGGCTGCACTGCAGTGTGTCGGGAGGGCTCGCCGGGGCTCACCGGCCCTGGGTGCTGGGTCTCCAGAGCCCAGCCCTCCGTGGTCAGAAGTTCGTGTATAGCCAGCAAGGTCTCACTTCCAGAGCCCTGCGGAGGTGCCATTGCCCCAGCTGGTGAACTTGGCCTTGAGAAGCCCCACGCCCCACGTTTGGATGCATCCTGCCCCTGCCCTGGGCCGGTTGTGCTCTAGGTTGAGAGGTCAGACCGCAACAGGAGTTCTTGCAGAGCACCAGCTAGAAAAGCCACCTCCTGAAGGGGCTCACCTGCCCGTACCCTTGTCCTTCCAGCGTCACAGGCCTGGGTCACCATGGGTGTCTCCCGCGGCTCAGTGCACCAGGGGCTCTCGGTACTCTCTTTCCTCCTCTGCTGGGTCCCAGTGCCCAGCAAGGTGCCTGGTCGCTGTCTTTGCCAAGGGGTCCTTGCTCACCACCTGAGCGCTGGTTGCAGGTACGGGACATGGGCCTGGGACACTCCTGGAGCTCATAGCTGCCTGTGAGGTAAATGAGCTGCCCCCGTTCTGTTTTACTCATAAGAAACTGAGGTGTGGGGTGGCCTGGCCTTGAGACCATGGTCTGACTGAGGGGCTCCCTGGGGGTGTCCGGGCAAAGATGAGCACATCACCATCTGATCTCTCCTTGACCTCCAGCCTGTCGAGGTGGCAGTGAGTGTGAATGATTGCTGAGCACGGTGGTGCGCAGATGTCATGCGGGGACACGTTTGCAGTGGCAGCCCTGGCCCTTCCTCTCCAGACTTTGGCCCCTTTGTGGGAAATGGTGGCCTTTTTCCACCAGTCAGGCAGGACTGCCAAAGCATCCTTTTTCTGGAAGCTGCTCTGAGTGGTCTCAGGCTTTTCTTGGAGAATGTAGGGGTCTGAAGGGTTGGGAGAAGAGCCTGGGGGTCTGGGCTGGGAGGCAAGACCCCGGAGGGGCACCTCCAGGACTAGCAGTGCGGGGCCCTTGGGATGGGGAGGCCTGGGGCAGGCTCAGGCCTGTGCTTCCTGAGACGGGTGGACACCGAGGGTGGAGCTGGGTGGTCTGTGTGTCGAGGGGCCCATAGGAAGGGAGAAGGGGCATGGAGGTGCTTGGGCCACCAAGGCTCCCAGTTCCAGCACCCCCGTGCCTGCAGCCCTGATTGATTTATCTCAGCCACAGAGCTGCTTTATCCCTTTGAGCCAAGAAAAGCTTTTGTGGTGAGCTTTGAGAAAAAACTTTTGGAACCACCCGGTTTTACTGCCCAAACTGCAGAATTTGGTGTCCATGAATGAAGAATAGGGTCCTGACACAGGCTGTAGCGTTGTGGTTAGGACACCTCCTGCCTCCCCATGTCTCTGGGCTCTGGTGCCCATGGGCACCCTGTGTCCAAGAGGTCCGGGCTTTTCTCCCCCCTCAGTGATGCCGGTGGTGTCCTCCTGGGGCCTGGGTGTTCTCTGTGGAGCCTGGTGTTCTCTCGGCCTGCACCTGCTGAGGGCCCCACATGAGCCTGGGGACCTGCTGTCTGGCTGGAGAGGCCACGTCCACTCTCTGATTGATTGTGGAGTTACTTTCTCTCCCGAGCGTTTGGCTGTGGGCCTTGCTGAGGGGAGAGCCGGGGAGGCAGGCCTGTGGGAGGAAGTGGGACCCTGCTTGTGGGTTCTGCACATGTGTCCAGGGAGAACCCGGGCACAAGGAGGGCCGGCCCTGGCTGGGGAGGGCCGTGTCTGGAGCGCCAGGCCTGCCTTTGAGAGCGTCTGGTGTAGGAGGATCTGTGCTGAGGCCACTCCCATGTGCTTCCTAGACGTGTGGCGCTGTGAGAAGGGCTCATCTGTCACCGCCTTAGCTCGGAGCAAATACAGGGAGGCCCTCTTGGTGCAAACAGAACTTACAACTTGCTGTAGACCTGAGACAGGACAAGGCAGCCTGGAGGCTGCAGCTGGCAGGGCGAGGCAGGACCACGTAGGGGTCCCCGAGGTGGCCCGGACGTGGGTCTGGTTTGGGGTGACCCTGATGCCTCTGAAACTCTTTGATGTCACCTGGCCTTGGTTTAGCTGCAGGAACCATTGGTTTCTCATCTAGGACTCACAGTGTCTTGTTCTTTATAGGATGAAACAGGTGCCTATTTAATCGACAGAGACCCCACCTACTTTGGGCCCGTGCTGAACTACTTGAGACACGGAAAGCTGGTTATTAACAAAGACCTCGCGGAGGAAGGTAAGTTGTCCTTTTGCACAGATACCTTAGCTTTGGCGGGAAGGGACCCAACGAAGGGTCCGTTTAAGATGTAGACCCCTGTATCCGGAGCCCCCTGCCAGGGAGCAAGTCCTGCACTTGCAGGGCTGGGGCTGAATTCTTGGTTGCCAAGGCCCTTGTTCCGTCCCAGAGACATGTCTCATGAAGCCGCCACCAGACAGACACCTGTGAGCCTCCTAGCGATGTGGGAGGACCGCCGTGCGGGAGGGTCAGAGCCACGCTCCCTGGGCATGGGGCTCCTCCCTGGCCACAGGCCCTTTGAGGGCTCCATATTTCAAGTGTCTAGTTAGTGACGCCTGTGGGGGTGGGGCTTCTCCCTGGGGAGGCCACCGGTTCTCACAGTGGTTTTGGCTGATGCAGTCTGAGGCCTGTGTTAGGGATGCGCCCACTGAGTCTCACAGGTGTGCCTCAACCCCGGCACGCCCAGCCTGCTTGAGGGTGGCAGGCATCTCTGCACCATCACCAGTTGCTGTGCCACATTCCAACTGGTCATAGCACATAGGGTCGGACACCCATGTGCGAGCCGCCTGGCCTCAGGCCTGAGGCTGGCCTGTCTATGTGCTCTGGTGTTGGCTTAGCTCAGAAAAGCCAGGGAGGCCTAGTTCCCGAAGGCCTGTGAGGTTGTGGGGCATCTGTGCTCAGGTGTGTCTCTGGTTTCTCCTGCCCTGGCCACTTCTCTGGAACGATCCTTCCATGCTTACTGCATTTCACTCCGCTTCTTTCCTGGGCTTTGGGGTCTGCCCCCTTCTCTTGAGTTCCACAGCCCCCCAGCATTGTTGGTGCTGTTGTCCAGGGTCTCTGTGCAGAGGCTATGAGGACACTTTCTGCCCACTTGCGTTGTCTCCTTTGGCAGTGAGCCGTTTTTACACACACTGGTTGCTTGGGGGTGACTCCTTTGTGTTCTGTGTGTAGAGCTGTACGATTCCAGGCTACCTACCTGTCCCAAGTGTGGTTTGCTTAGCTCGGGTGCTAGATGCAGATCCAGCCCCCACCCAGTCTCTCTGGCTGCTTCAAACTAGCCTCTGACTTGGCTGCTTTTGAAGGGGAGCCTGGCACTCAAGCATCCAGCTGGGGTGAGATGCCCTGCAGGTGACGCTCTGGGTGCTAGAGCTTGAAGGCTGGGGACAGGGAGCCTGTGCTGTCCTGTGGGGCTCTGTCCCCAGTGGCCCTGTCCTGAGTAGGTCATTATGTGTTGTCCTGAGCTGTCACATCCTACATGCAGCTTCCCTTTGGAGGGGGCTGAAGAAATTAAGAATACCAGGAGGAATTCCTGAAGTAGGGTCCTTGGAATCTATTCTTAAGAATTCTGGGAGGTTTTGAGTTCCTAGGTGTGGTACAGCATAGACAACAGTCTCTGGGTGAGTCCTCAAGCTGGGAGACCCTCTCAGCCAGGCACAGTCTTGCCTTTGACAGGGGAAACTGAGCTGCCGAGTGACTCAGACATGTGCAGGAGGCACCTGGCCAGGCCTAGGCCTTAATGTGTTTCCCCGCCCTGTGGCCCGCAGCATCCAGCAGGATGAGCCAGCACAGGACAGGTGGCCTCCAGGCCATGGAGGGAAGTGCCAGTTGCGCTCCCCAACACACGTGGACTCAGAGTAGATGTGTGTTGACCTATCTTTGAACCGGCTGTTCTGCACCCAGTGGGTCATTTTCAGCCTTCTGCCCCATAACCCAGGGAGCCTCTCTGAGTGCCCGGGAGCCTCTGCAGAAGTCTGTCAGGATGGGGCCGGAGGAACTTCTGCTGGGCCAGGGCGAGTCCATGGCAGGCAGGGACAGGCTGGAAACATCTGTTCCTTGCTCTGCTCTGCTGAGAGTCACAGTCAGTTTTCTCTATTCCAGGAGTGTTGGAGGAAGCGGAATTTTACAATATCACCTCATTAATAAAACTTGTAAAGGACAAAATTAGAGAGCGAGACAGCAAAACATCACAGGTGAGACAAGTGACTAATGTGCCAGAAGCTTCCAAGGCATGATGCAAAGGTGTGGCTCACTCCCTCTGTTCCCCCAACTGACGGCAGCCTCCCTCTTGAGGCCTTTGGATGGGGGCTGTCCCTGACCTGATGACCTCTCTGTCATTGTCTTAGTGCCCGATGACCCTGCCCTCCTGCCTCCTCCCCTCGCAGGATCTGTCTGGCTCTGCCTAGCCCTACTTCAGGGAGCCCCGCTCCTGGGGGCAGAGACAGCGTGGGGGCGTCAAGCCTGAGAAGTGCTGTGGAGGAGAGCAGGGCCCCGAGAGGGGAGGAGGGGGAGGAGGGGAGAGCAGGAGGCCTCTGAAGGGGAGGGCATTCCAGGCAGGGGGATGGATTGGGCAGGGTGGCTACCCTGGGCTTCTATGCAGGACTTTGACTTGTACTAGAAAGGAGGGCGGGGCCGTGCCTGGAGGCTGGGCACACGTCCTGAGTGCTGACCCTTTGTCCTGGCCTCAGGTGGCCTCTCTGCTGCCCGTTGAGCCGGCATTGTTTGTGTGCTGTGTTTGGCACGGGTGGGTCTCAGGCGTTAGTGTTGTCACGGTGGCAGCTCTGCATTGAGCACTGAGCCCTCACCCACTAGTTCAGCTACTTGAGGAAGGTGCCGAGAAGTGGACACTGGCAACTATTGTCACCTGAAGGGTCTCTGTCTGCTTGAGACCCTCTCATGCCTCCCACGCTGCTTCCTGTGCACTTTCCTGCTATGCGCCGGGCAGACCCTGCGCCAGTGCTCTTGGCTGTGTGGAGGCTGGCTTAGAGTAGCTGGTCAGTGGCCGGGCAGGAGCACACCAGGCAACCTGCCACAGCCCTGTCCCCTTACTTGGCCCCGGGGGACGCCGGAGGAGGTGTTAGGAGGGGCTCCTCATCCGTGGGGCAGGAGACATGCCCTGGACGCTCCCGGGTCACCTGGTCCAGTTTGCCTCTCCCATCTCCCCTCGGGCCCAGCCACACCACTCACCACCTATGACCTGGGCTGTGCTGAGCCTGCCTCCCTACCCACATGGGGGAGGGCAGAGACCCTCCTCTTAGGTCCTAGCACACAATCACACCGGCAGCCAGTCTTATTCATTGTCTTGCAGATGAAAGCACTGAGGCTGTGTGACTGGGAGACCAGTGTGTGACTTTGTCACCACGTGTCCCTAGCATGAGTCACTGCCTTAACATCAGGGACCTGGGGCTCCTGAGGCCCTTCCCCCTTGATGTCAAGTGTCCTTATCTGTGTTCCACATCATGGTTGTGTCTCGTATGTGCAGGTGCCTCCTCTTGACTGAGTAGCGGGCCCATGAGGGCAGACCTGTGTCCGGGTGGCTCTGGGACCAGAAACCACTTGGAACGCAGCACAGTGAATATGTGTCAGGCAGGGGGGTGGTCAGGAGACAGATTCAGTTTTAGGGAGCCAGTTCAGCTGGGGCACGTGTCTGAGCCACTGTGCCTGTTTTAAAGCTTCCTCTAGTGGCAGGGAATGAGGTTTGTCCAGCATCGCCCTCCGCCCTCCTGCCAGATCCCTGCCCGAGGGTTAACTTGGAGGCTTCGTGTCGTCCCCGTGTGGAGCAGATATGGACACTCTGGAGTATTCCTGTCTAGCCACAGGTGCTCTGGGATTTCAGGAACATGACTCATTTTATTTTGGAATTTAGAAATAGAAATATTTTTGGAGGCAAATGAGGAAGCAGAAAACAGCAGCTGTTGCAGGCGTGTGTTTTGCTTTTGAGGATGTGTTTGGGGTTGCTTTGGGCCTCATCACCTGAGCTGAGAAATGGAGAGTGAACCTCGGCCTCACTCAGGTCCCCTGTAAAGCTTCCCTGAGTTGGCACCTGGGCAGGGCTGCTCGGCTGGGGATACAGGGAGTGGGGTGTGGTGTGGCCTGGTCTCACCTACGGCTGTGTTCATGCAGGTGCCCGTGAAGCACGTGTACCGTGTGCTCCAGTGTCAGGAGGAGGAGCTCACGCAGATGGTGTCCACCATGTCTGATGGCTGGAAGTTCGAGCAGGTGAGGGACCTCTGGCTATGCTGATGGCAGCCCCTGGTGCAGCTGAATTTTTCATTACAAAGGCCCCAGGTCCTCAGGGACTGGGTGAGGCACCCACCCCTTGATGGCTTAAGGAGATGCAGGGCTTGCTGTTGGTGTTCTCCGGGTCTGGTGGGCTCACAGACAGCTAGCCTGGGAGTTCGGGTGGGGCTGGAGGGTTTCCTAGGTCCTGCCCCTGGTCTCTGGCCCACGCCCTCCTTCCTCCTCCCTGATGCTCTCTCTGCAGCTTTTCCTGTCACTCCAGCCCATCCTTCCGGGGACTGCCTTTCTGTGCTTTGTCTGACCTCCGGTGTGTGACCTGGCCCCACCCTCCCAAGCCCACCGTGCTGCTGGGCAGTGGCATTCTGCCACCCTGCCTGGTGCCCTGCACTGCCCCTTGCCCACCTGTGATGGGGAGACGCTGCTGGGCTCCGGTTGTCTCTCCTACCTCTCTGGCCTTGCTGGCCTGCGTCAGGTCAGGACTGGGGGCGCTCGTGAGTGCTCCAGGGAGCATTTTGCCATGTCTGTGCAGGGTGCGCACTTTTCCGGGCAGCCTCAGCAGGAGGAGTGGCCCACACAGTGTGAGCTGTGCCGTGGCGCTGTGGCCTGTCATCAGGAGCTCCGAACCCCAACAGCGTGGTCTCTGGCTGGGGGGTGCTTATGTGCGATCTCGTTGCCACTGTAGCTGTTGAAGGCAGATACTGAGGCTGGGGATCAGGACCCTGTCTGGTCCCTGTCCTGACAGTTTCATCTGTTGCTTGCTTCTGTCCAAGGCAGGTTCTGTGCGTGGCTGAGGGGCCCTGCCAAAGAGTGTGGTTCCCCACGGCCCCTCCTAATCAAGCCTTCCCTTTTCTTTGAGTCTTTTGTAATAATGGATCACTCTGTGGAGTGCTTGGAGTCCCCCTTAAAATGTCACTAAAGACAGGTTTGGGCAGCATTTGCTTCCCACCCTCCATGCCAGACCCCTGCACTGGTGGGCAGCAGGTGACACCCTGGTCTCTGGTTGGGTGGCAACTTGTTGGTGCAGGCCCTGCCGTACCAGGGGTCGGGTGGGACCTTGTGATCTGAGTTTGCATGTTTCTCGTGCTCTGACCCCGTCAAAATTGTGCCAGAGACTCTCACAGGAACAGAGAGCTTCTGCTGGCAGGAGATCTCTGCCCTCGGGGGTGGCCCCAGACAGGGCTGGGGTCATGGGAAGCTGTGTCACAGGTTCAGGACCTGTGAGAGGGTCATCCTCACAGTGCCTGTGGCTCTTCTCCTGCTGTCTGGCTTTTCTGGCTGGAAGGGAGGCCCTCCTGCGTCCTGGGGCCTTTGCCCTTGGCCAGCGTCAGGACCTTGTCTGTAGCTCTTCTGGGTGGATCCCAAATCCACTGCAGAGAGTGGGTTTCCTCCCCCTTCTTGATTCTGACCTGCTTTGCACACTTGTCCCTCCCGGTCCATGCCAGTGAGACCCCAGGAACCAGCATCACGTGGGTTTAGTGAGGAACGCTCTTCCCTTAGGTGTAGGAGCTGGAACTGCTGGGCTGATGAGTGGCCAGGGAAGTGGGGTAGGCCCCCAGGGGGCTGTGGGCCCCTTATTTGGTTCCTTCTTTGTAAACCAGGAGCCCAGGGCCCTGTGAGGTGGCCAGACCGAACCCAGGGTCACCAGTGTTAGTGACAAGGCCAGAACGGGGCTGTGAGCAAGGTTTGCAAGTGGCATGCCCTGTGAGAGCACAGGGTCTCTGGCAGACGTGGCTAAAGGTGCTCCGATGGGGGGATACCCCCAACTGCTGGACCCAACGCCAGCGCCCCTGCAGTCCATCTTCCTGGGCTGGGTCTGGCACTGCCCACCAGATTGTCCCCGTTGGCACGGATGGTGGCAGCCTGCTTTGTGGATGGCTCTCCTGGCCTTTCGTCCTACACGTGCAGATCCATACATAGGGAGGCCACAGAGTGAATGGCTGTTTAGCCATTTTTTGGCTCGATAGCTGTCATTAATGTCGTTAATATGATTTTAATAGTTTCTTTTTGATTAATTTTTTGTTTAAAAGCACAAAAGTGCTTGGCGATTTCAGGGTGGCTGTGCGCCAGACACCTGGCTGGAGCAGACAGGTTGGCCCTTGGCCCCACGTGGCATGTCTGGTGGCCTGGAGGGATGTAGGGTGGGTTAGAGAGCCCAAGGGTGTGCCCACCAGGTCCCAGGCAGACCCACCCAGACTTGAAGGCACAGCTTCCCAGTGTGTCTTTCAGATTCTGTAGCTGGGCCGTGGGCTCCTCCCTCCAGATGTTTGGAGCCGCTGGCCTCCGCCTCCCTTCCCTCTCTGCACCCACCAGCTCAGTTCCTCGAATTCTCTGCCCTGCTGGGAGTAGGCCCTGGGGAAAACCTGGTGGCAGGTGGCAGGCACAGGCAGATATGGCAGGTCATCCTCCATGCAGGCCCCCCCACCCCCACCTTGTGCATACTCCGCAGCTCTTTGCTGGCCCCACTGTCCTCTGGCCTTCCCCTGGGGTGGTTGGTCACTGTCCCCTGTTGGACCAGCTAGAAATGCTGAGGAAGCTCAGTGTCCCTGCAGAGAAAGAGCCTGTTCGGCACACTGTGCAGTTACGTAGTGATACAGGTGTGTGTGCATGTGCTTTAACAGGTGTTTCAGGAATTTGCTTTCTGTCAGTTCCTTAATCACTTCCTGAAACTCGCCCCAGTTTCCCCGAGGGCTGGTGGTCTCTGCTGTGGCTGTTTGCCCGCTGCAGCTTTCCTCATGGTGGGTGTCCAGAGCCTGGGCGCCTGTCACACGGGGTCTCCCACATGTCTTCCTCCAGCTCGTCAGCATCGGCTCTTCCTACAACTACGGGAATGAAGACCAGGCAGAGTTCCTGTGTGTGGTTTCCAAGGAGCTGCACAACACCCCGTATGGCACAGCCAGCGAGCCCAGCGAGAAAGCCAAGGTACAGGGGCTGGATGGCCTGGTGCCTGGGGTGGCCGCTGGCTGGTGGGTGGAAGAGCCCACCTGCAGGGTGGGTTTTGGAAGGCTGTGTTCTTCTCAGAGCTTCCTCATTCCTTGCCATTCTCAGTCAGCCTGGTGTCCAGGTGCCCTGCTGGCCTGCTGGTCCCCCTCACATGACTCCTGCCTGGCTTGTCAGAGGCAGAGGCTCCTGTGGAATGAGGGGTCTCTGAACACAGGCCTCCCTCGGGTGAGCCCTGTGGTTCCCTCAGGCCACATGGCACAGCTCTCCTGGAAGTGTCCTCTGGGCCTGCTGGCAGGGATTGTGCTTTTAAGGAATGCTACTGTGGGCTGTTTTCTTGGGGGACCCAAGGCTCCTCTGTTCCCAGGGGATTGCCACCAGTGGTGACAGTCAGACAAGCCCTGCGCCCATTCCCCCGAGTGCAGGGACAGGCTCTTGGGGCCAGCAGCTGCCTCACGACATCCAGCGTGGTCTTGGGATTTATGTTTAGTTTGTAAAAGGAGAGTATCCTGCAGATTTTGGGATTCTTAGGCTCCACGGAGTATCAGCCCAGCATAGCAGCCGGACCTCATACAAACTGGCATGGGCCCCCTGCTGGGGTCAGGCCCTCTGTCTCCTGAGGAGGGTGGTGGCAGCCGGGAGAAAACACAGGGAACCACCAGCATCGTGGGCTTTTGAATTAGCCCTGTGGCCCTGCCTACAGGTGGCTCATTCTGGGCATGTTCTTAAGGTTGGGGCTCCAAGACAGACAGATGTATCTGTCCTTGCAGAATCTGGCATTGGCCTAGGCTGGCTCCACATGGCAGGACTCCTGGACCTCGGTGCCAGGCATGGTGGGGAGCCTGCAGCCTGCTGAGGGGCATCGAGAGGTTGGGGGATGTCTAGCAGGGCCTGGGAGGTGGGGACAGGCCTCTGTGGGCAGCCAGCCTGGCGGGGGTGAGTCGTGGGCCCACAGGTGACCCTGGTAAAGGCTCAGGGCATTGCCAAAGGGCCTTTTGAGTGGGTGCAAGAAAAGGCCAGGACTGGAAGGATTTTAACTGGTGACATTAAACCCAGGACTCCTGGGGTGTCCTCAGACTCTTGGCTGTGGCCTCCGGCTGGCTGCCAGCAGCAATTGTCATCATGGCTGGCAGCCACCTGCCCAGGACCGACCTTGTGGGTCTTTCCAGGTCTTCCTTGGGAGGTGTGGGCTCGGGAGCAGGTGGAGTCACCAAGCGTGTCTCCAGGAGGCCAAGCTGGCCGGGCCCACAGCAGCATTCTCACCACTTGTGACATAATGGTGCATCCTCGCTGTGGATGCCTGGGCCTGGCCTCCCGGTATGCTCGCTGCATATGCAGAAGCCAGGCCTGTTCTGCTGGTGTCAGACCCAGGGACGTGCTTCCACTGCGTCTGGGGTCTAGAAGGTCCCACCTCCCTGAGAGCCCCGAGCCTGGCCATGAGCAGGCTCTTCTCTCTCTCTCTGAGCAGTTGCGGGGCTCTTTTATAAATTGTTTTGTTTTTAGAAGCTATTTATTTGTGGACTTAAACAGTCTTCATAACCAAGCTCACCAGGGCTCTTTTCCCCCAGGTGGCTCTTCGGCTGTAGAAAGGACATATTCTGTACTGTGAGGAAGCCCCAAGTGTGACCCAAAATCCCTCTACTGTTGAAGTGTGGCCCTGTTTCTCTCCAAAAATACCTGGCTCTGAAGTGGGACGGCCGTGTAGCTTCTAAATGGGGCATTGGCAGCAGCTCCCTGGGAGGTGGAGCTTGGTCCAGGCCTCTGGGAGCTGTTGGAGGTCGGGGGCCAGATCTGGAGGACCGGTTTGGGGGCTCCCTGCATGCAGCTTGGTTGGAGCAGGGCGGCAGGTTCTACACGTTCTGCAGGCAGCGATTTGGTGGCTTCCTGGTACTCCCGGGTAGCCTTTCCCGCCATTCAAGTTGCAGGTGGTAGGAGCGAGGGTGTCAGAGCCCCCAAGGCTGTGGCCAATTTCCAGTAGAGGGATAGTCCACACACAGGCCCTCGCTCCCAACACCAGCTTCCAGGGACCCCAAACCACTGTCAGGCTGGAGAACTTGCTAGAAGGACTCACAGAATGCACTGAGAGTAGTTCCACTCAGGGTCACCATTTATTATAGAGGAATAGAGTCAGACAGGGTCAAGCCAGCCAAGGGAGATGGTGGGGCAGAGGTCGGAAGAGGCCTCCCGCTGGAGTCAGGGTATGTCCCCTCCCGTCACCCACAGGGCATTGCCTGCCCAAGAAGCTCCTGAGCCTTGGTGTCTGGGATGTTTCTGGGGCTCCCTCACGGAGGCATGACCGGTCAACAGACTGATTACTGTGCCCATGTGGCTCATCTCGGCCTGGACCCCTGAGTCCTGAGGCCCCACCCTCTGTCACCCAGCAGTGGGGCCTGTCCAGTGTGACCCATGGCCCCCAGGCCAGCAAGGGCCCTCCTGTCAGGATGGGCCCAGGGCTGGAGGCCACCTCCCAGGAGCCGAGGCCAAAGGCCAAGCCTTTTTTTGGGCAGGGTTCAGTTTCCCCTATGGGGCAGGGTGGGGCCAGCTCCGGAACTTTAGGGTTCAGGCTGCCCTCTGAGGGTGAGGCCCTGCCCTTGGGCAGCGACAGGCCCCTGAGCCCTTGTGCTCTCCTCTGTGGTGTGGTCCGGGCGTGGGGGTTGGGCCCAGGGCTCCTGAGCCTCGCTGCGGGGCTTCCCTCCCGTTTGCCGGCTCACGCCCTGCCGTGTCTTCTTGTCCACGATGTACGCTGCTCACCACGCCAGAGTGACGAGGAGGGCACAGGTCACCAAGGGAGTGACTCAGATTAAGTGTAGATGTCGTGGTGAGCTTTGCATCCTTGCGATTGATCCACGCACCGTAGACTTCCCTGACCCTGTGACCTGGCTGACCCTTGCCCTCAGTGCCCCGTGCATCTGTCCCGTGCCTGTAGTTGTTGAGAACCCTCCACGCTGGATGCCAACTGTAGATCCGCAGTAGAGCTGCCTGCTGGGGCAGGGGCTTTTGCTAGGACTCTGGGCACTGCACTGTCAATGTTCCTTCCACAACGCCCATGGGCAGGAGGATGGGCATTTGCTGCGATGGTGGAGAGCCCTTTGTGCCAGGCCAAGCTGTGGAGGTCAGCAGGTGTGGATACGGAGCACCTCCTGGGGGCCGGGCAGTGTGCACTCACTTGAGCCCACCAGCCCCAGTGAGCAGCCTTCCCTCCAGGCTCAGGCCACGGGCTCAGAGCCACAGGATGAAGGTCAGGCAGAAGATGGTATACCCCGATCTTGCACACCAGAGCCCAGGGTGTCCCTGCTCCACCTGAGCCTCCCAGGCCGGGGGATGCCATTATCTGCTCCTGGAAGCCATGTCAGCCACCTGGGCCTGCCCGCAGGGGGCTTGCCCTCGGGGTGCAGCCTCCCTGGTCCCCAGCTGGTCTCTGTGGTTGGACACAGGCCTCCCTGTGGATGGTGGCCCTGGGTGGGAGCGTGCCCGAAAGAAGTGGGTCTCACCTGAGCTCTGTCCAGGGCAGATGGTGCTGTCCCTGGCCTTGGGAGGGGAAGGACAGTGCCTTGACAGTCACAGGCCCTGGGGCTCCTGGCTGGGTCGACCCTGCTTAATTTTTCTAACTCCTCTGCTCGGTGCCTCCAGCTCCACACGGGGCTGGTGGGCGCTCAGCGAGGCAGCAGGAGGGTTGCACCATCACCCTGTGTCTCCTCCAGACATCCCATCGACCTCGGGATCACTCAGACTTGAGAAACTTGCCTTTTGTCGGCTAGGAGGGGTGTGCTGCCCCCACCACGGCAGGAGGCACTCTGCGGAGGCACTGGAGAGCAAGCAGGAGCCTTGGGCTGGGGAGTGGCAGAGAGGTGCTCAGACTCAGTAGGGACCGCCCAGGGACAGGCGGGGTGTTGGGGGTGTCGGTGGACAGGCAAGGAGCGACTCAAGAGAGAACCTGCCATCTCTTGAGCCATTTAGGACAAGCCTCGGGAGGTGAGCTCTTCCGCTGCCAACGGGCTCCCCGGGAGTCGTCTGGCAGGGGTTGCCTCGCCAAGTTGTGCCAGGCTGGGCTCGTGGTGTTCTGTCCTCTTGCCTGGTGCTTAATAGCCCAGATGTGACGTATGGAACCAGTCAACTCCCAGTGAGATTCACCAGCTCTAAAGCTCCCTGCCTGGGCGGTCCCCCTCCACCTGGCCTATGGGGCTGCTGCAGCTCATTTTGGGGGTTCAGCTGTGTTCGCCAGTGCCCAGGCCTGTCCTCAGGGAGCCCCAGCAGGCAGAGGTGGAGGCCGATGAGGGGTCGAGGCAGGTGAGGGGAATTCCTGGGAGGGCCCGGCGTATGGACGTGTAACAGCGTGGAGGGTGGAGGGTGTGGGCTGAGGGGGCTTGGAGAGGAGATGGACAGGTCCGGGCGGGGGCTGCTGAGGGACCTGGAGCCCAGCTGCACATGCCTGTCTGAGGCCTGGGATTGGGCTGGGCCGAGAGATTCGGGAGGCAGCCGCCTGTCAGGTGGATGGTGGATCCCCAGATGGCCTCTGCCCCCTCTGGATGCAGCAGCAGGCTGAGAAGCACGGGCAGGGGCCGAGGCATGGGGCCCTGAAAGGGAGGTGCAGTTTCCCTGGGCAGACAGAGCAGGGACTGCCATGGGAGGTCTCTGGGTCTCGCCGAGGAGCTGCCTGCCTCAAGGGCCATGCCCAGGTGTCTCACAGTGGGGCGGGGGGCCAACAGGCTTGCTGCTGCGAGGGAGGGTACGTAGGGACGAGGGGCTGATCTGTTTGGCACGGGCTGGATGGGGAGTGGTAAGCCTGGGTGGGGCCTGCATGTGGTGAAGGTGCAGGTGTGCAGGAGCGCAGCCGCCCACAGTGAAGACCCTGGACCTGCCTGCTGGGACTCTGGCCTGCCATGGCAGTTTCCTCGGGGCCCCTGGGCCGAGCCATCTGTGTCTGTGGCTGACTCTGGGCCTATGGGCTCTGTTCTCTAGAGGAAGCGCTTGGTCAGGGCCACTGCCCTGTCCAGGGCCTGAGCCCTCATTCTCTGCATTTGGTGTTTTTCAGATTTTGCAAGAACGGGGTTCAAGGATGTGAGGGACACAGTATTGACAGCTGAAGAAATTAACTACTTTTTCCCAAGATGCAATGAACTGCCTTGTCCAGGAAGCTTGGCTGTGAGAAGAAACCTGCTTTTGATAATTTTCCTAGAGATCTGGGTGTGAATCCTTTTTTGCTTCTGAGGTGGGTGGTGAGAGACGGGCCCAGCTGTCCAAGGCCAGGCGTCCCCACAGGGAGGAGGCACCATGGCCAGTGGGCACTGTCTCTGGGGGGCCTTGCTCTGTTTTTTCCAAGTGCCACGTGGGACCGAGGCAGGATGCTTCCACCAAGCCCGTGTGATCACTGAAGATGGTTTAAAGGACAGCGTTCTTGGTGCTACATGAACAGTCTGTAAAGGCAGCCTAGGCCTTCCTGGCAGGAGAGGCAGTAGCCGCATCGATGTCCAGCGCATGGGGCCTCTGGTCTGGGTGTCCACTGGTCACCTGCTCAGTGGCAGGCCCTGGTCCTCGGTTGGGGAGTCTGCCCTGCCTCCCAGGTGTGCTTGTGTGACGGTTTCTCAGCCTGGGCAGCAGCTCCTTGACAGAGGTGGCATCACCACTTCCCGGGCGTCGTTCCCGGAGCCTGGCCTCCTTCAGAAACAGGCTCTGAGCGCAGCCTGCTCGAGCCGGAATGGTCAAGGCTTCTCAATTTGTATTTTCCAGGTGAGAGAACTTTGTGTCCCTTTCTTTCAAGTGTGGGTCTTCTCCCCAGTGTTTATACTCTTCAGAAATGTCTGCAGGTGTTGCTTCGTTTGGATTGATCTGTTAAATCATCTAACGGGAGGTGGAAGTGTTGCCTCGCCCCTTCCACCTGCGGGCTCGTGGGGGAGCTGGCGCCCGTCAGTGCCTTGTCGCGCCTAGGACGGAGGTTGGGCTGGAGGCCTGTCCACCCGGCTTCTGGAGCTGAAACTCTGGGTTATGTTGAAAATTTGAGATGTTTACAGCGCATCACAAACGTCTCTCTCGCCAGCTCTCTCGTTTTCCTTGTATAACTATGCAGTCTTCTCTCTATTTCTGGGATGTTTGAGACTTCACACGACCTGCACGGGCTCCGCCATCTGACACGACGTTGGAGCTGCTAGGATCCCTTTAGGAACTGCTGCCCGCATGCTTTGAACACAGAGCTCTCAGCTGGTTCTGGGGACTTGTCCAAGTCTGGGGGATCTGGCTTGAATGAGTAAGCTCTTTGCTTCTTGGACTCTGGCCTTCCCAAGGGAGCTGTGCAAACTGAGCACTGGGGGCTGCCCACGTGTAGGTCCGAGTCTCTGACCATGTCTAGTGTCAAATGCTTCTGGAGACGCCCTGCCTCGGCCTCTTCTCCTTCTCCTTTGCCAATAACCTGATTAACCAAGTTCTCCAGCATCTAGGACTTACCTCCTTTTTGTAAGGTCTCTTGTATGTTGTTAAATGTTTGGCTTAAACAGTTTATAAAAGCCTCTCTACAGGGCAGGTGTCCTCCACTGGCTGCCCTGTCCTCCCCAGCGGAGCCCCCAGGGGGGGACGTGGCCTGTGGTTGGCATAGGGTGTGCTTTCTGGGGAGCTGCTGGCCATTTAGCAATGTTTGATTTATGACCTTGACATAATAGATAGGCTTGTGGTTTTTTTAATTTAAAGATATTAAGACTTAATTCACTAAAGTTTATTCTAAGGGGATATTTATACTTTTATACTTTTTTAGGTATCCGTATTTTATCAGCTTACAGTTTAATGCCTAAGTTTCCCCTGAAAATAGCAAATAAAATTGTGTATTTAAGAATGAGCATTGCAACTGGTAGTGTCTTAGAATGCACAGGAGAGCTCCTGGTGTGGCAGTGCCAGTGTCCCGCCTCAGCACAGTCAGTGGCTGGGGTGGAGCCGGGCTGTCCACATATCTGTCCAGTGGGGCTGACTCGGGCCAGGGCTGGTGGATTAGAGGTGGACAACTTGCCTATCTCTTGCTGATATCATGTCCCTATCCTGGAGACCATATACAAGTGACTTTTATTTTTTAAGAGACAAGGAGATCTTGCTATGTTGCCAAGGCTGGACTTGAACTCCTGGCCTCAAGTGATCCTCTTGCCTCAGCCTTCCAAGTAGCTAAGACTATAGGCGCCACCACGCCCTGCTCAAGTGACATTTTCTGAAAGCATTGATACCTCATGGAGTTCATGTCCAACACTCTTGTCTCTCCCCTTGGCCAGAGTACCAGGGTGGCTGACCTCGGGCTTGGGAGCTGCTCTCTGGGGCCCAGCACCCCTTGCTGCCCCTGCCGGCTGCTCTGCGGAAGCTCAGCTGCTAGGCTTCCTGTTCCTTGAGGGAAATTGCTGTTCCCAGTGTACCCTGGAGGGCTCTGGCTGCCTGAGGTCAGCCAGGAATTCCTTGACCCTGGGATGCTGGAGTATCTCCTGGCCTTGTCCTATTTCCAGGTGTGTGGCCGGCCCAGCTAGGCTGATGGGCCCATCCTGACCCCAGGTCCCTGGTGAGGACTGTCCTGCCCTCCTGGGCTGGGACGTGGGGTGGGGATGGAGTGGGGGGGCGTCTGCTGTGGGGTCGGGGGGCTTCCAGGTGCTCAGTGTGCAGTCAAAGGGTCTTCCAGTCACCTGGACCCTGGACCTGCCTTGCCCTTGGCCAGGCAAGCCATGGGCACTTGGGAGAGGCCTGAGCCTGGCAGCTGTCCCCAGTCAAAGCCAGAGCCTGTCTCCCATCTGAGCAAAGGCTAGAAGGAGCCTGGCTGGTCCAGTCTGGGTCCTGGGCTGGGCCAAGGGCCCTCAGGGCTGCTGGGTCTGCTGGGTGGGGGGGGCCCTGCCCCTCTCAGGCTTTGAGTGCCTGGCATAGCCTGCCTGTCATGGGGGGCTGGGAGATGGGGGGGGGAGAGCTCTTGAGGCAGCATCAGGCCGCCAGCCCTGTGGCTCCAGGAGGGCAGGGCAGGAGAGGGAGGCAGGGCTCGGAGCGTGCAGGTTCCCCATGCAGTTCCCCAGCCACTGGGCCTTCTGCAGAGGCCATGCCTGGAACCTTCCAGAGCATTGCAGGGGGCAGGCACCACCCCTCCTTGGCATCTCTCCCATCCCCTTCCCTGCATTTATTGGTGTCCAGGTGTCTCCCTCCACCTTCCGTCCTCCAGAGCTGGTGGCAGTGGCTGGCTGGCGCCCAACCCTGCAGATGCCCATGCCAACCGCAACCTGTGGGGCAGGTGGGTGCTCTGGCTTTGGGGGCCTCCCCTCCACAGCCCTGCCTGCCCCACCTGTGAGCACCTGGGTGGTGGTGTGGGGGGCATTTTGCCCTCAGACCATCCACCCCCTACACAGGTGCTCCCAGGCCTGGGGCTCGGCTCAGGGCAGGGCCCTGTGGTGACCCCTCACCAGGATCTGAGGCCAGAAGGGCTCCTGGCCCAGCAGTTTTCCTTCCTTGGGCTCCCTTGCTGATCATGATGCCTGTGCATATGTGTGGGGGGTGTGGTGTGTGGGGGCGTGTGTGACATGTGAATGTGGCTTTCCGGTTGCAGCCCCCTGGGAGGGGTGTCTGGCCCCGGTTGGCTGAGGTGGCCTTTCACTGTAGGCCCCTCCAGACAGCCCAGGGAGGGGGCTCCAGCCCTCTCCTGCCCACCATCTGTGCCCAGTCCCTGCCAGCCTGTCCCTCCAGTTTTTCCTGCAGCTGGAAGGGGCCCTGCCGCCGCCACCCACCTGCTTGGCGGTAGCGTGGAATGTTGCATTTGAGCTGCACCCCCGCCCAGGGTGGGAGAGGGAACATGTGACAAAACCTGGGACATTTCTCCTCCCAACATCTTTCTTCCAACACTAAGCTTAGTGTGAACTGTGAATCGCATGAAATAGACCTGTTTCCCCTTTTAAGCCTATGTCGCTGCAGAGAGTGTTCTGAAGACATCTGAGGTCTTTCCTGGGTCTGGGTGGGGGCTGGTGAGGTGGGTGGGGTGGAGCAGTGTTCTGGGAGCCTGGTGCCTGCCCTGTGTCACCCGGAAGCTGGCCCTCATCCTGGCCTCACCACAGAGATGCTGGGGGGCCTCCCTCCAGAGACAACCTCACCTCCTCTAACCTCCCCCGCCCAGGGGCCCCTGCTCAGTGGGGCACCACGGCCTGTCCAGCCCCCTTTGCCTGGGCTTCCATACACCTTCCCCACAGAAGTGGCCTCAGGGAACAGACACCAGGCTACCTGGGGGGGGGGTGGAATTCCTTGTGTTTTGTTCCTAACTGTGTCCCCAGGGCCAGTGCCCAGCAGGTGCTTGCTAAGTGGGTATTGATTCTTTCCCTGTGCTGTGCAGGGGCAGGCTGGCTGTGCCTCATGTACCTGGGCTGTGTGCACGGGTCTGTGTGTGGGAGGGGGGCTTGGGTGTGCACACGTGTGTGGGTGGCCGGCCTTACTCTCCCCCTCCTCCTGGTCTCCCTAGTGGGAAGGCCGAGATCGAGGAGTGGGGTGGAGGAGAACCCGGGGCACAGGGAGCCCCTGGACGAGCAGCAGGGTTGGGGGTGCCTCCATTGGGCTCCTGCCTCCTTGCATGGGGCAGGAAAGCACAGGGCCCAGGCACTTGCCCAAAGGGACAACTGCCATTGTCCTCCCTGCAGACGTCACTTAGAGAAGGCTGGGGTGATGCTGAGATGTGTGCATCCCTCCTTCACCTTTTTTCCTGCTTCGTCCCCCTCCCCCTCCCCCTCCACTGGCCCCTCCTCTCCCCAACCCTGAAGAGACACTGGCTGTCCTGCCATGGTCTTTCCACCTGTGTCTGTCGCTGTCCCCACTGCCCACACAGGGCAGCCCTCGGCAGACACTCAAGGTGAGGAAACAGAGCACAGGGTGGCAGCAGGGCAGCCTCCTGTGAGGGGGGCCAGGACAGGTGTCACAGGGATACTGTAGCCCTGGGGTCTAGTGATGTCCTTGCCCCAGGGTGCTTGCTGTGGCCCATTTCCCGATGGCAATCCAGCCCTCCCTGTCTTCCCCTGCCCGGGGCACATCTCCTCAGCCCCCAGGACCCCCCAAGGATCCCCATGCTGCAGCCAGTACTGACGCTGGGTTTTTATTGGAAGGTGAACATAAATAAAAATAACTGGGCACTTGAAAGAAGGGAGGATGGAGGGCTACTTACAAAGGGACACTGCAGGCCTGGTCGGGCTCAGAGGCGGGTGAGCAGTGCCAGGAGGACCAACAGGATGGTGGGGGCAGCCCGGCAGGGCGCCAGGTTCCGGTCAAGGGGCTGCTGGCCCCGGGGGCCTGGGTTCTGGCCACCTGACCTGGCCCGCTGGAACTGCAGCTTGGGAATGATCCGATGGATCCAGTTGTGGTGGGAAGTGACCCGGATGTAGACGCCGGGGCGGTTCTGGCGAGCACAGCCCTCGCCCCAGCTGATCACCCCAGCCTGCAGCCACGACTGGCCCACGAGACACACCAGGGGGCCACCAGAGTCGCCCTGTGGGTTAGCAGAGGCACCATCAGAGCCCACCCCAAGTTCAGCGCCGCCCAGAGGCAGCATCGGCAGGTACACACACCTGTGCTCGACTCTGCCCTGCATCCGCCTCTCCTCTCCCCAGCCTCCCTGGCCTGCCTTTTCTTGACTAAGGTGCCCATTTCTCTAGTGTCCCCAGATCACCTGCCCTAGTCATCTAGGGGAGGTGTGTTGAAAATGCAGTTTCCTAGGCCCCACCCCAGACTCACTGACTCTGACTCTCCTGGGGGGGGGGTTTCAGGAATCTGCTCTTTCAAAACAAGTTTCCCGGCTGATTAGATGCTCAGCCCATGCAGCTGGGGCATCATCCCACCTGGACTGGGGCCCAGAGGCCAGGGCTGAGTTCCTTGGCCGCGTTGGCCCCTACCTTACAGGCATCCTTCTTGCCCTCAGCGAAGCCAGCACAGATCATGTCGTCCTTAATGGTTTTGGGCTGGAAGCCAGACTCAGCATCTTTGCTGTAGAGCAGGTTGCACTTGGGCGTGTCAATGATGGGCACAGCCAGCTTCTGCAGGACCCGAGGGTTGGGCAGGTTGTCTGGGGAGGGGTGAAGCGGCCTGCAGCTCAGTGGGCAGTCTCTGTGAGTCCCCATGCCCTGGGGTCTTGGGAACCACTGCTCTGTCCCTCACCACTGTTGTTTTTTTTTTTTTTTTGAGACAGTCTTGCTCTGTCACACAGGCTGGAGTGCAGTGGCATCATCATAGCTCACTGTAACCTCAAACTCCTGGGCACAAGTGATCCTCCTGCCTCAGCCTCCTGAGTAGGTGGGACTACAGGCATGCGCCACCAGGCCCGGCTAATTTTTTTCTATTTTTTGTAGAGACGGGGTCTTGCTCTAGCTCAGGCTGGTCTCAAAACTCCTGGCCTCAAGCGATCCTCCTGCCTCGGCCTTCCAGAGTGCTAGGATTATAGGCATGAGCCACTGTGCCAGGCTTTTAAAAAATTTTATTTCGAGACAAACAATTGCCCAGGCTACAAGGGCAGTGGCGTCATCATAGTTCACTGCAACCTCAAACTACTGGGCTCAAGCAATCCTCCTGCTTCACCCCCGCAAGTAACTGGGATTACGGGTGTGCACCACCATGCCTGGCTAGTTTTAATTTTTGTAGAGACAGAGACTGAGTAGAGATCTTGTGTACATGCCTTTTCCAGGCATGTGCCCCATTCTCCCTGGCGCCCCCCTCACCTTGCTCACTGGGGCTGCCCCAGCCTGTGACCCAGCAGTTTGTGCCCGTCTCAAAGATGACTGAGGGGTCAGGCACGCACACGGGGAGGATGTAGTTGTTGAATGTCACTGGTGCCTCCAGCTCCACCAAGGCCACATCGGCACTGGAGGCCATGCCCCGGTACAGGGGGTTGCTCTCCACCTGCTTCACCCGGGCATACACAGCGTGTGGCCCTGGCTGCACCAGCTGCCGCGCCCCCAGCAGGACCTGGTACAGGGATGTTTCAGAAGTGCTGGAGGGAGAGAGCAGAGAGTTGACTGGGGGCAGCCCCACCTCACATGGAGAAGGGGGCTGGGAGGGGCTGGGGGTGCTCCTTTGCCCACCACAGTGCCTGGCACCTCTCTCTGCACATTATCTTCAGGGAAGTCCTCTGCAAGGGACCTGCAGTGGGGTGCGGCAGCTCAGGGTGTAGAACCTAAAGCCAGGCCACCTGGCCTTGATTCCCTTCACCTCTGGCCCCTGGGTGACCTTGGGCAAGTCACCTAACAAGTTTTCTGTGACTCAGCTTCCTCTCTGTAACATGAGGACACTAACAGTCCCTACCTGAAAGTCTTGCTGTGAGAGGTGAAGGGAAGGACCCCCCTCATGGGGTGTTGCAAGGCCCAGCCCGGCCTGTGGGCCTTGGGCAGGTGACCTACTCTCTCTGAGCCTGAGCTTCTGAATTAAGATGTGGGTTTGTAAGAATCACAGAGCTGTCAGGATGTAAGAAGCTTGGGAAACCCTGCAGGTCTGGGCCAGGGCAGTGGGGATTAGGTAGCCTGGCCCTTTGCTCAGGGATTGATTGCACAGGTGACTTTGGATGGGGTGAGCAGGAGGAAGGGACATTCTGCTCCAGTCCTTGGGCTTATTTGTTACCAGAGTCCTAGCCAGGAAGAGAGTGTCCTGGATTTGAGATGGGGGAGGCCAGGGTGAGGGAAAAGTCTGCCAGCATTCCCGGGGGCAGGGCCCCAGGGGTGGCAAAGTGCCTCACTGGCCAGACCAGCGGCCGGGGATTAGGCCCCTCTGGGCTGGCAGCCATTGCAGCTGGAAGTCAGCCCTGGGGTTGGACCTAAAGGAAACATCTGGCGGGAAGGCGGGCGGCGCTGTCCGCGGTGCTGAAGCGGAGGGCGCGGGCGCGGGCGCGATGACTCACTTGGAGAAGCAGTGCGCTGCGGTGAGGACCCACCGCTCCGTGATGAGGCTGCCCCCGCAGAAGTGGCTCCCGTTGTGCTGGATGCTGACCTGCCAGGGCCACTCGCCCTCCACCGCGTCCTGCCCGCCCACCATCCGGTTCAGCGTCCGCGGGCGCCCGCAGGCTGCGGGGACACAGCGGGATGGGCGCTCGCTGGGGCTCCATGCTCTGCTCCCCACCCCACCCCACACTCCAGCTTCCACTTTCTGCTGGCTCCTCGGACCCCTGCCCAGAGCTGCCCGAAGAGCTGGCGGAGGCGGGGGCGGGCGGGGGCCTGTGCTGAGCGTGGGGTTGGCCTGTGGTGCGCAGACCCTCCAGGCTGTTGAAGCCCCCGTGAGCCTTGCTGCCCCCACAGGTGGACGGCGGCATAAGCCCTACCTCTGGCGGCCCAGAGGGCGTTGGGATAACACATTGTCCCAGGGCCTGGCAGAGAACAGGCACCCGGAAGGACTGGGGTATCAGCCCTTGGAGAGGTAGGTGACCCAGAGAGGGACAGTCACTGCTCCAGAATGGTCTCCAGACCCTGCCCCCTGCCCTGGCTCCACGCCTCAGTGTTCCTCCTCCTTCCTGGGCTCCAGTTCTGCCAAGCCACAACCTTTCCTAACTTTGGGCTTCCCTACACGTTCATTGTCCCTTCTGGGGGTGTGTGTGTCCCTGGCCAGTCTTGTAGCTCTCAGTCAAGCTGGCTCCTCTTCCGCCCACCCAAAGGCCTGGGATGCTTACCTCTTGACACCTTGGCCCCCTGAGTCCCTGGAAGTGAGAAAAGGGGTGATCAGCTAACTGCCGAGACCTGCTCCTCCCCTCCTGCTCCTAGCTGGTGTGTGCAGCCCCTGCCCTCTCCCCTGGCCCCCCCCCCCAGGGCTCAGGAGGGACAGCCACAGAGTGACCTCGAAGGAGGGGCCAGGGATCCTCAGCCCCCCAGGCCTGGCTCTGCAATGTTTCCAGGCCCAGGCCTGTGGTCAGAGCTTATCTGCAAGGGCAGACAACTTCCTTGCCACACAGGGAGCGGATCGGGAGATGCCAGTGAGGCGACCCCGTGGCCTGATGTCCCCTTCTCATCCTTGCAAGGGGCTCTCCCTCAACACCCCACACCCATCCTCATCTGGAAGCTCCAGCCCTGGCACTGTGGGATCTGCCTTTCTCCCTGGAACAGCCTGAAGCCAGGTAATGGAAGAGGCCAGGGAGCTGCCTGTGCAGCTTCGCAATCAGGGCTTCTCATGGTCTGTTCTAGAGGGAGTGAGTCTCCTTCAGGTTCCCCCTGAGTCTCACTTCCATTCCCCAGCCCCACAGGCTCCCCCTGATCTCAGGGGAGTAGAGAAGTTGGCCCAGTGGCCACCAAGGGCCTTCCCAAGACTCTGTCTCCGGCATTCCTGCAGGCTCTGCAGTGGGAGCCCGAGAGTCCCACTAGGCCACATGCACCCCGTCCCCCAAGGTGAGGGGACAGGCAGAGAAATAAGGAATAGGGCTGTTCTGGGGGAACCAGGAATGGGGATCCATTTTCCAGTGTTTATTGCCCCCCACACCTCTGGACGCAGGAGCAAGGCTTGTTACTCAGCCTTTACTAAGTGCTGGAACCTCCACCCCAGCGGGAGACCCCAGCCAGGGAGGCAGTCCGCAGTCCACAGTCCAGGGTCAGCAACGCCCTGGAAATGCCTGCCCTGGAAAGGGACCTCAGTGCCCCACACCCAGTGCATCTGGTTCCTTGGGGCAGATCTGGGGTGGGGAATTGGACCAGCCACCTCTCCATACCTAAGCCCTCAGCCCCAATCTCTTTTGGAGCCCAGAGGGCAGGGCCCCGTTGATGGACCGAGTCTTCACTCTGACCAGAAGAGATAACCAATACCATGGAGTCAAGAAGCCGTGGGGCCAGGATGTGGCCGTGAGGTGTCTAAGGATCCTGAGGATTTTTACAGGACCTTCATTCTTGCTGCAAGACTCCCAGTTGAGGGGCACGCTGGGGGTGGGGTTGGACAATGGAGTGGCAAGGGGGGGCAGCCGACCAGCAAGGGGCAACAGGAAGTCTGCCCTGGACACTCTGCTCATTCCTTTGTGTTCATGAGGTGCCCATTTAAAATGCAAATGCCCCCTGGGGCTTTATTCCCCCGCCCCTCCCATCTTAGTATCAAGCAATTTAGGTGTCCAGCACGTGACCCCTTACTCTTTCTAAGGCCCATTGATTCTGCCAGCAAGATGCGGTCCAGTTCTCCCTCCTCTGTCTTCGCTGGCACTAGTTGTATGGCTGGCCCTCTCCCTCTGGGAGTGTGCAAGAGCCTTGTCTTGGTTCTGCCTGCTGAGCCCACACAGCCATCCCACCTTCCCATGCAGACCTCTCCTCCCTAATGTGACCTGCTGCTGCTTGTTTAGGCTGAGCCGCAGGCCTCTGCGTTTGCTCTCCCCACCCCCAACCTGGATGCTCTTTCCTCCCAGTCTCTAAGTCCTAATCTTCATCTAGAGATCAAGGCCTGAGTGAACTGTCACCACCTCCAGGAAGCCCTTCTCGCATGCACTGTCCATCTTGGAAGCTTCATGCCCTCTCCTGACCCCTCTGTCCTCCCAACAGGCCTCACAGAGCTCTGCTCCCTCACCCTGGAGTTAGAATCAACATCTCATCTCACCTATGGGCCCAGGAGGTCTGCGAAGGCAGAGCCCACATCTGGAGTCTTGAGCTCAGGGAACATGTGGAGGGACAGATGACAGTGGTTGGGGAGGCTGACTAGGAAGGGGTCATGTGCAGAGCTGGGCTCTTAGGGGCGGGCATCCTGTCGAGAGCTGGACGAGACAGCCAGGGGGTCAGGCCCATCATCCTGGCTCCGGAGCCCCTGATGCGCCCGTAGCTGGTGGGGATGGGTGAGGCCTAAAGTGCCGGGAGGCACTAGCCAGAGGCCTGGTGGAGGTTCCGGGCCACCTCGGGCTGGGGGTGAGATGGCATCCAGGAGTCCAGCCTCTGGTCACCACCGACTGTGAGCCAAATGCAGCTGCTTTTTCCACTTTGGCAATGACCGTGATTACTCAACCTATCGGGAGCAATCACGGCCTTACACCCCCATGGAGAGGGGCTCCCCTCAATAATGCCATCATCCTGTGCCGGGAGGCCAGGAGTGGGAGCCCCCTCCCAGAGGTGCCACCCTGGTGCCCTCCTGGCCCAGAGAATGAGGAAGCACAGAGCCCTGGCTGAGCTGCCATCTGAGGTGACCTGGCCCAGCCCTGGGAGGTGACTTGAGGACAGGGAAGTGTGGTGGCTGCCAGGCTGGCCCGGCTGGCCCAGGAATGCGGGAGGGTTCCCCTGGCAGAAAGAGGCCCACCCTGCAGGGAGGGGCTGGCACCTGCTGACTCTGACCCAGGACAGGGAGAGGGCATGGTGGGCACTGCCTGCTCCTCTGTCAGTGGGAAGGGGACCCTCTGCAGCCTGCACCCCTCATCCCCTGCTCTCTGCTGAGCCCCTGGCTCAATCACCTCTCCCCTGGCCCAGCTATGGCAGTCCAGGGATTTGGAGTCCAGCAGGCCCGAGTGAAATCCTGCATGCATGGAGCCCCCATCTCTCCATCTGGGGAGTGGGGGGACAGGCTGAGATGAGGACACCAGGGAGCAAGCCCTGAGCTGAGCGCCCTGTGAGTGGCCAAGGAAAGGCAGGGGAGGAGGCCCCTGCCAAGTCACAGAACCCAGGTCTCAGGCCTGTGCCCCCACTCCCTGTCCTGCCTTCCCCACTTCAGGTTCCCCAAGTGGGACATCTGGGACCTTCTTACCTACCCTGGGGACGGCATAATTGGGGCGGGGAGGAAGGCCCATCCTGCAGCCCAGCCTGGCCCAGGGAGTGGGGGGCTCAGCTGAGCTCCAGGCAGTACAGCAAGGCCTCTGGCAGCGGCAGAGCCACTCCCTGCACCTCTGCACTCACCAAACCGCAGCAGCAGCAGCAGCAGCAGCAGCTCCACCGCCAGGGGCCGCCTCATGTCCTAGGGCCTGGCGGGGCACCGGGCCTGGGTCAGCCGTGGTGGAGCTCACAGAGCACTGGGGAGGTGCGGGGCTCCATGCAGTGGGGTTTTATGCCAGAGGTGAGTGCCAGCCCGGCTATGCCACCCAACCTGTCGGCCCAGCCCGCCCGGCTTTTCTCCACAGGAAGGAGGCACCCCAGAACCTGGCTCCTCCATGACCGGGCCTTGAACCCCCAAAACCAGTGGGCCAGACTCCTCAGCCCAACACACCACAGGGTGCTGGTTCAGGGCGAGCCAGCCCCTTCTGGGTGCTTGTGGCCTGGGGCTCCCCCCACCAAGGGCTGACCACAGACACCCCCAACAGGCGCCACATGGGCTGACTGGAGTCCACCCGTGAGCCCCTCCCCGTTTCATTCATTCAGCATTTATGGAGCGCCTACTGTGTGCTGGGCTCCAGTGAACTAAAGAGTCGGGCTTGGCTCACACTGATGGGAAAAGCCCAGGTCAGGCGCTGGGGGCACAAAGAGCGGGGGCAGGGGGAGGAATCTGGGGTGACTGGGGGTCCCGCGGGCTCCAGCGCCCCCCACGCTTTCCTCCCAGGACACCCGGTCCCTGCAGCCGCCGCGGAACGCGGATGCCGGGATCCCGGGCGACCCCGCCCGCCCAGCTGCGCCCTGTCCCCGGCGGGCGGGCCAGGGGCTTCCCAGCCCCGGGCGGCGAGCGGGGCGGAGGCGGCTCCGGAAGGCAGCCGGGTCCCGCCCTGGGACGGCAGCAGCGCCGGGAGGAGGTTGTCCCGGGCACCGGGCTGACGTCAGAGCCGCCCGTGCCGGGCGTAGGGAGGGTGCTGGAGGGGGGCGCGGGGGGGCGCTGGATGGCGGGCCAGCCCCTGCCTCGGTTTCCCCGCCAGCGCGGAGGGCACGCGGACCTGGAACGCGGGGTCCTGCGAGGCAGTGGGGGCCCCGGAGGCCGTCGGCGGTCGGGCCCTCCCCACCCCGAGGTCTCACTTCACTCCCCAGCCCCCCTCGGCGGGGAGGGCGCCTCCCGCAGGTAAGGGCTCACCAGGGGCCCTCGGCCCCCCTCCAGCCCCTCCCCGGCCGGGAGTCCCCGTGGCCAGGGCGGGTGCGAGGCCTGTAATCCTGACACTCCGGGAAGCCGAGCCGGTGAGCCCGGGAGTCTGAGGCTGCAGTGAGCGCTCAGGAGGCCGCTGCACTCTAGCTGCGGCGACAGAGTGATACTCTGCCAAAAAAAAAAAAGACGTTTTTAAACTTCTTCAGATACCCCAATCAAAATATTTTGCTACCTTTTTTTTTGTGGTAAATCATATGTAAGATTTACCATTTTAACAATTTTTAAGCGTACTGTTCAGTAGCACTAAGTACATTCACACCGTTGTGCAACTTTTACCACCATCATCCCCAGAATGTTTTCATCATTTCATACTGAAACCCTCTGAACAATAACCTCCCGTTTTCCCTCCCCCAGCCCCTGGTAGCCACCGTTCTACTTTCTATGTCTACGTATTTCACTTCTCAAGAGA
Source organism: Daubentonia madagascariensis (assembly GCA_023783475.1). Classification (NCBI taxonomy): domain Eukaryota; kingdom Metazoa; phylum Chordata; class Mammalia; order Primates; family Daubentoniidae; genus Daubentonia; species Daubentonia madagascariensis. Next base: position 2,309,442 of record JAKFHU010001581.1, read on the forward strand.
CTTCATGTAAGTGGAATCATACGATATTTGTCCTTTTGTGCCTGGCTTATTTCACTTAGTAAAACATCTTCAAAGTTCACCCATGTTGTAACATGTATCAGAATTTCCTTCCTTTTTAAGGTTGAACGATATTCCATTGTGTGGATGGACCATGTTTTGTTTATCCAGTCATCTGTCAATGGACATGTGAGTTGTTTCCACCTTTTGACTATTGTGAATAATGCTGCTGTGAACATGGGGATACAAATATCTCTTTGATACACTGCTTTCAATTCTTTTGTGAATATACCCAGAAGTGGAATTGTTGGATCAGATGGTAATTCTGTATTTAATTTTTTGAGGAACAGCCAAAATGTATCCCAATTTTTAAAAATAAAATTCATGACTACTTGTAGGAAACAATTCAACATCTAAAAATAACTTCCATTTTTAATTTCAAAGCCCCTTCTGAAGAAAATGTCCTTTTTGATTGTTGTGCAAGCAAAGTGAGTCTCACTGACTTTGCCACCATTGATACTATAAAGACAGTTATTTAATCTAGTTTCTGAAGGAAAAAAAGGCTCATTCAAATATTATAAACTTCCTCCACAAATTAACAGACGAAAACTGTCTCACCCTACTTGTTGTTGCCCCAAATCTTCTCCATACTGGAATATGTATTCGAAACAAGCAAAACAAATGATAACCCAAATGACAAGGGGAAGTGAGTTCAAACTTCACAGAAATATTGATAGAAAAAAATTTATCAAAATTAAAAGCTTTTCAGAAGCAGCTGTCGTTTTTCAGGTTGTTAAAAAAATCTCAGGGCATTGGCTGTGAATGAAGGCATCCAGCTACGTGCTGAAGTTAGGTAAAAGTTTACAAAATGGTGAGAGAGAGAGAGAGAGAACAGGTGGTTGAATGGAGCTTTGGGCACATAGGGCCTTGTGGGCTAGGTAGAGAGTCGGGAACCTTCAGCCACGTGGAGAATCAGCTTCCTTCCTGGCTAGATGGCAGAGGAAGGGAGAGCTGAAAAGCTGGATGTTGCTCAAGCCTGGAGAACAACAATGAACAATAAAGAATAGACCCCAACCCCATTCTGTCGAGGACTCAAGCTCTGCCCCACCACTGACCATCCCTGCTCACAGTCAGCAGAGAGAAACTCTAGCCCTTCCCAGCTTCACCCTCCCCTCCCTCAGGCTCCCTGTGGTTTTCCATTCCAGGCCCTCTATAAACCCAGGCCTTGCCTAGGCCTTCTCTCAGCCTGGGATCACCACTTGCCTTCCTTTTCTGACAGTTCCCCTCCGACTGTAAGCCCACAGCTTCAGTGCCTCCTCAAGGCAGGATGAATCAGTCTTTGACACTTTGACCTGCCTTCCCCCGCCCCCCACCCCAATGCATGTACCACACTCACAGTACCTGTCTGTTCACCACCTCCTGCCCCAGAAGGCTGAGCTCCCTGGGGCCCTGGGTCACACTCATCTCTGCAGCCCCTTCCCTCCCTAGTGGTTCGTGCTGAACGAAGTCTCAGCCTCTCTGTTTCTGTCTGTTCCTATCCTCAACCTCCTTCACCCAGGGGCCTGGCTCTTACCCTAGAGCAGAGTTTGGATATCACCCCCAACTCAAAATCCTTCCCTGGCTGACTTTGGCCTTTGAAGCTCTTTCAATTTTTGGCTTTCAAGGCCTTGCATGCTATGCAAGGAGGGCTGACCGTTAGGATAATTAAAGAGAAAGGGTTCAGGTGAAAGTCGGGGGCAATGTTACACAAAGATCTTCAGTAAATTGAGAGAGCCCAGTTTAGCTCATAATTCCCTCCTTCTCCTCTTCCTCAAACGCTCATTGAGCACCAGGTGGCAGTTCCTGTGCTAGGCCTTAGTCAAAAGGAAAATGATTACATTCTTGCACTAGCCCAAAAAAGACACGGGCCTTGTTCTGTCTCTCCACTCAGGCTGCTGTCTGACTCCGGTGGTGTGCTAGTGAGTGTTTAAGAATGGACTTTCTGGGAGAACATAGATAATAGTAAAATAATTAGGAAGTGATAAATCTTGAGTATCTTCCACCTTTGTTTTTAATGTAATTTAAATGTAGGTTTATATGATTCAATTTTTTTGTTTGAGACAGGGCTCCTCTGTTGCCCAGGCTAGAGTGCAGTGGCTCGAACTTAGCTCACTGCAGCCTTGAATCCCTGGGCTCAAGCGATCTTTCTGCCTCAGCCTCGCAAGTAGCTTAGCTGGGACTACAGGCACGTGCCACCACGTCCAGCTAATTTAAACAAATTAAAAAAAATTTTTTTTGTACAGACAGGGTCTCGCTATGTCGCCCAGGCTGGTCTCCAACTCCTGGCCCCAAGCGATCCTCCTGGATAACAGGTGTTGCGCCCGGCCTGTATTATTCAATTTTAAGTAATTACTGAGAAAATAATGTATTTAACATCCAGCTTGCAAAATTCCTGAAAATTTAACCATCGGTTCCAGCCACTCGGTCCAAGCGGGCTCCAGCACCGGGGCCCTCAGACAGTGCACATTCTACTCCTGGAACGCGCCGTGTAGGCGCCGGGACACGCCCAGCCGGGAGGGGGCGCCACCGCGCGGGGCAAGGCCAGCGCAGTCCCTCACCAGGCCACCTGGGGGCGACAGACACCGCCAAAGCGCGGCGGGGAGCCGCGGGGGAGACCCCAGGGCTCAGCCGCTGGGCCTCTTCTCTGTCCCCGGGGACGACGGAGACGCTCCTTCTGCCACTTCAGGAGTGTCCCGGCTCAGGGGCGGTGACAGGGGCCTGGGGGCGCGGACGTGGCTTGCTCGTCTGGAAAACCGGCGTCCTCTGCCCGCAGTGCCCGGAGCGGTCCCGGAGACCGCGCAGGCGCGCCCCGGAGGCTGCCATACCCGGCGTTCTCTGCGGCCGGAAGTCGGCCCGGCCGGCCTTCCGGGGATCTCTCGCGCGGTCACCACACTTCCTGTGGCTAGGAGTCCAGAGCAAGGCTAGGTCATGCCTTGGCTGGAGTTAATTAATCATCGGGCAATTAGTTTATATTTTTCCCGATCTTGAGACCAGCTGGATTAGCGAGGAGGGACTAGGGACAAGAGCTTCCTCCTGAGTCACCCTGAGGCAGCAGCACCTGAGAGATGCAGGGAAGGAGACAACCCAGGTTTCCCGTAGGGGGTTGTCCCAAGGGCAGGGCCCGGCTCGGGCAGCAAAGCCGGGAGTTTGGATGAGGAAGCCTGGATTCTCCTCCCACATCTCCCGCCAGCTCTGCCTGACCTTGAGCAAAGCCTTTAACTCTGCTGGGCCCCGTTTTCTTCAGCAGACACTGGTGCCTCCCTGACATCCATTTCCCTCCTCCCTCCTTCCTCCTTTCTTCTTCCCTCCCCCCTCCCAACAAAGCAAACTCAGACCCTTTCTTGTTGGCGGGTAGTGGCCATCCGTCCAGGGCCAGATGGTTATTAAATGTCTCCCAGACATAACTCCGTCCACTAGTTGACTGCAACTCAAAGCATATAGTTATGGGTCCATTGCATTTACTCTGTAGAGAGAGGTGCATGTTCATATGTTTGATGAAATGTGGTGGGGGCTTCAAAGCTAAGAATGACCCAGGCTTATCAAGGTCTTAAAATGGCCCTGTGATGTTTGAGTCCTGGCCTTCCTACTTCCCAGCCACATGAATTGGGACCAACTCTTCCTTCTATGAACTCATTTCCTCATGTGTACAGTGGGGAAGATGATGCTTTGGGCAGAGTAAGGAGGGTGAAATGAGGTTGTTTGTTGAGCATAGTAGCAAGTAGTATTTGGAACTGAGGCCCAGGTGATTCTCGGGAAGGTTCAGCCCTGCAAACTGGGACAATAAGCCCTGAGACCACAGCCAATAGAAAGTAAGTTTACAAGGATTCAGAGGGCTAATCAGGTTGGGAGAAAGTAGGAGAAATGAGGAGGACATTAACCACTGTCCCAGCCTGGAGAGTCTGGGACTTACTCAGGTCAGTGCCTGCACTGACCTGTATATTTAACAACCAGTTCTTTACAGGCATGAAACAATCAGAGCAGGCTTGCTGGGGACCCTGGAGGTCTGCTGTGTCAACAGGCATTAACTCTTTAATTGCTAGATTTGGGGGAAGTCTAGTGGAGAAACTGGAGCAGCTGGGCAGTAAGGGGCACCTGGGAGATTTGGGGAAGTGGCTCATTACCCTATCAGAGCGTACTGGCTGAACATCTGCCTTGCTTAGGGAGCAGGGGGCAAGTGGAGGTTGGCAGTATAGCTCAGTGATCAGGTGAGGCTGCGCTGCCTGGCACCTCAAGGCTGGGGTCAACCAGTGGAGTCTCGGCTCCCTGGGGCTCCTGAAAGTTTGAGCAGCATCCCTCCCCAAGCCTTGCTCAGTAGAACTTTGCTAGGTTTTCCGGTCCTCCCACCTTTTGGATGTGGGAAAATCCTTTCTCCTTTCTGTATTTAGCTGAGGCATTTCTGTCTCCACTGTCTTCAAACCACTGCTCTCTTCTTTCACAGCTGCCTTGAGACCACCACCATTAGCAACCAAAAAACCGGTTCTTCTTTCCTCAAGGGCAAGAAAGACTGAATCTTCAAACCCTGCCAGGGTATGAGGGGAAATATTTGCATTCTGTTTTTCTATGGTAAGGAAAGAGAAGAAAAATAAAGCACCTATAACTTTCTAGAGTGTAGTTTGATAATACCTATTGTCAAAAGCTGTAAATAAGTTTATAACCTTTGACCTAGTAGTTTTCCTTCTAGGAATGTAACTTGAAGAAATAACCAGGAATAGTTTCAAAGATTTATGAACAAATTTATTGACAAATTATATGCAGGGGTAAAAGGAATGAATGTCTGGTATCAGAGGGCATGGGCTGGGTAAATTCTGGGACCTTATTGGCTTAGTTTATGCTGCTATAACAGAATACCTGACACTGGGTAATTTATAATGAATAGAAATTTATCAGCTCATGGTTCTAGAGGCTGGGAAGTGCAAGATCAAGGGGCCACATCTTGCGAGGGGCTTCTCACTGTGTCATAACATAGCAGAAAGCATCACGTGGTGAGAGAGTGTGCACACCAGAGAATGGGGCAGAACTCATACTTTTTCAGGAACCCACTCTTACAATAACTAACCCACTCCTAAAATAATGGCATTAATCCATTCATGAGGGCAGAGGCCTTGTGGTGACCTAATCACCTCTTAAAGTTACCACCTTTCAACAATGTTGCATTGGGAATTAAGTTCCAACACATGAACTTTGGGGAACACATTCAAATCATAGCAATTATACAATGCAATATTATATAAACAATAAAAATGTCATGAATGGTTTATTAACATAGGAAGATGCCAAAATATATTGAATTTTAAAAGCTGATGAAAATAATGTAGCAGTATGATTCCAATGATATCAAAAGAAAATAATATAATCTGTATCTTATTTCATTAATTAAGTAAAAATTTATAAACTCTGTTTCATTTTATTAATCAATCAATTGATTCAACAAAATCAATTGTTGGGTGGGGTGTCAACACATGCCAGGCAGTGAAGATATAATAGTAAGCTGTCAAAAGTGTAATTTTCAAAAAAGTAAAAGCATGACTTTCAAATAAATATAAATGAGCGTGTGTCAAGATTTTAACTCAGTAATGAATGAGACAAACTGGAAGGTGTTAGAACTTGTTAAAAGAGAATGTGAAGAAAAGACATCTAAATGGGAAATCGGGAACGCTGAAATCAATTTGTTAATGGATGCAAAACTGGTCAGTATCCTACAGAGCAATGAAAGGTAATGTTTGGAATCATCTTTACTGCAAGATGGGGAAAAAGCTATTTGTAAAACAGCCTAGTCAAAGACAAAGGCACAAAGAGCCCCACAGATAAGATAACTGCAAAGGATCTGTGCAGTGACGTTGATTGCACCTGAGAGAGGACGCCCCAACGCCTTCCTTGTCATTCCGGTCATTGCCAACTTCTTCTAGCAAGAAAAAACACTTCCTATCTTCATGGAGCGTATAGTGTACTAAGCCAGTCTGTGAACAAATAAACACATTTTAAAAACAATGAGAGAAAGGAACAGGCTGCTGTTAAGGGATAATTTTCACAAAAAGGTTAAATTGTGTCTTTCCTAAGATCATCTCAGAGGTTTTATTTAACTTGTCAATTAGTGAGGGAACCAGTTAAGATATTGCAACTTTGTTCAAAAGAGGACTCAAAACACCACAGTCGTATAGCCAGATAAGTAATACTGAAATGCTTTTGCCAATGGATGCAAAACTGTTAAAACTGTCCATGCCCACTGTGGGACACAATTTGTATTTCTGTGAACAGGAGTTGTTTACATTACTATCAGTTTTCTGCCAATTAACTCCCATGTCTGTGGAGTTGTAGAATCACCTGATTAGAGACACACAAGGCACGTTTCCCTCCCCACCCCCCAGGATCAGATAAGCCCTGGAGGCTCCCCCTGAAAGTGTACCCAGTAGTCTCACTTGCCCGGTTCTAATCTTCCTTACGTTTCCCTTCAGGGATGGGTGAAAGAGTAACAGAGAAGGTGTCGCTTAAACGGAGACCTGAAGAGAAGGTGCCAACTCTGAACGCATCGCCCAAAGGCCTACCAGATAGATGGGGCAACATGTGCAAAGGCCCTGAGACGGACAGGGGCTTAGAGGAAACAGAGGGCCGGTGTGGCTGGACAGGCGTGAGCTGGGGAGGGGATCTCATGAAGGCAGAGCGCCAGCAGGGGCGGATGAGGTGGAGCTGCCAGGGAGGAGACAGGATTAGAGGATCTCCTTCTAAGTTCAGCTGGCATCGTTGGAGAGTTTTAAACTGGAACGTGCCGGGATCTAATCTACGTTGCGTTAAACAGCTCTGATTGCCGTGGGGAGAAGAGACCAGAGGACCCAGGGGACCTGTCAGGGCCTGTTGCAGCGTCAGGGAGAATGACAGGGCCCTGTGCACATGGAGAGGGGTGCCTGGCCCCCCAGCTCACGCTAGGCCTGAACCGCCGCGACTCACCGATGGATGGGTACAGGTCAGGGGAGAAGCAAGGTTGGGGCCTTTGTGACAGAGGTAAAGGTCTGAAAAAGCGCAATGAAATGTTTTATGAGTTGTCTTTTTAAAGCCCACCCCCGTTTTTGGGAATTAAAACTTGCCTTCCTTCCCGAGGCCAGTAATCAAAGAGGCAGAAAATGTTCTTTGCTGTTTGTTCTCTATTATCTTAAACCACAAGAGATGGCCCAACAGAATTATCTGGACAAGGGTCACAGGATTGTCCTCACTGGAGATGAGGCCACAGTAACCCAAGACTGAAACCACCCATCGTAGTTCAGCAACAACAGCCTGAAGCTGGGACGTGTGACGCTGGTCGAGTAGACTGAGCCCAACCGTTGAAAACCCACCTTTAAAAAGCCCTGTTTTTCTGCTTAAAGGCGGGATGGCGGTCTTTGACACTCTAGTCTGCGACCCTCCTCACTTGCCGACAAATTAATAAATTTCTCTCTTGTCTTTCATCAAACCACTTGTCCTCATCCTGTGTTGTCATTGATTCAGCCTTGGGGACAAGTACCCAGCTTTCAGTAACACCTGGCTATGGCTAGGGCACCCTGTGAGTGCTGGTGCCACTTTCTGAGAGGGGAGGCCTGAGGGACTGTCTCCATTCCCTGGTTTCAGAGGCCTGTTGGAAGTCGAAGTCCCCAGCGCCCAGATCATGGCCCGAAGGACCAGCTGTGAGCTGTGACAGTGCATGTGGGGCTTCACTGCACCTGGCACAGGGGTGGGCCAATCCCAGCTGCCCCCTGGCACGTGGGCCTCTCCACCCTGGAGCGGTCTGTCCTGGCTGGAGAAACCCTCCAGCTCTGACTTACCTGGAGCCACTCATTAGCAGTAATCAGCAGAGTCACTCATTTCCCTGGAGGGATGAGGCGGGAGGAGGACCGCGGTTGAGGTGGCTCCCCACCCTGCGGGGGTGGCCAGAGCGGGTTTCTCCAGGCTTCCTCTCCCGGCAGGCATGACGCGGCTGCCAGGTCACCCCAGGGGCCAGGTCACAGCTCAGCAGGTACCCCTGAGGAGGGACTGCAGATCCCAGCTCTGCACAGCTCACCCTGGGGCCCCTCATTCTGCTCCCATCCCCCAGATGTGGCTAATCCCCATGTGGTCAGCCACTTCCTCACCCATGATCCTCAGCGCTCTGAAGCAGGTGGACAGCCCCAGGCCGTGACCTCTGATCTCGGGACTCTGTTGTCTTGTCCCCTCTCCTCTGAGTCACCATGAGTCACCGAGAGCGTGAGGAGCTGCCCAGCCCTGCGACGGGCACCCAGCTCATCCGCTCGCCCATTTCCTCTGTGCCACCTCCCCAGCTCAACTCTTCCTACTGGGTTCCATCCCAGCCGCCCTGGCTCTGTCCCTGTCCTTCACGTCCTCGAGCCTGCCTCTCTGCCTCTGGGTGGTAGAGGATGCAAAGTCCTTCCAGACTGAGTTCTTAACACTGGGGCTTCGAGTTGCAGCAAGAGTAGGAGGGAGAGAAGAATCCTTGACTGCCTAAGAGTCTGGGCCCAGAATGTGACGCGGGCAACGCTCAGGTGTGCCGGTATATGTTGAACAGTGGGCTATCTTGGGGGGGGGAGACCTGTTTTGTAGCATTTGCTGATTTCTGTGGTAAGAATTGTCCTGCCAAGCATGACTGATTCCAAGACACTAACGTGATGTCAGCTGCTTGCAATTTGAAAATTTTTTGAACATTTAACTATCAGCTCTTTTTTTCTTTTTTTTATAAAGAGAGAGGGGTCTCCCTCTGTTGCCCAGGCTAGTCTCTAACTCCTGGGCTCAAGTGATCCTCCCACCTCAGCCTCCAAAGCCTCCAGAATAGCTGGGATTGTAGTGACCACCATGCTTGGTCCTAACTATCAGCTCTTGGAAGCTAGTAGAGACAGCTTGAACACAGCTCTTTAATATATGTTATTTTAAAGGTAAAGACAAAGCAAAGGGGGCTCCAAGCTCACCTGTGATCAGTTGAATTAACCAGACACAGGGAGGAAATTCTTGTGGTGTGGTGGCCAATAGAAGTTTTTCCAAGAACCAGAGGAAGCAGTGTGTAGGCTGGGAAGCTGGGAGGGGGAGAGGGGTTCTGGTGCTCAGAGTGGACAGTCCAAGGACATTTCTATAGGAGTCTCCAAGAGGCAGGTCAGCCCTGAGTGACATGCAGTTTACCAGGGAAACAGGTTCCGAGGACAGCTCAGAAGTGTGATTAGATAGGAGGAAGGACATCCCATGGGAAGGTGGCAAAACTCCAGGTGTAAGCAGTGTCATCTCAGCGGGGCCTCCAATGTCCCTGGGCCAAACAGGCCAGGCTCCTCAAAACATTAACGCCCCAGAAAGCCTTTCCGGCAGAGGAGCACAGCCTGTCCTGTTGCTCAGCTGCACTCAGCTCTGCAAGGCCACCAGCCCTTCTCACCTGAGCTGCCCTTTCTCATGTGGTCCTGGCGGGTATGGCCAGTGCTGACCGGTCCTTTTCACAGGTGAATACGCTGAGGCCCAGGCTGGAGGAGGAGCAGCTGTTTGGCTGCTGTGAAGTGCTCTGTCCACTCAAGCTTCACTTGAGTCACCCAAGGAGGAGATTGAGGTCTGCTCTGTCCCTGGCTGTGCCCTCCAAGAGGAGTGTCAAGAACTCAAACGCCCCAGGACCCAGGTGTGGACCTGGTGTGGTGGCCAGTGTCACAGAGTGGACAAGGGGAGACTGCTGCAGTCAGAGCTTCCAATTTTTCATGAAAAGGTGGGAATCCAGATTTTTTCATTTTTTCTAGTCGTAGTAAAATATACATAGATTTACCATATTAACCATTTTAAGTGCACAGGACAGTGGCATTAAGTACCTTCATGTTGTTGTGCAACCATCACCTCCATCCATCTCCAGAACTTTTCCATCTTCCCAAACTGAAACCCTGTCCCCATTAAACATTCACTCCCTGGTCATCCTGCCCCAGCCCCTGGCGCCCACCGCTCTGCTTTCTTTCTGTACGCACCTGACGATGCTAGCGACCTCACACGAGTGAATCAGAACACGATTTGTCCTTTTGAGTCTGGCTTATTTCACGGAGCCTAATGTCTTCAAGTTCATCCACACTGTAGCCCGTGTCAGTGCTTTGTCCCTTTTTATGGCTAGATAATATTCTGCTGTATGGCTAGAGCACATTTTATTTCCACTCATCTGTCCATGGACACATGGTGGCTTCCATTTCCGTGTACCGTGAGTGATGCTGCTGCAAACAGTCATGTATTATGCGTGTATCTGTTTGAGCAGGGATTCACATGGATGCCTGTATATCAATGTTCACAGCAGCATTATTTGAAATTCAGATTTTTAAAAATGTGAAACACGACACTGCAGGTCTCACAAAACCCAGGGGTCACTCAGCAGCCTCAGGGCTTTAAATTCTCCACAGGCGTGGGACTCCGGGTCTCCCTCCCGCCCAACCCCCACCCTGAACTCAGACCACACTCTGCCTCCTCAGGCCCTCCGACCTGTCAACGCAGCCTTAGGGAACGATCTAGAATCTGCTCTCTCACCACCCCATCATCTCTCTCCTAGGCCTGCTGCCACCCCAGCTTCATCCCTGGCCTCCTCACAGCCAGATCTCAGTGCAATAAACAGTGTGATCCTGCTAAAACACAGTGGGTCAGAGCCGGCCAGCCGGGCTCCCCTGGTGTCTCACAGAGCAAAGGCTCCTGCTCCTGCGGGGCAGCCCCCAGTCTTCTGCTGCTCCCGGGGGCTGGAATGTGCTCCCCCACAGCCGCTTGGCCGCCCTCCCTGGTCTCTGCTCCAAGTCTGCACTGGCCCTGGGCTCCTTACATTGCAACCCCTGTCTGTACCCAGTGGGATCCCTGCCCTCTCCCCATGTGCAGTGCCTGCTTTGGTTTCCCCCATTGATTTTATCAGCTATTAGACTAAATGAGTCACTTGTGTCTTCAATTCTCTGTTTGACCCGATGTTTGCGCCATGAGGGCAGGGATTGCAGTTGCTTTTTTCACTGCTGTATCTCCAGCACTTAGGACAGTGCCTGACACATAGTTGGTGCTCAGTAAATGCTTGTTGATTGAGTTAACTAGGCAGGGAGAGTGTCTTATTTTCCTTGACAACGTCAGGGCTTAGCACAATCTCTGGCATGTAGTAGCTGGTGCTTAGTAGCCTTTGGTTGGATAACGAATGGATACCCCTGTTTAAAGTATCTCCTGACTCCTGGGCCCACATCTGAAATGCTACCACTAGTGAGTCACTTCTTTAGCTTAAGCATTGCCAGCTCCAGCTGCTGCTGGCATGTAAGTCATCACTGCCTCAGTGCAAATCGATCAGTGGCCCTGAGACCAGGTTAGCGGGGATGCGGTGGCGTGGGGACAGGGGTGGGCAGCTCATCCAGCTCTTGCACAGGCAGAGATGCCCAGCTGGGATGCCTCGGGTGGGTCTGGCATAGGGTAGGCACTCAATAAACATTTTGCTGAATGAATGTTGAATCAGGCCAGGGTCTCCGCCCCCTGGCCCTTCAGAGACTCTGCCCTCCACACCCTGGAAATTGGGGACAGGTGCCGGGGCTCTTCCCCAGGACTTATGCCAGGAAGTCTTCACCTGGCTTCACAGTACTTCCTCTGGCTCCTACAGGGCCCTTCTCTTTGGGGCCCTCTTCCTGGCCACCCCATTCCAGGGATGGCAGCATCTTGGGCAGGGCACATGCCCCTTGGGTCCCCAGGGCAGTAAGCCAGGTTTTAGGCAGCTAAAGCTGGAACAGAGAGGAAACTGGGGAAGGCAGAGAGGAGAGACTGGGGAGGGAGGAGGCTGGAGCCATCGCTCCCCAGCCAGCTCCAGACTCACCTCTTCCACACTCATTTATTCACTCAACAAACATCCATTGAGACCTGATGTGCAACAGCCACAAAACACGACCCTGAGGATTCACGGGGAACCTCCCCTCTTAACCCTGTCCCTCTGCTCAGGGAGCCAGAGCACACAGCGCCCAGCTTCATGGAGGCCCTGCAGGGGCCGCACAGCCCGGTCCCACAGCCCCTGTGCCCTTCCACGAGGCCTCACTCTCACCCCCCAGTCAACTGCCCCCACTCCCAGGAGGATGCGTGTCTCTGAACACAGGACCTGTCTTGTTCATCATTGTGCGTCCTGCTGCCTCGCATAGGGCCTGGCATTCAGCAGGTGCCCAATAAAGGTCGAATGAGCTGGGGAGCCAACCACCTCGATTCCAGAAGGGAGTGGGTTGGGGAGCATGTGGTGCAGGGCCAGCCATGGGTGCAGCAGCCCCAGGAGGGAGCAGGTGAGGAGACTCAGATGACACTGGGATGAGGCCCAGGGACACTGCCCCTCCCCTGGCCACTCTGCACGGGCGTTTCCTGCAGTGCCCCAACCCCTCAGAGTCCTGGGACGGAGACCAGTGCGTCACTGGGGGGGTCCTGCAGCCCCTGGCTCAGCCTGGGCCTGGGTGCTCCTCCACGGGGAGGGGCCGCTCTTGCTGGCAGTAGACCCAAGCTGCCTCTGACCATGGCAGCAATAGCCCTGTCGCCACCCTAACCCCTGACAGGCTGAAGAGGTGGGCAGCATGGAGTTCACCCCACGGCAGGGTCTGGATAGCGCTGAGAGCAAAATGTGTCCTGAGCAGAGCTTCGTAACTCCTGAGGCATCTGTGGTGCTCTGCCGGGGGGCTCTGACCCGCATTGTCCTGGTCTCTCCTCTCCAAGCCTCTGCACCCATCTCCCCTCAGTCTGGAACGATGTCACCATCTCCATCACCATGTCTCTGCAGGGCCAGCCCCGCTCTTCTCCAGGGCTCCGAGTCGATGGCCCCTTTCCTGGGCAGCCTTTGCTGACCCCTAATCAGGGTCAGGTTCCTCCTCTGGGACCCCAAAGCTCCCACCCCAGCATTTAGGACCCAGTGCAAAATGATCTGCCCCTGGCCTGAGCCCCCGAGTCTAGTCTCACAGCCGTCTGCAGAATTGGGGTTCAGATCTGGGTTTCACCACTCACCCACCGGTTGGGGGACCTTGGGCAAGTCACTTAACTGCCCTGAGCTGCCTCAGTTTCCTCATCTGCAGAATGGGAACAATAAGGAAATTCGAGGATGAAACGCGGTGTTGTGTGGCTCTATTGAACACTCCGGAGCTGCTATGGTGGTTCTTTTATTCACCCCTTCAGCCATAGCCAGTCTCCCCCACCCCCAGGTTTGCTGAGATCAGTGAATGGACCTGAAGGTGCCCGCCTGTCTGGAGGATGCCTGCTCCAGCTTGGAGTTGGGGGGGGGTTGTTGCAAGTGTGGGCCCTGCAGGGTGCTGGCAGGGTGCTGAGTCAGGGCTGGGTGGAAACACCTCGAGTCCACCCCCAGCCCCAGCTCCTTCTCTGCCCCATCAGCCCAGCCCAGCCCAGCGGGCTTCCAACCCTGGGGGTTCCTGGCCCAGGTGCCCATGGGCTCCTCCCCTTCCCGGGAGTCCAGGTGAGAGGTGAGTGCAGTGACAGGGCTGAGCCCCACCCACAGGGACAACCGGAGGGCCGCCCCAGGGATGGTGGTTCCAGGGATGGAGGCCACTCGGGGCCTGATTCACAGCTTTCCGGGAAGTGGGTTAACGGGATTCCAGAGCCCCAGGTAGGGCCAGGTTTCCAGGCTGAGTCACAGCACCCAGGCCCCTGGAGGCAGGAGCCGTTACAGAGTCTTGGGCACCCCCTTGCCAGCCCCCAGCCCCCAAGGCCCTGGGGCACCCCCAACACCTGGTACCCCAGCCTTCAACCTCTACAGACCCAGGCCCTCCCCCACCCCAGACCCCCTTCCTTTCAATGCTGTGGGGACCTTTCTCTGCCCCCTGGACAGTCATTGTCAGGGACCGCTGGGCCTGGGTCCCCTCACCTGCCCCTCCAGAGACCACATCCTGGACCCACAGCCAAGAGCCAGGGCCTGAGACCACCCTCAGCCCTAGCCCCCCTCCCCCAACCCCCACCCCGCAGGGCTCGTTTCCTCCCCACAGCCCCACCTGCCCAGTCACCCACAGTCTGGGTGGCCCAGACTGAGCCGCCTGGGAGACTGGTCTGACAGCATTCCGCTTCCCAGGATAAAACCTGAGGCGACCCGCAGGGAACCCTACACACTTAGGCCACCCGCCCCGCCTGTCCCAACCAGCACAGCCCTCGGGTCCCTCGAGCCTGCCGCTGGCTGGGCCCCCACCCCCACCGGCCATGGTGGTTTCCAGAAGCCCCCCAGCCCTGGGTGGGGCCCATCTCAGGATCTTAACCTCCCTGCTGCTTCTGGCGTCCACAGGTGAGTCCCAGACCTGCCCCTCCCCTGCCCTGCAGGGTGGCCGCCGCCTCCTCCTCCTCCTGCGGCTCAGACACCATCCCTTCTGCTCTTTCCGGGAGCCCTGTCTCTCCTTTCCTCTCGCACCCCCTCGCTGTGTTCTCCCCTTCTCTGCCTCCGGCTATTTAATCGGCTGTTTAATCGCTGTGCCTCCGTTTCCTCTAGAGCTGAGAGGACTAAACGGAAGAACACGGGTGCGTGCCTGGCACACAGTGGGGCTCTGTGCGCGTCGCCCGTGGTCACTGGGTGCCCTCCTGTCCTCGCCCTGTCCTTCCAGCTTCCCACCGCTCCTCCTCCAGCCTTGCATGTGGGGTCAGCAGGTTTTGTTCCTGGGGCAGTAGGCCACCGGGAGGGCGCCTGGCGGCAGCAGTGTCCAGGCCCCAACTGGGCAGGCGAGGAAGCGCCGGCGGCGGGGGGCTGGGGCTGTGCTGCCCGCCTGCGCCCCACCTCCCTGGGAGGAGCCTGGCCCCCGACCTGTCCCTCGACCCCAGCGGACGGGATGGAGCGAGGAGCAGGCTGGGCGGGGGCTGGTGGCTGCAAGGGCCTGGAAATGCCCCGCCGGTGGCCTGGAGGGGCCCTGGGCAAGGAGCGACTTGAGGGGACCCCTGGGCACTGGGGGGCAGGGGCTCCTCTCCCCACCGGCCTGACCCGCCCTTCTCTCGCCCTCAGCCACCCTCAAAGCTGCCAAGATACCAGGTGAGTGGGAGCTGCGGGGTGGGGGGTCAGGGGGTGGGGGGGTGGGAGGGAAGTCCGAGGGGCAGGGCAGGTCCGGTGGGCGTGTCTGTCCCTGGGGGCAGGTCGGAGGGGGCCTAGGTTGAGGGGAGGCATTGGAAAAGGGGCGGGAAGAGGAGGAAGGGCCCAGAGGTGCCAGGCAGGTGGGCAGAGCAGAGGTGGCCTGGGGGAGGGGACAGGCCAGAGGGCAGAGAGGGAGGGAAGGGCAGGGCAGAAGGACAGCACAGAGAAGGGTGAGCTGGTGGGGAGGGAGAGACGCTGGGATGTGGCCTGGGGCCTGGAGCCTGGTCTGGGGGTGCCAGGAGCTGGAGGTGACAGAATCTCGGCCCTTTCCGGCCAGCACCCCCGACCTGCGGGAAGCCCCAGCGGCTGGACCGGATCGTGGGCGGCCAGGACAGCACCGATGCTGAGTGGCCGTGGGTCGTGAGCATCCAGAAGAACGGGACCCACCACTGTGCAGGCTCCCTCCTCAGCAACCGCTGGGTGGCCACTGCTGCCCACTGTTTCAAGGGGTATGTGCAGCTAGGCCAGTCCATGTGGGCCTCCGGGACCCAGGCTTCCTCCCCATGCAGCCCCTGCTTCCAGGCCTCTGTCCAGTCTTGGTGCCCCTCGGTAGGGACCCTGATTGTGCCAGAAGCCTCTCTTGCCTTCAGAATCT
Source organism: Daubentonia madagascariensis (assembly GCA_023783475.1). Classification (NCBI taxonomy): domain Eukaryota; kingdom Metazoa; phylum Chordata; class Mammalia; order Primates; family Daubentoniidae; genus Daubentonia; species Daubentonia madagascariensis. Next base: position 2,325,125 of record JAKFHU010001581.1, read on the forward strand.
TACCTAATCTTGCTGTTGCCCCAGACAGCTCCTCCCAGACCCCTCCAGGCTGATCCCACCCCGTTCCCTTGCAGGAATCTGGATAAGCCATCCCTGTTTTCGGTGCTGCTGGGGGCCTGGCAGCTGGGGCGCCCTGGCCCTCGGTCTCAGAAGGTGGGCATTGCCTGGGTGCTGCCCCATCCTGTGTACTCCTGGAAGGAGGGTGCCCGTGCGGACATCGCCCTGGTGCGCCTTGAGCACCCCATCCAGTTCTCTGAGCGAATCCTGCCCATCTGCCTGCCTGATTCGTCCGTCCATTTCCCTGCAGACACGGACTGCTGGATTGTGGGCTGGGGGAGTATCCAGGATGGAGGTGCGGCTTCTTCCCCTCCCATGTGGTTGGGGATGAGTGGGGACTGACAGTGGCAGACACTCAGAGACACAGATACCAGGAGCAGCTAGGGGTAGAGGCCAGAGGCACAGTGTGACAGAGATGGACGAGAAGATGGGCTGTGACCTGGAGATGTGAAGTCACAGAAACCTTAAGTGGACAATCTCGGGTCATTTCTTGTTCAAAGGTATCTTTGTGTTTTGAGGCAACAACAGCAGATCAAAGAAGCTGTTCATTGATACAGGAAGGGCCGAGAGGAGGTGTGTGGGCCAAGCTGAATGCCGGGTGAATATGGAGAGCCCCGAGTCCAGGGTGGGAATGGTATCCCCTGGTGGCAGCACGCCACAGTTTTGGGCAAAATTCCCGGGAGGAAATGCAGTCTCCATACTAGTAAAATATAATTTTCAAATCAAGTCTGGAGGTTTGGAAAATATCATCTAGAAACACAAACCAGATTAAATAAAGCAAAAGGCAAAGGCACAGTAAGAGAAAGACAGGTGATACATAGGTGGATAGATGGATAACAAATGGTGACTGGGCCAAGAAAACATGCAGGCAGAGGCAGGGATGAAAGATGCAATGGAGGCCTGGAACAGAGAGATTTTCAGAGAGAGAGACTAAGTAAGGACAAAGTATAAGAAAAATGGTATTTTAGCCAGATTCCAGAAGAATTAAGAGAAATGACACCAGTTGGGGTACATGGGGTCTCCCCGACTCTGAGGTTGCAGCCTCCCCATAGCCCCCTTAGGGGCTTCTGTGAGCACTGGGCTTGTGAACTGGGGAGGTCCACAGACCCACTCTCGGCTGGGTGCGGGGGTCCCTCAACATTCAACGTCCAGTGGACATTTACTGAACACTTGTTCTGTGGCAGTCCCTGTGCTGGGTGTAGTAATGCAGCCCCTGAGACAGGAAGAGCCTGGACCAGGGCTCTAAACCATCTGGGGGCATCAGAGGCAGCATCTCCGGCGCACATTCAGGTTCTGATCCAGTAGGGCCAGAGGTGCAGACCTGGAGTCCGGGTTTCTGAAGGCACCTTGGGAGAGCCCCGCAGAGCTGCTCCGTTAGCCTTTGAGCAACGCCGCTGGTGGGAATGGAGGAAAACTGTCCCTTGAGGAGACAACTCGGAGGGGAGACCCCGAGAGTGACTCTGTCCTCCTTGCGCCCAGTGCCCCTGCCCCACCCTCAGACCCTGCAGAAGCTGAAGGTTCGCATCATCGACTGGGAAACGTGCAGCCGCCTGTACTGGCGGGGAGCCGGGCAGGGGGCCATCACCGAGGACATGCTGTGCGCCGGCTACCTGGAGGGGGAGCGAGACGCCTGTCTGGTGAGCACCCCCACCCCGCTTCCCACACTGGCTTCGAGGGCCTCGAGAAAGAGCCAGGCCCAGCCCTGTCCCCACCGGGCTCCATCACCTTTCCCTGGGCCTCCGCCCTGGAATCGGCTGGGCCGACGCGCCCCGCAGTCCCTACAGAACCAGCCTCAGCCTGGCCCAGCCATTCACTTACTTGCGCAGACACCAAACGTAACACCGAGCATCTCGGCCCATCTCGGCCGCGCCACCTCATTCCACCTCATCCGCGGGGAGCCTGCATTGTCTTGAGGGGGCTCCCCGTCTCAGCCCGCAGCTGCAGCGACTGTGGTGGAGGGTGCGGGGATGGTGCGACGGTCAGCACCGGGCCTGGACAGCGGGAGGCCTGCTTGTAATTCCTGCTCTGCAGCCCCTGGTTGCCAGCTTGGGCAGTGCTCTTCTTTCCGAGCCTCAGTTTTCTCATCTGCAAAACAGAAATCACAATACAGGGCTGGAGGGGACCAGGCGGGCGCGAAGTGCACTGGAAGTGAGTCTGTAGGCATGTCCTTCCCAGACCGCCCGGCTGGCTGGCTGGAGATCGGTACGGCCGCCTCCGCCTCCGGGAAGGAGAAGTGGGCCACCGACATGCCGCAGGTCCTGGGCCCTGGCCGCCCCCCCCCCCCCCCCCCCCGTCCCTAACAGCCTGTCTTCTCGGCAGGGCGACTCGGGAGGCCCCCTGATGTGCCAGGTGGACGGCGCCTGGCTGCTGGCGGGCGTTATCAGCTGGGGCGAGGGCTGTGCAGAGCGCAACCGGCCTGGCGTCTACATCAGCGTCGCCGCGCACCGCGCCTGGGTGGAGAGGGTCGCGCAAGGCGTGCAGCTCCGCGGGCGCTCGCGGGGGAGCTGGGGGTCCCCCTAGGGCCGCAGGCCCGGCGGCCGTGCAGCTTCCTCCGCTGCAAGTGAGCCGGCCACCTCTGGGGGCGCCCGCGTCCGGCGCCGGGGGAGCCCCGCCCCCGCTTCAGGCCCCGCCCCCGGGCCGGGAGCGCCTTCATGTATATTGGTGTTGATTTTTACAGTTGTTTGTAACCCTGCCCACATATTTATTCTTCCAGTTTCAATAAATTATTTATTCTCCAGTTCCTGGTTTTGCCCATGCATGGGGACATTGGGAAGCAATGCTGGGGTTAAAATGAGGGGAGGGGAGGGGAGGGTGTGAGCTTGAGGTTGGCCTATTGGGGCCCAGGTGTCCTCTCCACCTGGGGCTCAAGCCGACCCCTGGCTTGCACGTAGGGTTCGGCATCCTGACCCCTGACATTTGCAGCCTGAGCTCGCCCTCCCGTCCTATCCCCCTCCCACCAGGGTGGCCGAATTGAGTGGGGGGTCTAGTGCCCTGGGCAGGGGTTGGAGGCTCCCAAACTGCCCATTAGATTTCCAAAATAGGGCTGGCTAGGAGAAACGCAGCCATAGAGAGTGGGTGTCAGCTCCTCCCTTCAGGCCAACACCCCCCTTCCATCTCCCCTGCTCCCCCCACAAGGCCCAGGAGCCTCGGGTGGCAGGGCTGTGGCAGAGCTGAGGGGAGCTGAGGGTCGTGGCTTGGAGAGGAGGCGTCCAGGTGAGCCGCTGAGGCCGTGGGGAGCCCTCTACCTCCCAGGCTTGTCCACTGCTCCTCAACCCCCAGGAGCTGATTCAGAGAGCGACTCACTGAGGTTTCCGGGCTCTCACGGCTTTCGGGGGTGGGGGGGGGAGGTGGTCCAGGCCGAGGGCTTCTGTCTGGCTTCCTGCCTGCTGGGACCCGGGCTGATGATACTCCCACCGTTGCCCACAACCACTCACCTGCAGCCTGTCGGGCTCCTGGGCCCAGCCGTCCCTCCTCCCCAGGGCCCCGGGGGCCTGACCCAGCCCACCTGGGCGCAGGTAGCCAGTGGACTTTTGGCTGAACGGCTGGTTTTGGTGAGTATGTGCACTGCTTAGCAGCTGATACAGAAGAGACTCCTCCAGAACAAAGTCAAGAAAACACCCAGGTGCAATCATGCTGAAAAAAGACATGTCTTTGGGTACAAAACGCCTCCAACTAGGAAGGATTGAGGAAGTGGCAAGTTTTTGAGAGGGCAACAGATGTGCGTGTGTGTCCTTTGTTGGGAGTACGGTTCTAAACATTTGCTCATATTGTTTTGATTACCTTTATGCTATTAGATCACTGTAAATGCTGTGGGGTTGTTTTTATTAAAAAACAAACAAACAAACAACAAAAACTGGCCTCCTGCCTGTCAGAGAACCAGCCTGAGGTCACCTCTGTGACCTGGTCCGCCCTCGACCCGTCTCTACTCTCTGGCTCTCCACTCTCTGGCTCTCCGTTTCCTCCCCTCTCTAGCCCTCGTTTGCTGGCCCCGCTCCCTGCCTCAGTTTGCCCCTCTGTCCCCACCCTCTCTGCTCCTCCCTTCCCCCACTTTCTGTCCCTAAGCGCCCCCTCCCCTTGTTTCTCCTCCCGTCCCATCTCCCTCCTCTGTCCTGGGGTCTCTCCCTTCAATCTCTCCTCCCGCCCCCCGGCCTTCACCCCTTCTCCTTGCCCCCAGATCCCACCCTCTCCCTCTTGTCTAGTCCCCCCTTCTGTCCTACTGTGTCTCTCCCTTCCCACCTCTCGCTCTCTGACCCCCAGTTTCTCAGGTCTGTCTCTTTACCCCATCCCTCCAGCTACTCCCTCAAATGGGATCCTTACAGAAGCCCCTGAGAAAGTGATGCCTAGAAATTTCTGCCGGGGGCAGAGAAATCACCCCATAAATGGCAGGATGCTCTGGCAAGGGTGGGGATTTCTCTGAGTTGGGAGGTCACCTCCAGGTAGCCTCTGAGCCCGAGGGAGCCTCTTGTGTCCTCCTTGCTGGCTCTGTGGGTTCCCAGGGGCCTGAGGGTCAGGCTGGGGTGTGAAGTGGGGAGCTGGCCCCTCACTCTCCAGTGCAACAGGACTTCTGATGATCCCTCTCCCAATCAGGGTGAGGGTCCACGAGCTGAAAACATAGTCGCCCCAGCCCCTGCAGTGTTTCAGCCAGTTCATGTAGCTCTTGTTCCTCGGGGAGCCTTCCCTTGCGAGATTCTGCAGGTGTGTGTTGTGTGCACCCCGCTCAGAATCACGATCAGTCATCCTCCAGCCTTGCTGGACACACAGTAGCCCCCTTCTCCTTGGGTGGAGCCTGGCTCAGGAACAGGCCTCAAGTATGGACCACTCTAGGTGGGGAGGCCTCACTACTTTGGTCCCACCATCACCTGCCTCGAGGGGCTGCAGACAGAGACCCCTGGGCTTTCCATGCTGTCCCCTTGAGAGTGCATCCCACATGGTCCAGTTGGAATTTGCCCCTGTGGCTGGCCAACATGCCCATCCTGGACTCCTGGGCAGATGTCTCTGACCGTCTTCAGTCTCCTGTGCAGAATAGCCCTTTGCAGACCTCTCCCTACTTCCCCAAGGGCAGGGTAGGGACCATCTGGCCCTAGTGACAAATGTCCTTACAGAAAGAACTGCCTTGGCTGTAGGCTGTGATGTCTGGCTTCTCCTCCTTCACATACTCCTTCCAAGCTCCATCCTCAGACCATTAACCCTTGAGGGGACTTTCATTCCTACACCTGGGACCTCCCAACTTTCCTTCACTCTGCACCCAGAACAAATGTTTGAAAAGACACATTTAACCACACGACTTCCCCTGGTGGCAGGCTCCTTTGGTCGGCTAAGCCAACACCCTGCTCTCCCTGCGTCTTCCACCTCAAAGGCTGGAAGCTACATGCGCGTTCCCAATCTCCCAAACTGTCACACGTACCTGTGGGACTGAGTGTTGGCCAAGGAGTTGGGAAGACTTTCTCTTTTTCCTGATAAAAGGGACTTATTCAGCTGGTGTCATCATTTCCCACCTTCCTCCTTCTCCTAGTGTTGGATGCAGATGCAGTGCCCAAACGCCAGCAGCCGTCATGCCCATGAGGCTGCGACTCAACATGGTAATGACAGTTGACCAAGACTCAGCAGCTACGGGAGGGACGACGTGATCGAGATGCTGCCCCAGTCTGAGACACCCTGTCTCCTTCCAGGCTTCTTGCTTGCTTTAAGCCACTGTTGGTTGGATTTTCTTTTACTTGCAGGTAAATGTATTCCTAACTGATATCTGCTTCAAACCCTCTATTTTATAATAGTTTTAGATTTGCAGAAAACTTTTTGGTTTTTTACAGAAAAGTCTTTTCGTTATCATGGACACAGTATGTCAGATTTCATCAGCACAATCTAATCACATATAAATTACCCAGATTAGGAAGGCCTTGAGTTCCTACCTGCCTGCAAGAATTTTGGACCCTGAGAGGGTCCCCCAGTTAGTTTCAGTTGTGCCCAGGTTTTCACATCACATCTATTCAAGAACAAGTGTTGGCTGGGTGCATTGGCTCACGTCTGTAATCCCAGCACTTTGGGAGGCTGAGGTGGGAGGATTGCTTGAGCCCAGGAGCTCGAGACCAGCCTGGGCAACATGGGAAGACCCTCTCTCTACCAAAAAAAAAAAAAAAAACCTAACTGGCTGTGGTGGTGTGCACCTATAGTCCCCAGCCGCTTGGGAGGCTGAGGCAGGAGGATCACTTGAGCCCAGGAGGTCAGGGCTGCAGTGAGCTATAATTGTGCCACTGTACTCCAACCTGGGCAACAGAGCAAGAGCTTGTCTAAAACAAGACAAAAAAACCCACGTCTTCCCTTTCTCTCCCTGTTCTCTCCCTTTCCTGTTGGAAGTGTCCCAGTCAGTGTTGCTGCCCAGGATGGCAGGTGAAGGAGTCTCATTGTTACACCTGGTAATGGTGTTCTTATAGCCCACCAGTGTCCACACTGAGGGTACTGTCTCCCCAAGCTCCCTGGACTACCCCTCGCAGGCCTGGCTGGGCAGTATGGGGATCCACACAATGGTGGAAAGAATGGCTTTTCCCAGCTCGAGTCACACCCTGTCACCTGTGCTCAGGTGGTTATACTCACAGTACCACAAAGTTGCTCATGGAGAGGTCCCTTCAGTGGGCCTGAGGACTGATTTCTTGTGAGCATCTGCAAACCGCTGTGCACAGGCAACCAAGACATACGACAGTTTTCAAGAGCACAGTTGTCTCAATCTATACTAAGTGGGGAGTAATCATCTTCACGGAAGAAAATCAACTTTGCTTGTTCTTTCTCAACCTCCATACCTCTAAATGAGGAATGCTCCAGGGCCAATCCCTGGGCTTCTCCCCTCCTGCTTCACCAGCTTCTACTCACTCTCTAGGTGACCATTTGGTTTCATGTTTCATATGTCATCACTAGGTGGGTGACTCCAGCGAGAAAGCTCTCCCTGTATGTCCACCCAGCTACTCAACATCTCCATGTGATCTGGTGCAGACGTCTCAACCTTAACATGATCCAAATGAATCCTAATGTTCCCACCCAAATTGGTGCTCCACTGGCACCAGTCCCATCTCAGAAAGAGGCAAGAGCCTATCCTAGCAACTGCTCAGTTTGAAAAACTTGGAGCATAAAAACATTACATGCTGGTGAGGATGTGGAGCAACTGGAACTCTTATACATTGCTGGTGGGAGTGCAAACCTCCTTTGGAAAACAGGCTAGTCATTTCTTGTAAAGTTTAACATATACACAGCAATCCTATTCCTAGGATGTATCCAAGAGAAAGGAACACACATACACACAAAAACCTGTAAGCAAATAATTATAGCACCTTTATTCATAATCAGCAAAAAATGGAGACAACTCGAATGTCCTTCAACTGTTGAATGGATAAACAAACTGTGATATATCTATTCAGTAGAGTTCTATTTGGCAGCAAAAAGGAACAAAGTACACGCAAAAATATGATGAATCTTACACATTATGCCTCGTGAAAGATGCCAAACTCAAAAGGCTATGTGCTGTATGATTCCATTTATAGGACATTCTGGAAAAGGCGAAACTATAGGGACAGAGAACAGATCAGTGGTAACCCGGGCCTAGGATGGGGGAAGGATCGACCACAGAGGAGCATGGGGGAATTTTGGTAGTGATGGATCTGGCTCTATATCTTGATTGTGGTGGCAGTTACACAACTGCATGTGTTTATTAAAACTCAGAGGACTATACACTAAAACTGGTGAATTTTACTCTATGTAAATTATACCTTCACAAACCTGACTTAAAACACACCCTGTCCTCTTTATCTGGCTTTCTATAATAGCCTCCTGCCTGGTATCTGCTGACAGCTTATGCCGTTGCCCCCACTGGTCTATTCTCAGCACAGCAGCCAGTGGTTCTCCTAAAACCTAGGTCGCTCTTCTTCTCAACACCCAGGTGGCTCCTCATTTTACTCAGAGGAAATGACGTCATCTTTCTGGCATCCCTTCCCACCTCTCCCCTCCTTGGTCACTGTACTCCAGCCACATTGGCTTCCAGGCAGTTTTCTGGAACACAACAGGCATGCTCCTGCCTCGGGGCCTTTGCTCTTGCAGTTTCCTCTTCCCCCAGGTGACTGCACGGCACATCCTTCACTTCCTACAGATCTCTGCCCAAATGTCACCATGTCGCCATCCTATTTACAATAGCACTGTTCCCTCTCTCCCCTTCGCTGGCTTCTTTCCCTGCTTTTCCTTTCCACAGGACATTTACTACTATTTAACATACTATGTATTTTCTTATTTTTTTCTTTGTTGCCCTCACCCAAACACACATGCTAGAAGGAAGTTTCTGTCCCTGCATTTGTCATATTATGTTATTATTCTCTGTTTACTTGACTATCTTTCCCAAGAAACATTCTGAATTTATTAGGGGTCAGACCTTTATTTTATTCACCTTGGTACAGTCAGTGTTGTTACAGCCCAACCAAGTTCATTGCCCGCTGCTCAAGAGGAAGCCAATACACTGAGACAACAGGGATTACAGTGAAGAAAGAGTTTAATATCACAGGCAGCATGTGAGAAAACGGGAGGAGTTTCTCAAATCCGTCTCCCTGAGAATTTGAGAGAAACGGTTTTTAAAGAGAGTTAGGCGGGCAAAGGGCTAGGCAGTTGGGTCTGGTGATTGGCTGGGGATGAACTCTTAGGATAAGGAAGCAGAAATTGTCTTCTTATGTTGAGTCAGTTCCCAGTTGGACCAGTTGGACCACTAGTCTGTTTGGGTCAGTTGGTCCACTGGAATGCAGGGTCTGGAAGATATCTCAAAGACCAGCCTTAGGTTTTGCAAGGGTGATGTTATCTAAGGGAACAATGAAGAAAGCTAAGAATTTTCATGGCCAACAGCTATGTGACTCCTGAGTAGTAAACAATTATAGGAAAACAAGCTAGGGAACAATGGCTGGTTTGTTTATAAGTATATATACACACACACACAGAGACGCACACATACACACATATATACACACACACTATGCCTATACCTTTGCAGAGTTCAGGCCCCTATCACTGTTCCCACCTCATGGCCTTTTATTAATTTTATAAAGGGTGGTTTCCGTGTCCAGAAAAAGGGCCTGGCAAATTAGTAGATGTTGGTTAGTAAATGTTTCATGAGTTAATGGTAGTAAATATGATCTATTTCATCAGTTTGGTGGACAATGTGGACATATCTCTTTTGCTTTTCTAATTAATTACTCAAGTACTATATTCTCTCATTAGCAGAGATCATGTCTCTCTTGAGATCTTCCCACACCATCCATGAAGTATCCAAGAACCCTAGAGGTTTACTCAGTCCAAAGGAACCAGTCCTATGAGAAATGGAAAATTCCATCATTCCTTCAATTCAGTTCCATTGCTTTGGTCAAAGTCCAGTGGTGACACTGATGGACACTGGTCCCCACAGTCTGACAGACCCTCCCCCAGTGCACTGGTGACACCCTTGTTCATCTGGCGCATGGCCAGCCTGCCCTGGTCTCTTACTCACTTGGGATCTGAGTTTGCTGGTCTTCAAGGTCATACTCACAGGCCTAGTCATTATGTTCCAGAGCACAATGCCTGTGACCATGTCTAAAGGGGTTCCTAGCCTCAGCCACAAGCTGTGCCCTAACACTTAGATGCTTGTGTTTAGCCTGGATCACTCAAGGGAGCATTGCCTGTGTGGTCCTTGGGGTTACTTTCTGCTAATAGACACAATTGGGTCTATCCCAATTCATCAGAGAAATTCTAATAATATCAAAATTCACTAAACTCTGATTTTCATGAATGGTCTCCTGACTGTATTTAATTCAGCTATTAAATGTTTTATTTATGATTTGGCTTTACTCCCATTTCCTGTGTTTTTTTTTTCCTGTTGGTGGATTTTGCATTCAATCCTTTCAGTTGCTTTAAACTTCCCATTGTAAACTAAAAATAAAATCCTAAGCCCCCTGCTGACTTAACGGACCCTACTGTCTTGGCCAAACTGAGTTCCCAGCCGTGACAGAAAGGGAGGTTGGACACGCTTCTTTGTACTCCATCCCTTTTGGAGTTTAGATCTAATTGCAAACAGGACCTAAGGCCATGCAAGGCAAAGGTTGTCAGGACTTACAAACCCTAAAATCTCATTGAACATTTTTTTAAAAAAATTGACCAGGTATAACATGACTTACTTTCCAAACTGACTCTCATATAGCATCACATGACCCATAGCAGACCCCCTTATTAACTTATTAAGCATTCCTTTCTACTGACTCCAAGTCTTTAGACAAAGATTTATTTAACCAATCACAAATCAAAGAATCTCTGAACCTGTCTATAACCTGTAAGCCCCCACTTTGAGATGTCCTGCCTTTTTGGGCCAAACCAATGTATACTTTCCATGTATTGTTTTATGATTTTACCTTCAATTCTGTCTCTGAAAATGTATAAAACCAGACTGTAACCTGACTGCATGGGGATCACTTACTCAAGGCTTCTTGGGTTTATGGCTCTCCAGGCCTTGGTCATTCATATTGGCTCAGAATAAACCTCTTTAAATTATTTTACAGTTTTTTTTCCACATTAATTGAAAGTTACATCTTTCAAATTTCCTGTTCTGTAATTACATGGGTTCTAGAAATGCTATGGATATACACCTGTGTTGGCATTTTTTGTTGCCTTGCTTGTGTATCATGGCATGTAGCCAAGAGACACTGGGTTTAATCCACATACTAGGAAGCTGTGGTCATTTCACTGGGGACCCCATAAAGGCTTAATGACAGAGTTCCTTTTAGGCTTGCTCCTTGGCCCTATGCAAATGTATGTATGCCATCACTCATATTTGCATATTGAGGGGTTCTTCAGAAGGTCAGCGCAGGCTTTAGCAGCCTGCAGATAAAGGCCCCATCATATCTTCACCCTAGACAAATGGTGCTCACTAACCTAATGTTAGCACAACTAAGAGAGGCTGCTCATGTGATTCCAAATAATAAACATCCTTCTCCAGTGACACAAGTCTCTCGCTTGTAAACCCAGAGGAAGCTGGCATCATCATAAAGTTGACCTCACTTACCTCACTTCCAGTTGCAAAAGGAACACCTGGCAGTTTCATGTGCATTAATTTATATTTCATTATAACTGAGTGACTCAGAGACTGGCTATTTTCACTCTGGATTTTTGAGATCAATTACAGATTTTCTCCCCTGCATGTATCTCTAAAAGACAGGGGCATTACATGAGTTCAAGACCAGTCTGACCAACGTAGCAAGACCCTGTCTCTACACAAAAATTTTTTAAAAATTAGCTGGGCGTGGTGGTATGTGCCTGTAGTTCCAGGTACTCAGGGAGCTGAGGCAGGAGGCTCGCTTGAGCCCAGGAGTTTGAGGTTGCAGTGACACCACTGCACTCTAGCTCAGGTAACAGAGCAAGACCCTATCTAAAAAAAAAAAAAAGCATTAAAAAGGCCTACAATACCATTATTACACTAAACAAAACTAACAACAATTCATTAATGGCATCAAATATAATTAATGTTCACATTTCACATTCCCAGATCATTTTATAATGTTTTCCAATGTGTGTGTGTTTGAATCAGGATATAAATTGTTAAAGGATAATTTTTAAAAAGATAAAATCATGATGCATACAAATATAAAGTGAACATGTGTCAATGTTTTTATTTAACTCAATTGATGACAGAACCAGTAAGATGTTACAACTAGTTCAAAAGAGCATTCAGAGTAGATACATATATAGGTCATCAGGAATGTTGAAATAAATTTGCTTAATGGATGCAAAAGTAGCTTTTTCCACTGTGGAGGAGGAAAATCCATGAAACTTCTAAAGGCAAAAATCATTTGCATTTCTATGGACAAGAATAATTTGTATTCCTATTAGCTATTTACAATTTACAGAGTCTTAAATAGCTCAAAGGCAGGGTCCTCCATAGAATCAGAAAACCTGGAAGAGTATGCTAGATAATTCCATTGAAGTTATCCAATAGTCTTTTTGGTCCACTTTAAAGTCTTTCATAACTTTCCCTTACAAAGTAAAGTTTATTTATTGCAGTTGATTGCTATATCTCTTAAGTTTCTTTTATTTTAGAGGTTCTCTCTCCATCTCTTTTTTTCCTTGCCACTTTTTGAGTAATTTTGGTAATTCGTCCTTTATTCTCACCATCTGGATTTACTGACTGTATCCCCATGACGTCTCTAGCACATTGCTCTGTCTGTATGTTTCCTATAGATTGGTCGTTAGATCTAGTCTTGAGCAAATTCAGGTTTGATTTTTCCAGAATAGTCTTCTATCAGGGGGTACATAACAGTTGCTTGTCTCTTGGTGATAGGCACTGTTGTTAAAAAATCATTGCCTTCATTGATTAATTCATCCCATTGCAACATGGTGATATTCCTGCTTCATTCATTATCTGGAATTCTTCCATAAAGACAAACTTTTCTTCAACATGTATTTAATTATTGTCAAAGTAATGAGGTATTTCCTTAGCAGACTCCAAAAATGACAAACGAGGTCTTTTTTGTGCTGTCATTATGAACACACGGATTTATCTTTATCTGATGTATTTCAGTCACTTGAAGTGATTGCCCATGTCGGCGCTCGGGCTGCCGCATCGGAGGCTAGTGGGAGCTGCTTCCGGTTGGCCCCCGAGAGGGGCCCCTCAGTTCGCAGGCGACGGCCGGCGGCCGGGACGACGCCCCCAGGAGCTGCGCGCTGCCCGGACGCCCACAGGCGCGCACAGCAGGCCCGCCGGAAACCCGCTGGAAGCCCACCGGAAGTCCACTGGAAGCCCCCCCTCCGCCGGAAAACCGCTGGAAACCGGCAGGAAGGAGCCCCCGCAGCCTCGTACCTCCCCGCAGCGCCGCCTGTTGGCAAAGTCGAAATGAGGTTTGCGGCGAGGCCACGTGAGCATCCCTCGGCCGAGGGTACATGGGTGGGTTTGGAGCTGAGAAGCGACGACTGGGGGGCGGTTTCTTCGACGATTGTGGGCTCATCGGGCCCGGCCGACCTCAGAGCCCAGGCCTGCGGCCCTGCAGAGCACCGAGCGCCTCGCCGTGGCCTCCCCGCCTCGGGGATTGGGCGGGTGCTCCTGTCCCTGCAGTGGGGGCCGCAGGTTTTGGGCGGCGGTAGGACGAAATCACACCTGGAAAACATTGTGTATTCTGAGTTGACGGTTCCTGGCTGGAGGCTGAGCCCTGGCTGCGTTCGTTCCCATAGCAACAAACAGGGCTCCCTGGGGCTCCTGCCCGGTAAATAGGGTTGGCCAAGGGAGGGGCTCTCCCTGGGCTGCAGGGGTCGCTCTGCTGAGAGGCCTCAGGAGTGGCCTCCGCCAGTCGGTCCCTGGCTGGTCTGCGTGGAGACATCGCATCTCCTGCTGTAGGAGGGGAACAAGAGGACGGTTGGGCCCCCCTTTAACCAGGAGCAGAGACTCCGGGTCTCCCAGGCAAAGCGGGTGAAGCAGTGGTGGTCTCCTGCCTGCCTGGATGGGTGAGGCTTCCACATCTCAGCCTAGCAGGGTGGACTGGCCAGCTCCTCTGACCTCTGGCTCCTCAGAGGCAGTGGCCTGAGGTGGGCCACGGCCCCCACTCCCCGGCCTCCTCTAATCCATCCCCCTGGAACATGCAGGACAGGAGCCCCAGCGGCATCTGAGGAGAGGGTGGGTTCTGCCCGGCACAGCGGGCTCCAGTGTGATTGCCACTATTAATGACCTGCCAACCCCTCCCTTGGGGGCCATCGAAGGACTCTGACCCCAGAGTGGCATCTACAGGCAAGGAGAGCCATGGGGCCTCAGGCAGGTTCCCTCCTGCTTCTGCTGCTGCAGCTGCTGCCAGGTGAGGGGTGTTCCTCTGTCCCTGCCTTCCCCCATCCCCCCACTGCCGGCCCTCATGCTCCCCCTCTGCTCTCTTGTTTTCCAGGGGCCCATGGGGATGTGCTGCCAACAGGTAAGGACCAGCCCTGGACATCCCAGCAAAGAGTTGCGGGTGACGAAGTGTCCGGGTGAAGTGAGCGGATGGGGCAGGTCTGATGGCTGCGACCGGGAGGGAGTGGCTTTCTGAGAGGAAAGAACGCAGAAGCCCCTCACCTGCCTGTTCCTCCACAGAGTGTGGCCACTCCAGCGATGTCGAGAGCATTGTGGAAGGCAAAGACACCCCGGAAGGACGTTGGCCATGGCAGGTTGGCCTATGGGTGGCCTCAACGGGGCACATATGTGGGGGCTCCCTCATCCACCCCAGCTGGGTGCTCACGGCTGCCCACTGTTTCATCAGGTGAGCGGGGCTAGGCTAGAGGGCAGCCAGGCGCTCCCCGCCTCCCCTCCATCAGCATTGCCCTCAGCAGACCATGTCTCTGTTCCCCTCCTAGGTCTGTGGATCCCAGCCTCTATCACGTTAAAGTCGGGGGGCTGACGCTCTCCGTTTTGGAACCCCATTCGTCCTTGGTGGACGTGAGGAGGCTCCTTATCCACCCCTCGTACCACAAACATAAGTTGTCCAGTGGAGACATTGCCCTGGTGCAGCTGGTTTCCCCAGTGCAGCCCTCCCAGTTCACCCCCATCTGCCTCCCAGCACCCCATGACTCCTTCGCCCTTGGGACCATGTGCTGGGTAACAGGCTGGGGGTCCATCCATCAGAGAGGTAAGGGGGATGTGTACTCACCCGGCCCCTACTCCTGGCCAAGGAGGACTGGCCCCAGGGCACATGCTGAGACCCTCGGCCTTGGGAGCCCCACCTGTCTGTGCCCTGCCTGAGCACTGTCTACCAGGCTCTGCGTGTTCATCTTCTCTTCCCCACTCCACCCCTGAAGCTGGGAGCACTTGGGGCCAGGGACCTTGCTGTCCAAATTGTAGGACTCCCCTTGGCCAGCATGACTAGCCATGTTGGATCTGGGAGATCTTGTGCTGGTGTCCAGTATTCTGCCCATTGTTGGGATGAATCAGCTGAGGCTGAGAGGTCATGAGATTAACCAGGGTCACACGGCTCACCAGTGCATAGTCTGGGCTTGAACCTGCTCCCTGACCCCCTGCCTCCTGGCTTTGGGGGTTGGGAAGGGCTGGGTGGGCAGAGAGGAGGTGGGAGGTCCAGGCTGCAGCCCTCCCAGGTAGGGGGAGGGGGGCTCACCTGGTAGGGACGAGAGTCGAGGTGGACTCAGGCTAGGCCCTCTGTCTGGTTCAGCCCTGTCGAGTGTCCTTCAGGAAGTGGCCGTGCCCCTGTTGGACTCAAACATGTGTGAGCTGTTGTACCATCTAGGAGAACCTAGTCTGGCCGGGCAGCGCCTCCTCAAGGACGACATGCTGTGTGCCGGCTTTGTCCAGGGCAAGAAAGACTCCTGCCAGGTGACAGCAGATTCTGGCCACCCTGTCCCAATTTGTGGGCTCTCCAGGCTCACCCTGTTCTGGGCTCTGTCCCCACATCCCACACCCCAGGGGCTCCAGAGCAGCCAGAGTCCTTGCCCAGCCCCCATGGCCTCAGCAGGGCATGCTCCCAGGTGCATGGGACACAGGTGTCTTCTTCAACTCTCCCCCAGGGTGATTCTGGGGGGCCGCTGGTCTGTGCCGTCAACAGCACGTGGATCCAGATTGGGATTGTGAGCTGGGGGTTTGGCTGTGCTCGGCCCTACCGCCCCGGAGTCTACACACGAGTGAAATACTACACAGACTGGATTCAGAAAATCCTGGCAGAGCATGACTCAGGCCACTCTGGGTTCCACCCAGGCCCCCCCGGGTCCCACCCAGGCACCCCCGAGTCCCCCCCAGGCACCCCCGAGTCCCCCCCAGGCACCCCCGAGTCCCCCTCAGGCACCCCTGGATCCCAACCAGGCGCCCCGGGGTCCCGCCCAGGCGCCCCGGGGTCCCGCCCAGGCGCCCCGGGGTCCCGCCCAGGCGCCTCGGGGTCTCTCCCAGGCGCCTCGGGGTCCCGCCCAGGCGCCTCGGGGTCCCGCTCAGGCAGTCCCCGGTCTTACCCAGAGCTGCTGCCTGTGCTGTGGGCCTTACCCTTGCTTGGGGCCCTGTGACCCATGAGTAATGGTGTCCAGGGTCCCCTTCTGGTTGGGTTTGTTGATTCTAATAATAAAAAATGTAGGTTATGTATTTTATATATCTTTACTTTTCTCTTCCATTTTTCTAGTAATTCATTTTTGCTGCATTTTACAAATGTATCTGACCATGGTAGATTGGAAAAACACAGTCCTTCACCACAGGAAGTTTGAGAAGCCTTGTCCTGGACAATTCGACCTGTGTTTCTTCAGTATATCTTCGTAGTTAGGGTCACTGTGTGTCCTGACTTACTCAGGACAGTCTTGGGTGATGCCTGTCCTGTGTAAATATTAATAGAGCTCCCTTTCCCTCTTAAAAGTGTCTCAAAAGTTGGATGATGAATTATATAGTCGTCATGACTCAGCCAGGCTGGGAGCCCAGGCTCTTGAAGCCCACAGGATTTGCAGTCTCAGACATCCTTGGGTGGTTGCCGTGGCCCTCAGTGACCAACGGTGGGCCTCGTTTTCCCAGCTCTGGCCAGCAGAGCATTCACACTACCCCCTCCCCTGGCTGCGCTGGTGCCTGACGGGCAGTCAGTGGGCTGTGGGGCTGTCCTGGGCATTGACAGGGACCCTGGGGGCTGAGCAGGTCCTCACCAACTTGGTGGGCAGCGCCCTCTGGCTGTGTCTTAGAAGCACAGCTAAAGCGGTGCCTTGCAGAGCCAGTTCAGCACCTCCAGGGAGGAGTACGTTGAGGAATTTGCGTCCTCTTGGTCCCAGTTGAAGAAACTCCCACCACCTCCATGAGACAAGGGTTGGGCTTTTACTCTGGTGAGCCCACGGGGGCTGTGTGGGGAGGACCATCCGCTTGGGTGGTCATGATCTGGGACCCAGGACCCGTGCCCTGTGGCTCAGCCCCGGTCTTGGTGGCACTCCCCACCTTGGAGGTGGCTGCCTGGAACCCTCCACGGAAGGGGGTGCGGGGTTGGCTTGGGCTTAAAGCGCAGTGCGGCAGAGGTGAGGGTGGTGGGCAGTAGACCTGCCACCTGAAGCCTCTGCCTCCCTGGCAGGCAGCTGCACAGCCTCTTGGTTGCATCTGCGAGAAAATTTAGGTCACATGTTGCCCGAGAAGACCAGATGCTCTAGAATCATTCGTTCCTTTTCCTGCGGATTCCTCTTTACAGAGTCCTCAGGGGAGCGCCCAGTCCCCTCCCTCAGCTCCCCTCCCCTCCCCTCCCCTGCAGCCCTCCCCTGCACCCAGGAAGAGCAGCCCGGGGGCTCACTGGGTCCTTCAGGGGCCCAGCGTCCCAGGTGAGGTTTCTGGCCTGTCAGAGTCTCTGTCTTGTCCAATAACTTTCTCTTGCGAGTGACTTTCCTGTGTCACTTTGCTAATGAATTCTCCGGCTCTCTGCTCCCCGTAATAACCCCTTCCAGAAATCAGTGAGGAGGGGAAGGGGATGGAGTAAACCAAAAAGCAAACTCCTTGATTCTTCTGCATTTCTGTTTAGAATTTTGTGGCCAGCAAATGTCCTTTGTGTAAGTCCCAACCACTAGGATGTCTCAGAAACATGAACCCCTCTCTCCTTAGCCATCAGCCCCTTCCATCTCGTCCCTAAATGACCAACGACCAGGGCCCCTGCTCCAGGATCCACCCTGCCCAGCCTGTGTCTGAGTCCCTGTGTGTGTGTCTGTGTGTGTATTTGTATTTGTGTCTGTGTGTCTGTGTCTCTGTGTCTGTGCGTGTATTTGTGTGTCTGTGTGGATGTCTGTGTGTGTATTTGTGTATGTGTCTGTGTGTGTCTGTGATGTGTGTGTGTGTGTCTCAGACCCACCATCCCCGTAGTAGGCAGCACAAACACTACTTGAGCCCACCCCTGGGGAAGCTCCCGAGCCTCCCTTCTCCCCAGGCTGCGCCGAGGGTGAGTCGGTGAGTTGGGAGGAAGAAGTCTGAAGCCACAGCAAAAGCCACAGAAAGGTTTTCCCAGCCTGACCTTGACTGCACACACAGCCCTTTGTCTTCTCTCTTCCCGGGCCCCTTGCGGGTGCTGTTTGTGCAGGATTGAGAAGTGTGGCACTTCTGCTTATAGAGCAGCGGTCCCCAGCCTTTTTGGCACCAGGGACCGGTTTCACGGAAGTCCAATTTTCCAAGGTTGAGGGGGTGGGGAGAAGGCAGGGGAGGGGGAGGGGGAGTCCAGGCGGTGATATGCGGCCCTGTTTTCCTAACAGGCCATGGACTAGACCGGTACCGGGCCATGGCCCGGGGGTTGGGGACCACAGTTATAAAGCACCTCCTGCCTGGGCTTATTGCAACAGACAAAGAGGGTTCTCCTGGTGCCCGGCGTGGGGCAGTGTAGGTGTGGGGCCAGGTGTGGAGCCAGGGTGGGGTCCAGGACACTGCACCACCTCTGGCAGCTCCTCTCAGCACCCAGCTGCCTGCCCACCCTGACTGCGCAGCAGCCAACACTAAGTAGCTCTCAAGGGCACCCAGCTTTCTGGCTGGCCTGTCTGTGTGCCAGGTGGCCTCCAACAGGCCCTGGGACAGTGACATTGTTCAGGGACAGGCTGGGGTGGGAGCTACACAGCTCAATGTTGTGTAAGAGGAAACAATTCATGGCCAACACACAAGTGTTCCTTCAGAGTTGAGCCAGTACATAGATAAGGAAGTGGTACAATTGACTCCAATGTTCCGGAAGGCTGACAGGCTGCCTGTGTCCAAAGGCCAGAGTCTCCCAGGGAATGTATGGCCAAGGATGGGGAGCAGGAGCAGAGGTGGGAGCCCAGCACACATGAGCAGTCCCTTCCTCAGCCCAGAGCCCGGGATGCAGGCCCAGCAGGTGCCTCATCTCAGTTGCGGTGAGCCAGCGAGAAGGAATTCATAGGCACTCGGCAGCCTCTGCCAATGGGACTGCATGTGTTTCCAGAGCAAGAAAACCCTACAGCATAGGTACTAAGGTAGTTGGGCACTTGGGGTGCAGAGACACTCAGGAGAGGACATCCTCTCCCCAGTGGGCCAACACCTGAGCAGGGAGTGGCAAAAGGACTGTGGGATTTGGGTTTAAATTCCATGACTCACCTCTCTCAGCCTAGGCTTCCTCATCTGTAAAAATGGGAGATTAATACCTACCCCAAGGGTATTTGTGATGATTAAACAGGTATCAATTGTGCAAGCACCTAGCATAGGGCCTGTCTCAAAATTGGTATACAATGAATGCTAGGTGTGTTTTTCCATCCATCCACCCACCCATCCATGCATCCATCCATCCACCTGCCTACCATCTACCTACCTACCTACCCATCCACCAAACCACCCACACACCCATCCATCTATCCATCTCATCATTCCAGGAAAATGATCCAAATCACAGCAGACTTACTAGCACACTAGTAGGCTAGCACACATACCCAAAACACTTCAGCAGAAACTGATTTCCACAAGCAGCTCTTGGGACCCAGTCCCTTTCATCACAGAATTTTTCCTTATTGTCCAAATCTCCCTCCCTCCCATCCCTCTCCCGGCACTCTCACGCCGCGGTTTCAAATGTGGTCCCCTGGAAGCACAGAGGTCTGGTTTCTCTGGTCTTTTCTTGTGTCTTGCAAGTTGCCCTGGACAACTTTTCTTCCTGGACGACTCCTGTCCTTCGAGAGACTTTTTCTTCCCTAAAGCCCACTTCAGTGGCTAGGTGTCCTATTTATTAACAGTTAACCCTTTTATATGTTTAAAATGCATTCTAAAATACTGGAAGTAGATTTATGTCAAACTGCCAACAGTGAGTATCTCTGGGTAGTGGGAATTCCTTTTAAATCTTCCTAAAATCTTTTTAAATCTTTCCTAAAATTTCTGCAGTATCCATACATGACTTTTGTAATTGGAAACATAATATTTTAAAATGATACTTCATAAATATTTTGATTTCAATTTCTATTATCTCTCCTCTCCTCTGTCAAAGCTTCTTTTCCTACTTTGCCAACTTTTGAAATGTTTTTTAGCCCACTCATTGAATGAGTTTTATGCCCTTAAGTTCAAGGTGGTAGGGACATTTCTAGCTTCAAGTCAGAAAACGAAGACCTTCAGAGAGAGTCCAGTCCATCTTCAGCAGGACGAGAGGCAACAGTGACTCTAACCACAACAGTTTGCGCGTTTCTGTTGTTTGGCTGCGGGGCTGATGGGTGAGCCCAGGCAGCAGTAGGTGGAGCTGGTAAGTGAGAAGAATCCCACTTTTGTTACACGGTGTGTGGCCAGTATACCAAGATAACAGCCCAGAAGGAAAAAGGAGTTTACTATTAAAAAAATCAAACAGCTGGGCAAAATATTTGGGGAAATACTTCATAAAGGGAGATATATGAGTGAACAATATGCACACAAAAACATGCTCTACCTCGTTAGTTACTAGAATGTCCCAAATTAAAAAGATGAACAATACTATTGCTGGCAAGGATGCGGGACAGCAAGCAGAATGCTCATGCCTTGCTGGTGGGAATGCAAAATGCTACGACCACTTTGGGAAGTTGTTTGGCAGTTTCTTAGAGACTTACACATACACTTACCCGTGTGAGTCATCAATTCCACTTCTAGATATTTATCCAGGAGGGATGAAAACTTTTTATGTCTACACAAAGACTCAATTACAAATGTTCATAGAAGCTCTATTCATAATAGCCCAAAACAAACAGCCCAAATGTTCATCCACTAGTGAATGGATAAGTAAAGTGAGGTCTAAGTAAAATGAAATGCTACTCGGTAATAAAAAGAAACAACCTACTGAACTACAGATAATATAGATGAATCTCAAAACAGAATGCTGAATGAAGTCAGACCCAAAAAAGTACATGCCATATGATTTCATTTACATGAAACTTAAGAAAAGGCAAAGCTGGCTGATGCTGACACAAAGCAGGTCAGTGGTTGCCTGACTGAGTGTGGCGAGGAGATTTAAAGTCAAGGGAGAAATTTTCAGGGTGATGGAAACTTTCTATATTTTGATTGGGGTGGTTATGTAGGTGTATACATTTTTCAAAAGTCATCAAACTGTACTGTTAACATAGATGCATTTTATTGTATGCAAATTATGCCTCAATAAAGTTGATTAAAACTCAAAACAGGAAAACTAGGAGAGAATGCAGTTGAATATCAAAAGTCTGTAGAAGGTAGGACGATCTAACCTTAGAGAATTAGACAAAACCATAAAGAAAAATATGAACAGATCTGATAAATAAAATTAAAAACTTCTATGTGCAAAAATTTTATTTTTGCAAAAAAATTGTAAGTTTAAATAAAATGTGAGAAAATATTTGGAGTGACTGCTTAGTGGTATGGGGTTTCCGAATGGAGTGATGACAAAGTTCTGGAAACAGATGGTGGTGATGCCTGCACACCCCTGCCAATGTGCTTAATGTTGCTGAATTGTACACTTTAAAATGGTTTAAATGGAAAAGTTTATGTTATGTCTATTTTATCATAATAAAAAAATTTGCTGACCTCTCACAACATGTAAAATGGAAAATATCATAGCGCCCCCTCTGCAGCTGGATAAGCCCAGAGAGGGTGGGGACCAGGGTTAGACAGGGAGGAAGCTCAGATAAAATAAGCCACACCCCGAAGTGTTCAGTAGGCCAAGAGTTCTCAACCTTGGCCTACTGAAGTCTGGGGCCAGATAATTCTTTGTTGGAGGGGAGGGTGGGGACTGTCCTGTGCAAGACATTTAGCAGCATCCCTGGCCTCTACCCACTAGAGGCCAGTAATACCCACCCGCCAAGTATGACAACCAAGCATATCTGCAGACAAGGCCAAATGTCCCCTGGGAAGCCTGATCAACGCCGGGTGAGGACTGATGTTCTAAACCAAGGGAGTTGGTCCCCACCTTGGGAAAATCTGTGGCTCCCTCAATGAAACGAAGTTCAGATCCCTTTGTCTCCCACGGAGAGTCTCCTGGGGTCACGGCCCCAGCTAGCCCCTCCTCCCCACCCGGTTGGGGCACCCCGCCTCCCATGGGGGGCGGCAACAGGCTTTCTCACCTCACAGCAACCGCGGTCGACGGGGAAATGCTGCCAACCAACTAGTTCCTAGGTTGGTTCCTCCAGCCCCTGATGGAGACCACATCCTGGACATGCTGGGCAGAGGCCCCTCGCTGAGGACACCGACCCCTCTGTCCTCTGGAGACCAGGGGGCTGCGGGTTCTGGCACCTTCCTCTGTGACTGCAGGCGCCAGGCCACAGCGGGGAGGCGTTGGTCTTGCCCTGGCCATCCTGGCATGTGTCTGTGGGGCACCCCGTGCCCCTCTGTGGGACTCATCTGCTTGGTGGAGCAAATCCGCCTCCTCTTAGTTTGCGGTAGAATCAAACGAGGGGACAGTACTGTTCCCGGTCCTGTGACTCACACATGGTAATGATAAGAACAGTGTGCCTCCCGGCCCCCCAGGGGAGCCTCTGAAACCTCAGCCCGCCCTCCCCCCAGGAAGATGTGGGGACTGGCCCTGAGAGCTTTCCTGTTGGCTCACTTTCCTGCTTGTCTTCCCCTCTATGCAAACCTGCGCCCTCCATCTCAGCTCCCCTGGCCGGAGCTGGCGTCCCCTCGCAGGGCCTGAAGTGACACAGGCTTGGGAAGGGGCACAAGTCCTTCATGAGGTTGGATTGCAGAACCTCCGTCCTTTTCCGGGTCTTCTAGCTGCCTTAGGGCCCCTTGGTAGTAAGTGATAGAAACCTACTCAAGGGAGCACATGCTGAAAAGACCGCCATGTCGTCACCTAATCTGTAGTGTGCAATTCTGTCTCCTCCGCTCTCTCCAAGGAGGGCCCGTCTTCCCTGACAGGCCCAACCCGGACTGCTCCCACTGGTTTCTGCCTCTTGGGACTTCTCCCAGAGCGCCCAAAGTGTTTTGGGTTAGAGTTGCCAAATTTAGTAAATGCAAATGTACTAAGGCAGGAGGATTGCTCGAGGCCAGGAGTTAGGGACCAGCTTGAGCACAAGCGAGACCCTGTCTCTACAAAAAAATAGAAAAATTAGCCAGGCGTGGTGGCGCACACTTGTAGTCCCAGCTGCTCGGGAGGCTGAAGGAGGAGCCCGGGAGTTGGAGGCTGCAGTGAGCTATGATGACACCACTGAACTTCAGCCTGTGTGACAGAGTAACACCCTGTCTCAAAAAAAAAAAAAAAATGTATACATACACACACACACACTACTCACTCCTGTTCAATTTGAATTTCAAATAAACAATAATTTTTAGTATAAGTATGTCCTGTGCAGTATTTGGTATAAACTTAAATTTTAAAAATTCAATATTCACGACATAGTTATACTAAAAAAAAATGCAAAGTTTGGGATATACTTACACTAAAAAAATTTCATTGTTTATCTGAAATTCAAATTGAACTGGGTGTCCTGCATTTTATCTGGCAGCCCTACGTGGGGTGTGTCTTAGAATGTAAGAGCAGGAGTAAGCTGGGTTAGGAGTGACTTGGGCTGGAAGACATTAGGGCTACCTTTCATCTGGCCCTCAGGACCTGGCTCAGCCTCCGGTGGAACACGGCTCCCCAGGCCTCCCTTTCACATCTGACACCAGGCAAAGCAGGGGCTTGCGGGTCTCTGGCCCTGAGAATGCCTGGTCCAGCTCAGCTTAGGGGAGGGGTCTCAGTGTGGCTGCTTCTGCCTCACTCTAGGTGGACTGGGGAGGGTCTCTGGGGGGAAATTGTGGGTGGGCAGACCCTGAAGAGGGTTCCAGCAGGGCCCCAGTGGGGAAGCTGCCCCACCCTCTTAGGGAACTGTCCTCACCTGCTGGCAGGGCAGGGCATAGCCTGGCTGTGGCCGCTGCCCCCACAAGCTTGCAGCAGCCCACCTGGTCCCCAAGGACACGCAGGAACAGAGCAGAGGCAGGGAGTGAGGGCTCCAGGCCTGCAGCTGTGGACTCACATCCACCCTGGGGCCAGACTTTTTGAGGACCAAGGAGGGGATGTGTCCTAAGGGGGTGGAGGCCAGAGGGAGCAGCGGGTTCAAGGACAGGCTGGTCAATGTCAGGCAGCACAAAGCACCTATCTGGGAAGCAGAAATGCGTTGTGGATGGGGAGGATGTCCGGAGGGGGGCTGCAAAAATCCGCCGGGAGGGGGGATTACACCCAGGGGCAACATGGGGTCTAGCGAAGAAACTGGGTAGAGAGCAGTAAGGACTTCCCAACGGTGTGCTGGCAGGAGGACTTGGCCTCTCCCACACCAGCTGCAGTTGGGGTACACTGGAGCCCGTGCTGCCGGTTGCCCCAGGCCAAGCCTCGGTCCCCTGTCGGCGCTTGCCCCCAGCTCTGCGCCTGAGAGTCAGCTGCCTGTCTGGAGTCGGATTCAAGTGGGCATTTGCCCCAGAAAAGCCCGGTCACCCCAGGGGTCTTCCCGACAGACAGCCGGCTCGAGGGAGGGGTCTTAGAGTCAGTTTGGTCCCACCACCCCTGTCATTTTCCCCATGGGCAGGCCAGGTCCCTGTGCTCCCCTGGGGGGCACGGAGACCAGGTGACCCCGGGCTGCAGGAGGCAAGGCCAGAGCGGCCAACTCACCGTGTCGAATAAAGGTTCTGCACACACGTGAGCCCGTGTCGTCCCCATCACCAAGGGCGTGGGCTCCAGGCACCCCCAAACTCCCACACCCCCGTTTTGGCCCTTTGCTGGTGCACTAAGCCTCTCCCTCCCCCTCACTAGGCAGTGACTGCTATGGGGGGGTCAGTGGTATTACTTTTCAAGTCAGCACCGTCCCATCCCTGACTATCCTCCTAGCCATACCAGGACCCATCGGAGGGCAGGGTCCCCCTCCCCAGGTAGCTGCCAGCCCTAAGAGAGTGTCAAGCCTCTCTTTAGTACTGAAAACAGAGTTCCCTGTCAGCAGGCCAGGGACAGGAAATGAATTAAGCAATGTGTCCTCCAGCCCCAAGGAGCAGCTGGGAAGGTCAGACGGGAGGTCCCCAGTGCACCCCAGTTACTTGTCATCCCTCACGCAGGAAGGAAAGGGGCTTCTCCTCCTGCCAGGCAACTGCAGATACACTTATCAAAATGTTTTCTTAAATGTGTCCTATGCCTGTGCTTTGATTAGTAACGCACTAAATGGCAAGTCTGAAAACAATCATCATTTTGAAGCAGTGACGGTGCGGCAGACAGGTGGGAATTTCAGGGTGTCTGTGACAATTGCAATTGACACAGCGAGCTCACATGTGTCGTGTATGAGGTGTGTGAGGTCACATTCACACCTGGAGGGAACACGACATTTCCAGCAGACGACAATAATAGTAAAGAGGCCGTTGTTTTTTTCACATCCCAGTCCACAGATTCCCTGAAGTTCGTCCACAGACCCCAGGCTAAGAAGTAGCTCTCAACCAGCACTTAAAAATAAATAAAAATATATACAAGTAGAGAAGAGAAGAGAAAATGTCAGTGTGTGTCTCACGCAGAAAGATGAGGGTTGGTTGTGAAAACTTTGCCTCAGTCTGGGGTTCGCAGCCCAGACTTTGCAGCTAGACCACCTGGAGCGGAACCCCCCTCTGCCACATGCCACGGTGTAGGACAGGTCACTTTGCTCTCTGTGCCTCAGTTTCCTCGTTTTGCAAAGGGGGACAACAGATGTCTGACCCCCATATTATTGTGAGCAGGGACTTTCAGGCGGGGACCTTGGAAGAGGGCCTGGCACTCCTTGATTATTGAGGGTTTGGCTACTGCATTAGATAGCTGTGTTTCCTGCATCACGAATAGAAGGAATTTCTTCCTTCAAGCCATGGTCAAAAATGGTTCCAAGCCTCATCCCTGGAGGACTCTGGGACTCAGGCCTTGGCAAGTGATCATGTGGTATTTGACATTTGGGAAGTGGGATACAAAGAACAGGCCAGGTCTAGGGCCTTTATTAGTTTCCTATGCTGCTGTAGGAAATGACCACACTTTCAGGAGCACTGTCCCCAGATGTCTTCGGCTCTGGCCTTCGCCCCTGTTGATCCCTTGGCCTGGAATGTCCTCCTCCCCTTGTCTCCACTTGGCCAATTCTCCCTCATCCTTTAAGACTTGGCTCAGACAGCGCCTCCTCCAGGAAGACTTCCCTGAAGCACACCCTCGCCACCTCACCTCTGGGCAGTGGTGGTGACCCGCGTGTGTGCCCATCATGCAGGTCCACATGAAGGCCACCATCTGCTTCTGCATCTGCCCCCCATGGAGCAGCCAGCCCCTCAGCTGGACACCTGGCTTCTTCTGTGTATCCCCAGTGCCCAGGGAGCCTAGTGTGGACACCCTCGGCAAATGATTGCTGTGTGAAAGGATGAACGAGGGGCTTCCCTGAGGCCCCGTGGACACTCAGAGAAGCCTGGAACGGAGCCTGGACAGGAGAGGCCAGCTGGATGGGCCTGGGGGACAGGGGAGTGGTGGCCTTGGGGGCTGACTCCTCAACAATTATGGGGTCAGGGCAAGGTCTTTGTGGGCTCTCACGTCCTTGGCGGAGTCACCTCTGCCCCACCCCTCAGCTTGGTTCTCTGGGCTCCAGCCCCGGGGGCTTTGTCCCCCAGGAAGTAGGTAGGCTTTGGTGCTATCGGTGCTACCCAGGACCAAAGGACCACGCCTGAACGCACTGTCCCTGCAGAAGCTTTATTTATTGGTGAAGACAGATTCAGCGTCATAACTGGGTTACCCCAGGACCATTAGCCCACCATCCCCAGGTGGCTTCAGCTCTAGTCACCTTGTGCCCCACCCTAGGAGGATGCAATGGGCGTTGGGTAGTTTGTTGGGTAGTTTGTGGCCTCCACTAGCGGAAAATCCCAAGTAAAGCCGATGCCCTTGAGGCCCAGGGCTCCATACTGGCCAAAGATGCCCGTAAGCACCTGTCCCTGTTGGCTGGGGAAGGCAGAGAACTGCTTGCCAACGCTATTTCCAAACGAGATGCAGCGACCCAGGTCAGTGCACATAATCAGGTAATGGAGGTATATTTGGAATGAGCCATGGACCTCGGTGATGTGCTCGCCCGGCCACAGGATGAGCTCCTGGGTCTTCCCACCTGGGGCGCCATGTCGATCATCCCAGTTGTCTCCAAATTTCACCCGGACACTGCGAGAGAAGGTGAAGCTTCGTACCCCTGGGACTGGGGTGACCCAGCCCTTCCCAGATTCTTCCCTGCCCCCC